>CM054823.1:15292673-15704876 GCA_028984105.1 Lavandula angustifolia | reverse complement strand
CGAATATTATTTTATCGAATATTATTTTATCGATGTTTAACCGTAAATCATTAAATTTTAAATTTTTTGAGATCTGCCGGATCTCACATCAATTCTTCAAAGTTAAATTAAACCACAATATGATATTGGAAAATGTATTAATTGTCAACATAGATGAGCTCTTGCTACCACTCCATGTAAATTAGATAATACTTTAAATTTTTACATACCTTTAAATATACATTGTTCTTTAGGAACATGTAATATTTTAAGAATATTTATTGTGCTACTTCATGAGCAACAATTAAAGTATGGTTGTTGTGATATATGATTTGAAATGACAAGTTTTAGTTGTTCCAAGAACATAGAAGATAAGTGACTTCAAAAGCAAACATTAGAGCTATGAACATATAACATTAATAGAAATATTTTCAATGCCAAAAGTAAGAGCTTGAATAGTTCTTCAAGAATATGTAGTGATTCTTCGAGAATACAAATTGTATAATTTCATGAGCTACTTCAAGCGAAATGTTAATATTTTTTAGAAAGCACAATTGTTCTTCAAGAACATATAATATCATGTGGGATTATCAATGTCGTTACTGGGGCAATAATAATAACAATTCAAGAAATTCGTTCATCAATAAAGCATAGTAGTATTGTCTAAATATTAATTGTGTGCTTTCCCGAGAGCAACACTTTAAGATAATATATATATACATAGTATAATATATATATATATATATATATATATATATATATATTTAAGTAATATACAATCGGTAAAAACTAAAGTTGAGGTATATAAGAATACAAAGACAATAGTAATAACTCTCAAGTAGTTAATATTAAATCGTGCTACTTTTGAGACAATGATTAAATCGTTTGAATAAGTAAATTGGAATTGCTCTTTTAAGAGCATGTGATATTTCTGAAGAATATGGATAGTGCTACTTGGGATACAACAATTTAGATTTAACATTAAGAAATAAACAAACAAATTAGGTTGAAAATATTAATTGTGAATGCTTTCTGCCAAAAGCATATAATATTAACTTGTTTAATATTGATTAGTCTACATTTAGAAGCGCAATGCTTGGCAGTTGAAAAATATGCTTTTCAATTGCTCCTCAAAAGCATATAATATTCTTCAAGAATATTAATATATTATGTTACTTGACAGAACAATTTTTGATTTAATATTAAATAAATAAACAAACAAATAAATAAATGAAAACGTAAAGTAAATGCTCTTCAAGAGCATGTAATATTTTTCGGATATTGATTATGCTACTTTTTGTTAAAGCAACAAATCAAGTTTCAAAATACTGTTTTGGAATTGCTCTTCAAAAGCATATAATATTCTTCTTAGGGTATTATTATATTATCTAATTCAAGTAACAAATATATAAATATAATCATGTACTTGAAGGGCGTACATGATTCAAAACAAGTAATTAGTTTACTCTTCCAAAACATGTATGATAATATAACTATCATTATTATACTAATTCGTATCTGGATTGATGATTTAATATACTTATATCGTCGCACTAACAAAAATGATAACTTCATCATGCCATTACTTTATTAAAACAAAATTGCATAATAATTTGAAAAATAATTTTGATTTGAAGATTAAAGTAGTCGATCTAAAAAAATTTATGGAGAAGTCTAGAATTAAAAATTCTTTTAGATACGAGCTGACGACAACAAAAAATATGTTGCAATAGGAACACTTTAAATAAAGGTATTTTGTTGATACATTCGATAGGAATTCAGCGAATATTTTGTGAGAAAAATTTCTTCCGGCTGATAACGTGATATAAACTAAATAGAAGAAGAGAATAATAAAGAGATTAGAAAATAAGAGGTGTATTATTATGAGTACTAAAAACCTCTATTAAAAAGATAGGACTAAAAATAAAATCACCATTTTCTAAAAAAAAAAATCCAAAGCAGAAAATGCAATTCAATAAAATCACCAAAATCAAAATACTAGCGACTCAGAAGCAGAAAATGCAGATTCAATTAAATAAGCCCGTCCAGAATTTAATTTCTATCTACTTATTGAAATAAAGGTAATGCCCCCTTTCAAGCTTATGGGCCGGAAGGCCCATACTAAGAAGCGATTCATAGCCCGAAAGAAAAAGTGAGAAACAAGAAGATCAGGAGGGTGACCTAGCTTGATTGATTGGAACAATTCCTAAATTTCAACGGATTTACAATTGCAATCGTCATAATCGATTCCAGCTGACGTCATCATCTCCTTCCTTCCCCAGCTCCGATCTCATCGTAGGCATCCTCAGCGACAGTTTCTCTCTTTAATAAATTTGTTTCCTTTTCCGGTGATTCAGCTGATTGATTGTTTTGCTGTTGGTTTTTTGAATTTGATTCACTGTTGAGCTGATTGATGCGGTATATTGGGATATGATGGGGGATAATTCTACAAACTTGTGTCGAATTTGGTCTTTAGGGTGTATGTTCTTCCTTTTTATTTTTATTTATTTTTTCTGGCAATTAAAACTAATTGTTATGATTTTGGGATATGAATATGGATAGTTGCTCCCAGTTTTGGCAAATTGATTAGATGTGTTGGGTATGTATATCTATAATTTGACAGGTTGGTCTTGTAGTTGATATTTTGTGTTCTTATTTCGTTATATTTCTTGTTCTTCTTAACGTGATGAAATTGATATGATTGTAGAAATGTAACGCTAAGGTTCGAGATTTTGTCATGGTTGCTCAATTATGATCTGTAACTTCATTTATGGATTAATATGCTTTTGAATTATGCTCAATTATGATTTTTAACTTCATTTATGGATTAGATTGTTTGATTGAGAATTAATCCACCTTCTCTACATGTCAAAGGTGATAAAGATGATAGAAGATAAGCTAGTGGAATAGTTTTATTATTTGAGCCTTTTTGAGTTCTACCTTGTGTCGTTCTATAAATTGATCGTTCTCTTTTCTTTTTTGTGAATGATCCCTACTGCAGTATTGCTAAGTAAAAAGAAGTGCTTCATGATGATGAGAAAAGTACCGTCGTTAGTCGACTTATGTGTTCAGTTGGCAATAGACAATGTTAGATATCTAGGAGATGTCGGAGAAACCGACTACCATCTCTTAGATCGCATTTTATGCCACTGTTCACTTGATCAGTTGACTCACATTGAGAATAGCACAGACGTAAGGCTTCATTGCTGTCAGTTTCTTCATTCTAAAGCATATCTATTCTAATCTTTCTAGGTTAATTCGTGATCTTTACGATTCTTGATCTTATTAAAGGGTAGAGATCTTAGCCCTGCGACTGATAAACTATGGAAGAGATTTTACAAGGAAAGTTTTGGCGAGGATAGTTTCAACACTGTCGTCGAGAAGATGAGGCAGAAAAAGGTGACCTTCAAATGGAAACAATTGTATGAGGTACTTGACTTACTCCACTGTAAAAATAACTATATGCAATTTCTCTTAGTCCTGTTATTTAAATTAGTGATACCTTCAAACAGGCTAAGCTAGTAGAGAGGGAAGAGGCAACACAAAATCTCTTGATCGAATAAAGCAACGTTATCAAGAAGTAGATGCTAGTCAGTTCTTTCTTCCATCTCTCTTTAATAGTTACAGATATATATATATATATATATATATATATATATATATATATATATTTATTGTGCTCAATGGGACGAACCCTTATTCGGGTGTTCCCACTGTACCAACTTATACTGATTGATTAGCCTTGCAGAGAAAAAAACTCGGCAAGTGCAGCTGTGCACAAAGGTTCCACCTTCTAGCACAAAGCGAAGCTATTGGGGAGGTAATTTCTTCTCTTGCCTTCAACTAAATGACATGAATCTTGCGTGTTTTTGGAATCTTGAAACATCGTCTCATGGTAAAAGAAATGTTCTCTTTGAATATCTCTAGGTCCCATTGCCAACAATATATACAACACGAAAAGTAGCATACTGAAGAAGGCAAAGCTTGAATTCGTTAACAGGTGACTTACCTATAAAATGCTGAGATTTAAGCTTATCCAGTTATTAGGCAGCTTGACATATCTGTTCTTCAATTATTGTCATTTCCATTTAAATCTTGTCTTGTGTTCTTAACTTTCTCGACTTTTTTATGATGTCGATTTCAGCTGCATTATTCATTCTTACAACTGCACTGTTTGATTGAGCGTAATTCAACTGCATGTAGTCATTCATCACTCGCCTGCATTCCCCACCATGTGTTTGGCTTCTAGATTGGAAGAATAGTTAGAACATGTGCATGTTAAACCATCCGCGTATTACTCTTCACACTCTTCCTTTGCACAGCCGGGAGGTCAAGAATTTAGCCGCTATGAAGAGTAAAGTGGTGCATAGGAATCTTAGGTAATCATCCATCCTATAACCCTACTCAAATTGTTATTCTATCTCTATATATTTACTGTTTCTAATCATGCGAGCGTTTTGTAGTTTTCCAGCCAAGGCAAAGCCAGTTACTACTGCCGGATTAGCTGCTGCTGCTGCTGCTGCTGCTGCTGCTGCTTCGTCGTCATCATCATCCAACAAACTTATCAAGCCATTTCGGAGAAGATTCTGAACCTTTCGAGTTTCGCTTTTCTATATACATATAATTATGATTAATGCTGTACCATATGTGTTTGCCGGTCATAAAACTTGATGTCTTTGCTACATTAATGCTGTAAGATTTTTACTATTTAATGTCGAAATTCTAATGATAATTCATGTCGGTAAAAATGG
The DNA here is from genome assembly GCA_028984105.1 of Lavandula angustifolia. NCBI lineage: Eukaryota > Viridiplantae > Streptophyta > Magnoliopsida > Lamiales > Lamiaceae > Lavandula > Lavandula angustifolia. The sequence continues at coordinate 15,700,146 of CM054823.1, read as the reverse complement.
AAGTCAGACTTATGTTCCCTTGTGTCGGTGATAAAACCCGAAATGGGCCATTACTACAACTTTATGAGCTAGCTATATGAATCAATGTCAAAATACTTTTAAATGCTAGATTCTCGGAACACAAAGTATCCATCTATAATTATTTGGTTAAATTCTACACATAAGTCGATGAATTTAATTCTTGCTTCACGGTTTACATTATTCAATGCCCAATCTTTGATGTATTATCGAGGAGAAGTACGATTTATCTTATTCAATGGGTATCCGAAAACTTGGTTTTCATATCAATCTTAAATTTCATACTCCTCTCGGGATGACATGTGTCCAATTTTTTTAATGTTTAATTAATTTTAAATTATGCTCACTAGAAAAAGAACAGAAAACACACAGTGCTCACGTGAAAATGAATTTATTATAAGGAAACTTTTAAACACGTGTATTTCAATCGGCTTTGAATGTGTCGGGCATGATTTTTACAATATGCATATCTTGTTTAATTTTGATAAATTCAAAAGCATACACGTCGGTATTATAGCTCATGTTTTTAATCGACTCATTCTCAATTCTTCAAAATTCATGTTTTCTCCATATTCTTATTTAGTATTTTTAGATTTTGCCTGTCTAGTTTAGTAATTTTATTTAGATACTAACATTATTAAAGAATTAAGAGCGATTGAGATAAGGACGCCTGTTAATTTTGATGGGAGGAGTTTTCCTGCAATATTTTTATAGAACACATAGTGTTTTTTGCAATAAAATGAATACTTAACACGAGATATATTTTGTCAGTTCTCACATGGTCACTAGTGGAATAGTGACATATGTTACTATTTAATTCAAAATAACTGAAATAATGAAATAATGTAGAGTGGGTATATTTATATCATAATTTTAATGCAAGTTGAATTTTTTAGTCCAAACATATGCGTATTTGGCCAATTTAGGTCCCTTATTTATTTATTTTAGTTAATTGGTCCCCAAACCATATAAATTTGGACGAATTGGTCATTACGTTAATTTTTTTGTTAGTCCAATTTGTTAGTCAATGATTTTTTTAAAGGGTATTTTCGGTATAATATTATTGAGACCAAAACATCCAAATATTGAAAGATTGAGGACAATTTGACCAATTTTTTTCTTTAATTTTTTTTAAGTTTATCAAAAATTGAAAATTATTTTAATAATTTTGCTTTTTTTAAGGAGCAATTATGCTAATTTTTAAATAGGTTGAAGACCATTCTCGTTAATTATAATATATTTGGGGATCATATTACTATGAAAACGATGGATTAAAAACATAACTATATATTACTCCGTAACCAATTTTTTTCGAATATTACTATGAAAACAAGGGGATTAAAATATAAAATATACGAAAAATTAATGAATAAATCATATTGGAATGAAAACATGTTTTGATTGGAAATCTACTATAGTTTTATTAATTGATTATCAAATATTCTACGTTTTTATCTCTCTTTATCATAATAATATATTCGAAAATTTTGATAACGTAGCTATAAAAATTGACGATTATGATCCCAAAATATAGGGGATTGGTCTTCAACTTGTTTAAAATTGGCGTTGTTGGTCCTTAAAAAAATCAAAACGACTAAAATACTTTTCGATTTTTGTAAAATTAAAAAAATTTCATTAAAAAAAAAAAAATTGGCCAAATTGGTCCTCAATTTTTTAGTATTTGGACGTTTTGGTTCTCAATAATATTATACCGAAAATACGCTTTAAAAATCGTTGACTACCGGTTGACTTATCAAAAAATTAACAGAAAAAGCCCAAATTCAATCCAAAATTCCATAGTTTGGGGACCAATTAATTAAAAAAAAAAATAAGCGGCCAAATTGCCTCAAACACGCATAGTTTGGGGATTAAAAAATTCAATTTGCCTAATTTTAAACATGAAAAAATTTATACAATTGGATCGCGTATCAAAAATTAGAATGACTCGAACCCGCAATTTGCTGATTTTGAGGGCAGTCGACAATACTGGGGGCAATCAACGCGGCATTTCGCATTCGTTTTTGTCTTGGGACTCGTGCCGCCTCGTTATATATATTTATAATCTGCTGAATTAGTTTATGCTTTTATCGCGACGTACACCAGTGCGTGATCTTATTATTCTATTTGACTATTCCCAGGTTATGCATATAGCACATGTACAGAACACCACCACCACCCAGCAACACTAGTGGAGCAATATCCCCAAGGTATACAGATTCTCTCATTAATTCACTCTATTCTTCAACTCGAATTCAATTTACCGAAAGTATTAAATCAGATCATACTCATCGGATCTGGAGCGGACGAGTTGAGTTTCTATTCCGCGAGTTTTGAAAAAGAAGAAGCGCAAATCGAAGATAGGAATTGTACGAAGCTCTACCTATTCATGGCTGCTTTTAGGAGAATCGGTGGCGTTTGATGGAAAGGAAAGCGAAGAAGTCGGCCGCAGCTGCTTTTGGCCGTAGGCTGGTTTATCGGACGGCGATGTTGCCGGCGTTGGTCGTGATTGGATTAGTTTTGCCCTTTCTCATCGTTAGAACTGCTTTTCTAGTTCTGGAATCCGCCGCTCTTTGCTCTTCCTCGATCGGTGATTTTTTTCCTCTCGATTTCATTTGTTGGCCTAAATATGTAATATTCGGATTATGTATGGACTAAAGTGAGAATATGTAATTATATGAAGCTGCAGGCTGTGTGACATGGAGTTTTTTCGGCGGGAGTGATGCAGTCTTGGTTAGTATCTCTTTCTTCCTCATAATTACATCGTATTTATGCAAAATTTGAATCTAAATTTATTAATTCGAATTAAAATGTGAATATTTGTTTCAGTTGTTAATATAGTAGTATTAGGGATGAATGAAATGGTAATGGAGTTTGGTTAAGATATTCAACCAAACATAGCCACTAAGTTACTGACACTAGGAATTGAACTTTTATCTAAAAGACAAGAGTATAGGCTTAAGAGAAAAGATGCCCCCGTAGACAGGCTAGATAGCACTAAGAGATCGTCTTATTCGCCACTTTGAATCGAATTTGAGTTTGCAATCATTCACGAAAGATTTAAAATAAGAATAATTAATTGAGGCATTTTTAGTCTTAACCTATTAGTATTATCTAAAAATACAAATATAGTCATAAAAGTATACTTTTATGACTGGACGATTAGACGAAAAAAATTATCGGGGGCCGATGGCGATCTCCATCGGCACTCAACATGTTTAAAAAAAAAAAAGAGGTTAAAGAAGGGCATCGGCCCTCAACATTAAAAAAAAAAAATTAATGAAAGGCTATCGGCCCTCAACATTTAAAAAAAAAATTATTGTTGAGGGCCGATGCATCAGTCATGAGATTGGCCCCTCAACACAAATATTCATTAATTTTTTTTAAAACATGTTGAGGGCCGATGGAGTCAGCCCCATCGATTGCCCACAACTTTTTTACGCCCAATCATTATATGTATGTGTAAAATTATTACTTACGACTATATTTGTGTTTTTAAATAGTAATAGACTATATTTGTATTTAACTTAGCCTATTTGGCTAAGTTTGTATATTAACACTAATTAGTTTTAGACAAAATTCACATGAGGATTTATACCATTTTGTGCCCTCTTACCAAACGACCTTAAATTATGTTACACTTTCATTTTAATTTGAATTGAGCACGATATAACTTCAGACTCACTTTCATATTTTACCTCAATATTGTCTTTGTCCTATTTATATAGGTTAGAACTCACTCGAAGCTTTATTTTCAATTCGTCATATTACAAATATTACACTTATAAGTAAAAGACCTTATGTTAATGCTACAAGATTTTGGACAACTTATCTTAGCATAAATAATTTACATAGGGCCAAATTTAAGTGCTTGAATCCAATTCGTTTTTACAAATCCTAAAAATACACGGTCAAGTAGATAATTTTTCCACCCCTCCAGAATTATGGTTATTTTATTTTCCCCTTTAGTTTTTTCACCCGGTTCTGCCCCTGCTTCTGACAATTTTAAATGTAACTTTATTAGGCATTTATGTATATTCATCAAACAATTAGTAAGGAGTTCAATTTTTGAATATCTTTTTCTGAACATATTTTAGAGGCATTTTTTTATATTATCTAAAAGAAATACAAATATGTCTTGGTCGAATAACTACAACAAAAACCAGACGAAAAAGTTCATTTGTATATATGAACCCTACCTATAGTGGACAGGATTTAAGTAGTAGTAGTAGTAGTAGTAGTAGTAGGCAATTGATAGCACAGTAGGAATCGAGGATAAGTGCCTTTTCGGGGTTGTCGGCGAAATTGAGCAACTTGTACTCTGCCTACCCATTATTTTCTTTTCTAGCTGTAGGACCATTTGTTAACGAACCACTGGTTAATTACTTTAATTTAATTCTGACAGGTATTTGGCATTGAACTTTCGATGTTATCATCATTTAAATGTTTGAAAGGAAAAGAATAGTAATTTCATTAATTTGTTGAAAAAATGAAAGTTTTATTTGTCATCTAGTCACATGATGTGATCATAATTCATAAGACGTGTCGAAACTCTGCTTTCTTTCACATACGTTTTCTACTTAAATATAAATACTACTACTAACATTTGGAATTTTGATCTATTTTTGCTTTATTTAAATTCAAGCTACCGAGTTCTCTTTTGGTCGCTTTCTTGATGATGCTGAGTCTTCAACTAATATTTGAGAGGTGACTAATGATGTAGATGTAGTGTTCGTTGAATGACATGTCAAACCAATTTTTCGGCATTTATTTCATTACATGTCACGTAGTTAAATTTCGTTAAGACATCTTGTTATTGATACCAAATCAAATTAGAAAAATTGAATTTCTAATGTAAACTCGAGTTAGAAAAGAAATAAATACAGACTTTAAATGATTATTGATTTGAGTCTATTATGATGTCATAATAAATTGGGACACACACTTTATACGAGAAGAGATCAAATCAAATTCAATGTCGAACACAAATCGACACTTCTTTTGAAATTCTTTATTATTTCGGCCCAAAAGTCTACCCGATATGCCACCTCTCTTTTTCGAAATCGCAGTATTTGCTCTCCCTCTCTTACGTTTCTAGATTCGGCCCTATTTGTTATGCATTGATATTAATCATCAACCACTAAAATTTACACTCTTTTAATGTTTTCCTACAGTTAGATGAACCAAATTAGAGTAGTTTCAGTACTTTCAATTTCTTCCGATTTTTAATGTTAATTTCTGCCATATTGAAATGATTTTAATGCTTGATTGTTTTCTCGCATACTGCTAAAAAGCTCAGAGAAGAGCTGATGAGGGGCGTTGTTGGAGGCAGCCTCTAGGAATGAAATTGGGATTCAGAAAGCAGGACCAATTTCATTCAAGGATCTTGTGAGGGACTTCACGTCAAACAGAGACGACATTCAAACCTTCGCTATCACCACCAAAACCATGGTAAGTTTTTTGTAGTATTTCATTCTCCCACTTGCCATGCAAAAAATCCTTCCAAAATAATGTCATCTTCTATTTTTTAAGTTTTATGACAACAATTGAGAATTATGACAAAAAAGGAAATACTAGGATCCGGTTCAATTATCATGTAGTAGAGGCCCAGCGATGTTGGTTTTGTTTGGTCACTATGTTGGGCCGGTCCTATGGGCAATTGTGTTTCCACGTGTAGTAGTCGGATGTTCATACGACGCTACATATGAGGTGGCGTGTTAGGGGCGCCATTATTATGTCCCACATCGACTTGGTGAAGATCCTGTCTCTTCCATATAATTTTTGGATATCCCTTCCCCTTACATGGCCTTTTAAGGGGAATGTGGGTCGATTTATCAAGTACTTGCCGCACTTATTCTTATAGTCGTTTTAGGATTTAAATTTGGACGTATCGGATTGGTTCTGTTCATTGTGTGTGATTGAGGGAAAGGTGGGTTGACATTCTTCTTACGCTGTAGTGCAAAAAAATGAGTTGTAAAATCACCATTATTTTTTCTTTTTCCTGTCTACTATTATTATTACCACAATATTTCTTGCACAACTGTACCTACCATATTCTGAAAGTGATATTGCTAAATTGTTAAATAGTATCTCCTTTATTTATTTATTTATTTATTTATGTGTAGACATGCAAGTAGCAACCTCATGGTTTCTGTGGCTAATTGTTAAAAAGGCCTGATTTGTTGTTCAAGATCAATTTGATATTTACCATATTGTTTGAATATAAATGTGTATAACTTGTTTATAAGACCTTTTTAAGGTGTATGAACATGGCTAAGTGTGTAACGTAATTACTGCAGTTTAGACCAAATGGCTTACCAAAAACTTCTTTAATCATCATATATGCAGATTGAGAGCATGGATCGCTTAGTCCAGACGGCTAAATGGCATGAATCTATTTACTGGCACTTGGCTGCAAATGGTATACCAAACAGCCTACACTGTCTTTCACTTAAGTTTGCTGAAGAGTATGCTGTAAACGCCGCAGCGCGGTCTCGTTTACCTCTTCCTCAACATGTTTACCGCCTCAAGGACCCTTTGTTTAACCACATTGTTCTTCTAACTGACAACCTTCTTGCTGCCTCTGTTGCTATCTCCTCTGCTGTCGAAGCCTCCTCTGATCCTGAAAAGTTGGTTTTCCATGTTGTTACTGACAAGAAGAGTTATACTTCAATACATTCTTGGTTTGCACTGAATAGAGTTCATTCAGCTGTTGTTGAGATCAAGGGGTTGCATCAGTATGATTGGCCTCATGAAGTGAATGTTGCTGTTAAAGAAATGGTGGAGATTCATCTACGGATTCGGAACCACAAACGGAGAAAATTGATGGAAGATGATGAGTTTGTGAGAGAATATGATCATAAGATAGATGTGTTAAGTCCAAGCTCTGTCTCCCTTCTGAATCACCTCCGAATATATCTCCCTGAGGTAATTTATTTATAACTTATTAACATGATCTCATGCTTTATGCAAATCAATATATTAATACTTAGATTATTTGTGGATTTCAGCTGTTTCCTGATCTGGACAAAGTTTTGTTCTTGGACGATGATGTGGTAGTGCAAAATGACCTATCATCTCTATGGGATTTGGATATGAAGAACAAAGTTATGGGTGCAGTTCTTGATTCTTGTCGTGGAAATGATTGTTGCAAGTACAAAGATCACTTCAATTTCAGTGATCCTATGATCTCATCCAGCTTTGATCAGAACCGTTGTTCATGGCTTTATGGGATGAACATCTTTGATCTGAAACAATGGAGAAGCACCAATATCACGGCAACATACCATAAATGGCTCAAACTGGTAAGTGTGTATTAATTGATGGTTATGTTATATGGTTAATGGTTTGATCATTTTATGAGGCTAAACTAAAACTCTTGTGCAGAATCTCCACTCTGGTTATAAACTGTGGCATTCCGGAGCGCTTCCGCCGGCCTTTGATTGCTTTCGACAACCTCGTACACCACCTAGACCCCTCATGGCATCTTTCTGGTTTAGGACAGCGCTATCCAAATGTTGAGAAAGATAGAGTGGAAGGTGCAGCAGTGTTGCATTTCAGTGGGCCCGCGAAGCCATGGCTCGAAACGAGCTCCCCTGTGGTAAGGGCTCTGTGGTATAGACATGTAAATGTGTCTGATGAGTATATTACTAGATGTGGGATTACAGGGTAGAGGATTTCTTTACACTATCTATTAAGTTATTTGTATTGGTATTTGTTGGTTGAGGGAGAGGGAAGAAGGTCTTAGCCTTCAGTCTCTTTCTCAAGCCATATAGTCAATGGATAAATAGCATGATATAGAAGAATTAATTAAGATAGTTAAAGTATATGAAGTTTATTCAGGATGAAGAATGTTTTAGTGTAAATTTATCAAGTTAATATTATTACACCCTTGTAGTAACAGCAGAAAATATCATACAATGTGTCATATATCTATTCTAGATTTGACTCGTCATAGCAATACCAGAGGATATTATACCGGTTTAGCAAATTAGCAACATTTATGTCTAAATATTAAATTCTATTTTACACACAAACAAATCAATCCATTAATCTTGAAATTAACCATCAACATTAAACTGATTAAATTAAGACAAGCTAATAATATAATGCTACGATTATAGAAGATAAACTAGCTGCTAGTCAAGGTTAAGATTAGAGCTAGTCAAGCTTAATTTTACTGAACTAACCTACTACCTACTCCTTTTAATGTGACATTTTTTTTTTTGGAGATGAAAGTAATCCGTGTTTCTATCGAAGTCTTGTCCGAGTAAACACTTGCTCGCTGTTCTCTAGTATGCAAATAATACGGGAGGAGCGACTTACACATAGTAGTACTTGTGGATTTTGAATCCATGATCTTTTGATCGAGTGTGCCAAGACCTTAACCGCTATCTTATCCTACAGGGGACAAATGTGACAAATTCTTGCATCATACCACAAAGGGTTATCAGTTGTTATATGCAATAATTTTTTAAAAAAAAGTCAGAACTTAAGAAAAGTTGAAGGACCCATGCATATAGGGATAACTTTAAATATACTCACCTAGAATAACTATTATACCCTCAATTTTTAAATCTATGTTTCATACCCAATTCATAATTTATTAAATTTTATATGTATCGTGGGACCCTCATTTTGATACTTGTTGAATTTACGTAGTCTTTTTATATAAAATGAGGACCCACACACCCTCTTCAAACTTCGTGAAACACATATCGTCAATCGTGCAAATATAATCATTAGACGACTTATTGAAACAATATCACTAAACGATAGATTTATTGCACAACGATAAGAACGGATCGATTATATTAGACAACAAGAGCGTGGCGAGTATATTAGACGATAGAGATGGGTAGTTACAACAACAAAATACAAAAAAAAAAAAAAAAAAACATTAAAGAAAAACATTAGGCACCAATAATATGTTTAATCCTCCCCAACACACGAGACATTGGGATGATTAAAAAGGTGGGCTGGGATGACATGCATGCTTGCCTAACCCTCGAAGGCGGCTTTCACTTTTGGATCGCGAGCAACGTCCCGTGGAAACCGACCCATACGTCCTAGCTTTAGTAACCATTGTAAACCGGAATGACATCCACTCCTTCTAGGGGAAGTGGGAAAAGGTCATCTACGATCATTTTGCCCCCAATCTCCATTAAAATCGCTCCAAAGGCCTTGACCATCTACGTGCTCGTCGTTGCTCATGTGAATGCGGTATGGGGTTGTCTTAGAGTGAAAAGGTATAGTACGAGATGTTTGGTCGTATATCGGCCCCTTTGCTTGTCGGTATGAATTTTTTCTATTACGATGTCCTTTTCAACATGATCTCCGATGAAGTAATGTTTGATATTCACGTGCTTGCATCTTGTATGTAACACATGATTACAGTGATTGCAATAGCAACGACATTGTTGCGTAGATTGCCACTTCACCTTGATGGATATCATAATCGTGTAATTGTTGGCCGAAGCGAAATGATGCCGGGCGCAACGGCTTACGACGGCCGTGTATTCAACTTCGGTAGTGGACGTTGCTGCGAGTGTTATTTCTTGGAAAACCAAGATATGAGCTTACTTGTCGAAGAAGCGACATGTTCACGAGGTTGACTTTACGTCGATTCGACATCTGCATAATCGGCATCGGAATAACCGGTTAGTTCAAGATTATCATCAGCGAGGATACCATAACTTGACATCGGGTGTCCCTTTCGTGTATCGGAGAATCTTCTTCATTGAGTTTAGATGACTCAGCTTGGGATTCACCCGAAATCTAGCACATACACCTACAACATAAGCTATATCGGGGTCTGGCGACGGTTAAGTATAATAAAGAACCATTAATAGCACGATAATCAATATAATTAACGAAACTCCCTCTTTATAAAGATCAATTTTCAGATTTGTGTTCATGGGAATCTTGACGGGTTTCTGGATTCGCGGCCGAATCTCTTGATGAGATCTTTGGTATATTTTGCTTGGTTAATGAATATCCCTTTCTTTGATTGCTTCACTGAAGACCTAGGAAATAATTCATTTCACCCATCATAGACATCTCAAATTTCTCTTTCATCATTGTTCTCGGATTGTTGACACATAGTCGATTTCTAGATCCAAAAATGATATCGGCCACGTAGATGCGCACCATTAGAATATCATCGTCGACTTGATGCTTTGAATAGGGTGCGGTCTACGATTCCCTTCGAAAACCTTTATGAAGTAGAAAGTCCGAAAGGGTATCATACCAAGCCACGAGTGCTTATTTTAACCCATGCAGATCTTTCTTAAGTGGTCGTATACTTGATGTCCCTTGTCGAAAGCCGGACGGTTGTTCTACATAGATTTCTTCCTTTAGTACGCCATTCAGGAAAGCTGACTTTACATCCATCTGATAGACAGTAAAGCATTGATGAGTTGCATATGTTAGAAATAGACGAATCGCTCCAATCTTGCAATTGGAGCGAACGTTTCATCAAAGTCTATTCCTTCGACTTGATAGTATCCTTTAGCAACTAGTCGGAGCTTTATTCTCGACGATGACATTGTTTTAATTTCGCTTGTTCTTGAAGACCCATTTGGTTCCGATCACATATTGATGCTTGGGTACGTCTACAAGCTTCCATACGTCGTCTCCGACAAATTGGTTGTGCTCTTCTTGCATGACGGTGATCTAGTCAACATCATTGAGGTGCATCCTCGATCGGCGAGGCTCTTCGGTGGACAAGATGTAATACCTTGAATTTTTTCTACGAGTATATATATTATATATATATATATATATATATATATATATATATATATATATATATATATATATATATTTATTTTAACATTTAAAATTAGGAATTATAGATACATGTATATATATGTGTATATTAGAGTTGGAATTTGTAACAACTCCACATCGAAATTGGTAGGTAGGTTGAGTACAAGCCTTGCCTTCCTCTCCTACGTGCCTCGCATGCGGATGGGGGAGATGATAGACTAGGTAGTAGATATCATGATCATCCTTCCTTTAAATGCTTGTGTCCACTTAATTTGACTCCACATCCAAATCACAATCTCTATTCCACGAAAGTAAGGGTGCTTCTTCATCTTGTTGCATCGGTATATCTCGTTCTCTTTTCGACTTCGATGTTACTCTCAAGTTAATGCGCGCATAGCCTTATCAACCATCTTAGTTGGAAGTAGAGTCCAGTAATTAGTATCTCCTCTTTCACTTTGATGAATTGTACCTCCTTTTCTTCCTTGGTTTCTATGAACATGATTGCTCTTGACATAGGATAGTATCGATCTTGGTGTTGTCGAGTTAAAAATTGGTTCGTTTTGTACTTGCATGAAGGGGTATGGCATTGCATGTGGAAATCTAAGCTTAGGAAGTAATTTCCTTGATTATTTTCCTTACTATTCTTCTTTCAAAACAAATGTTCTTAGAGATGCATTGCATGTTACATGCATAAGGTATCCTAGGATAATCATGTAAGGTTATGATAAATTTCACCTAAGGTCCTATAAGGATAGCAAAATCTTATTTAAAAATCCGACTAGAGTGGATGAATTTTATGCGGGAATCTATTTTCGAGTTTTACTATTCTGCCGAGAGTTCCAAGGCCAAATAATCGATCTTTTGTTACTTAAGAAATTCCAAAAAAATTATAGAGATGAAATTTAGGATGTCTTTAAGATTTCTGAAAGTTTTGGTGATTTTTGGACAATTCTTTATATTTTTAATAAATTTACACTTCTTATTGCCGAAACACCATGCATTCGGGATAGGACTTAGAAAAATGTTCATATCTCACTCCACAAAAATGATTTTGACTTGATTCGTTTTTCTAAATACTCTACACACGTCGGGATTTGTAAACATATTTATTTAGTATTTTTCTTCTATGCGTGTAAAAGCATTTTAATATAAACTTTCGATAGTTAATCGGAGCATGCATTCAGTAGAGTAGATTTTGGTGGGAAATGTTCGGTATGTTTCTGAATTTGTCACTTATCCAAATAGAATGAAATTTTGATATGATATCTCTATGCATGTTCCCTGAGTGTGTGTTAAATATTAGAATTTTTCAAGCACTTTTGGTCCAACAAATTGTAGCTAAATTATAGTAGGACAAAAACTGTCTCTGTTAGTACATTGGGTACTGTTTCAAGTATAACTCTTAGAGGATTTATTATTTTGATATGAAACCAATTCTAGTATAATCTAGACTCGTTAAGGAATCTATATATAGAATACTAGAATTTATGGTGTGAATTCGTGGTCTGTGGAACTTATTTAATATAGGTCTTCTGCACAGGCTTAATAGAATAAATCGTTAGTACTCGTTACTAGATAGGAAAGAGAAGTATAAGTAAGTACTAATATACGTACTACATTCCACGTTCGAGACGACTAAACCTAGGAATTGTTGTAGGACTGGACGTGGAGGAATGGACGTGGAGGAATAACTATTGCGGCCGGGAAGACTCGTAAAACAACTCAGTGCAATACAAGGTGGGTTTATATTTTTCTATAAAAAGTATGTTTGAGTTATTAAGCTCTGTTATTTACGAAAATTATGGATGTTCATGTTTTTACTCTCTATTAGCTTAAATGCTTCTACTTGAATGATATTGGCTCCGCCAATAAGAAAGTAAACGATCGGGCTCTAACTAGGCGAAAGGTTTTCTAGTTAGAGTTAGTGTACACAAATGTTCTGAGTTAGTCTTTGGCAAATGTGTTTCCCTAAGACTAACGAAGATAAAAGGACGTAGAATGCACCAATAGTTGAGAAAAGGAAAGAATGGCCGAATAAAATGTTTTGGTAAGCATAGAATGCTCTTTTGTTTTTATAACTTCTATGTTATACCGTTCTACATGAACAGTCCATTTTCAAAGGTTCGACTAAAGTTTTTCTCAATGGCTTAACCCACGGGGTACATTAGTACTCAGTCCCATTTGTTTTAAAAATGTTTTCAGGTTAGACGGATGGTGCAAGGTGGATGGTCGAGTTGGTGCTGACTGTGCTCTTTTGTACTTATTGCCTTACGTTTTTTTTTTGAAATATTTCAGCTATACCGTAATTAAGACAAATGTTATTCTCTAACTTCCTCAATCCCTTCTTTTGCTCGACGAGGAAATGACTATATTATGAAGTTTTCTTTTGAAGCTATTTGAGTTTTTATTTACATTTTAGAAGATAATCCTTTTCGCTTCTTTTTTTGTTTTCCCCCTTCTCTTCCCCTCTTCTTTATACCCCACCCTGTCACGTCCCGAAACTTGTTTACTTCCACGGGGAAGGCCGGGGCGTGACACAAGAAACAAGAGTATAGTATGCTTTCTCCTTGACATAATCTGGATCTTGTCTTAACACTTGCTGGTGGATCTCTGATAATAAGATCTAAAATATGAGCATCTAAGCATGAGCGACACCTTCTTGTTTCTTCTTCTGAAGTTACTTCTACACAAATAGTAGGCTTGTTTAGAATTTCAGTAGTGTTATTTTGTGATTGAAGTAATTTAGTAACAAGGTCAGGATCTATTATGTCACCAGGTTCAGGGGCATTCAGCTTAGGAACGTTAGTAGTTCCCCTTGAGTTGTTATTCTCAGTAGAGGTCTCAGTTACCACTAGGGTTTCTTCATCGACCTAAGTTACCTAGGATCGATTATGTTTAGGAGAATCGATCGGTTCAACTACATTGCTTGCTGGGGGATTATGTTCTTCTTCATCATCTGAATTATCATCCCAACAATACTAGATCTTTTCTACATCATCGTTTAGCTTTTGATCCTATAGCTGGCTGCTGACCTCTTCAGCATCATGCTGAGAGCTTTGTTTCATGTTCTCTGTAGCAAACTCATTAAATACGACATGAGGACTTTCCTCCACGCAAAGTGTCAAGTAGTTAAAGATCATGAAAGCCTTGATGACCCTGGAGTATCCTTAGAGAACTCCTTGGTCTGACTTGCTATCAAAGACCTTTAACTGATCCTTTCCATTATTGTGGATAAAGCATGAACAACCAAAGATTTGAAAATGTGAAATTGAAGGTGTTCTCCCTTTCCATAATCATATGGTGTTTTCATATGCAGTTAAGTAAGTAATGAGCGACTCTGAGTGTAACAGGTTGTGTCAGTATCTTCTACCCAAAACTTTGATGGCAGACCTGAGTCTGCAAGTAACGTTCTTGCTGCTTCTTTAAGTGTTATGTTCTTTCTTTCAGCAAGTCCGTTCGCCGAGGCGTGCGTGCCTTGCGAGATTTCGTGCTTGAATACCTTGACTTCGCAATACTCTTTCATCATTGAATTCAAGAATTCGGTTCCTCGATCTGAGCGTATCCTCTGAATCTTGACATCCTTTTCAATGCTCAGTTTTTTCAGCAGTTTAGGGAGTTCAATTTTGACGTCTGACTTGTTGGCAATGAAGATTACCCAAGTGTATCTCGAGTAGTCATCTATGACCACGAGAGCATATTTCTTTCCTCTGATTGTCAATGGAGAGACTGGCCCGAATAAATCCATGTGGAGGAGCTGAAGGATTCCATCAGTAGAAGGTGACTGAATTGGTGGATTACTGGATCTTGTCTGCTTTCTCTTCATGCATGCTTCACAGTTCTTGTGTCTTTTGAAGACTTCATTAGGCACTCCTCTAACTTAAGCCTTCCTACCTAGCTTGTTCATTATTTTGAAGTTCAGATGACTCAGTCTTCTGTGCCACAACCATGTTTTTATGTCATCTGACTTCGCTTGTGCTAGTAAGCAAACTTCAGGTTCGACGGTATTCCAATCAGCATAGTAGATGTTTCTTCTCCGCATACCTGATAACACGGTTTTTGTGTAGTTTTGTCAAGAACATCACAAAAACCTGCGTCAAAAGTTACTTTATTGGAATTAACACAGAATGGACTGATTGAAAGGAGATTATGTTGAAGTCCTTCAACATATGATACTCTGGGAACTGTGGCAGTTCAGATCTCAGTGCTCCATATCCCCTTGTATATCCTTTGGAGTTGTCACTAAATTAAATTATGGCTCCTTCCTGCTGAACATTATTTGTCAGTAGATTCTTCTGATGCGTCATGTGCCTTGAACATCCACTATCCACGATCCAAGGGTCCTTATGCACCTGCAAAATAAAAATAAATTCAGGTACCTTTTGGGTTCAAGTTGGATCCATAGATGTTAGTAGATTTTGGAACCCAAATCTGTCTCTCAGACAATTTCTTGACCTTGCTGTCTACAAATCTCACTACTGAACTGAGAAATGCTGACTTCCTTGTTGTTTAAGGTTCAGGTGACTTCTTTTTCTGAACCTTGGGGCTTCTCTTGACTCTTGCCTCATAATAATGTGATCAATACTGTGATGGATGAGTCCACTGAGGATGGCCATATTGTTCGGCCCATCTCACCTTTTGGTTCCCCCTGAGTTTGATCCTGATGTTCTGGGTTTGAACCTATGGTTATCTTTTGATAGCTGAGCTGAGGTGCTTTCATTTTCTGTTTATTTTTTTCCTGAGGGGTTATAGGTTCGGCATACTAAGTTTTCCCCTGAACGAATCTGTCAGCCAGCATTGTTGAGTCTCTCTATCGTGAAGTTGAAGCCTCATAAGTGTATCCAAGTCCTTCCTTTGTGAAGGATGGTTTTTGTGATCTTAGCATTCCTTCAAGTTTCTTATTAGCTCACAGATACTACTCGGTCATTAAGGTTCTCCAGACCTCATCGCTTTTTCTTAGAGCTTCATACTCAGCTCTGGATTGTGCAAGCTTTCTTTCAGACTGGCAATTTCAGTAACTTTCTCAGACTTGTCATTGGTCAAAACTAAGATATGAGATTCTTGTAATTGAGACTTAGTCCTTAGAGAATTTCTCTTACGTTTGTCTCAAAACAAGTTCCTCTGACTTAGTGCCTGAATACTCATTAAAAGTCTCTGATTTTCAGCTCCCAGAAGTTCCAACTCCTGAAGTGTCTTGCTGAAATGAGTACTCATATATATCTGCTCTTCAAGAAGGTATTCGTAGGCTAGAACCACATCTAAGGGTTCTCCTGCAGTAGAACATGTGTCGTGTGTGGAGAAGAGCATATGTTAGGATTATAGTTTACCTCGGCTTCTTTTCCAGCCATGAGACATAGTTAATCTCTTCTTCAACTTCGATTGCCATGAACGTGATCTCATCGTCTGATGATTCCATGAATAGCTCTTCGTCGCTTATGCAATCAGAGAGTTCTCCGGCTATATAGGCTTGCCTTTTTCTGATGAATTTGTGCTGTTTCAGCAGCCGAGAGCTCTGGACATTCATTGGTAATGTCCAATCTTTTTAAAGTTGTAACATGTTGAGCTTTTGCTTTCTTTTCTGGTTGTGTCATTGTTTCCAGTGGCAGCAGTCTCAGTGTTCCTGAATTCAGGTAGAGAGTTAGACTTACCTTTCGGGTAATTGTTTTCTCTCTTACCTTGCTGATTTTTTGAAGCTCTCTTTATCTTCCTGAACTTGTCCTTCTTCTTCTCATACTTTACTGCAAGGAGAGCATACTTCTCAGCTAGGTTATCAGTAGTTAGGATTATCAGTGAGCTTCCTACTGATTGACTGATAACTGAGGGACTGGCTCCAAGTATGCTAACCGTTGCTTTATAAGCGTGATCCATTGGCATGTCAGTGTCAGCACAAGGAGTGTGTGGAAGATTGAACTAAAACTCCTCAACTTTAAATTATGAAAATATATAATTAGAAGTAACAGTACTTAAGTCAGTTCTTCGCAAACACGTAGCAAATGAGTATCATTTGGGCCTAGTTAGAGCCCTCAAAATTTTGATGTTTATCTCCTTGTTGCCAAAAGTTTTCCCGAGTCTGTTGATGATGTTTATCTGATTGATGAATCTAACGCTGAAGTCATCAATTGACTCTTCGGGAATCATCGTGAAAGCTTCGAGCTTCTGTAGCTCCAGCTCCAGCTTGTTTTCTTTAATCTGTAGAGTTCCTTGACTCAGCACGGCTAGAGCATCTCAGAGCTGCTTAGTAGTCTTGAATTTGTGTACCCTTCTGAGATATGTATCACTGAGCATTGTCAGTGTAGCATTGCGAGCAACTCGGTCCAGGTTGTGAAGCTTCCTTTCCTCTGGCGTGAACATGCTTTTGTCCTTTGGAACCTTCTCCCCGTTCGCCCCTTGTTCTCGTAAAATCGACGCTATCTATCATGGGAACAATAGGTCCCGATTCTAGGAGTTCGGTCATGCTCAGTCATGCGTGACGTCGATGTGCTTCCATTCCGACGCGCCCATACCGTATAGTTTTCTCACGAAAACATGGGTATTGTCCTTATACCGACATATTAGACATAGTGGAAATATGGTATAGGATGCTATGAAAGGAATGAGAATGCAATGAAAATGAGTTTTCAAGATCTGTTCGAGTAGACCACTGTATTCAGAAAACAATGATTAGAAGAACACCTCTATGGTACCAATTTCTGGTCAAGAGATGAACCTTCAGGTGTAGGGGGAGGGGGGGGTGAATGCACCTGAATGCAAATTTCAACTCAAATGCGAAAGTCAGTTGTTACTGAAAAGTTCTACTGAACGAGTCAAATCACTAAATAAGCTTTCTCGATCTCGTGGGCAGAGAGTCTGTCTATTGAGTCACTATCTACTGACTTTAGTTAGTGAATGGTAGATTCAAGTATAAGATGGTGTGCGGAAGTGTATGCCCAAAAAAATTTCGTCTAAGTTTTGAAAACACGTTTTATGCTAAGTGTGATTTTGAAGGTTCAGTTCTATGCAGTATGAACAGTAAATCAATGAAACCGTAAAAACAACACAAGCAGTTTTTAAAGTAGTTTGGATACGCTGGATCCTACTTCCACTGTCTTGAACAAGACGGGAATTCTTGATTACTTATATTGAGCAAGTCTAAGTCGATTTGTACGATGGATAGATACACTAGTTATAGTTTTAGTGACTTTACAGGTTCAAATACAAGGGTTTGATTTTCTCCAACTACGAAGGAGTTCTTACAATAAGAACAGTTCAATAACTGAGCTCCGTCGGTTTTTCTAAGCTTAAGAATTTACAATGATTGCTTAGAATAGAGAAAGGGAACTATAGCTCTCTAGAGTGAAGAACTAAGAATTATATCTCTGTGAGTAAGTTATTCGCTAGATTGATTGTTTGATTGCTAGAGCATTTGTATACTTGAATGCTTTTGTTCCCGGTGTCTTCTATGCATGAAGATTGTTCTCTATTTATAGTATTGACTCGTGGATGGATACATTGGAGAGGGTCTAGACACATGTTGAAAACGCCAAGAAAACGGCCATCTCGAATTTGAATGTCACTGTAGAGATTCTCTCTTTTTTAGTCTAGGGAGCAGCTTTCTATTAGTGCAAGTACAGTCCTAGCAGCTCCTCACGGGTCGATGTTAGTGAGTTGGTGAGGCTTGTTCAAACTCCAAAGCAGATGTTGAGTTCACTTCCTCTGATTCCTCGGACACCTTTACTGAGTTGTCTTCTGCTGACATTCTTCTGAGATTTTCGTATTTGGCTCGAATTTCTTTACTGATTAAGTGGGTTCTGAGCTACCCAACTGAGTCTCTGGTGTTGAGTCCATCCTGCCGATAAAAGATAATCTACTAAACCTATCAGCTACTGAACTCTAGCTTTCCTACTGAGTTCCTAACATGCTGAACTCAACTAAGCTATTACATGATCAAGGTTCATCATTCAGCTAAGGGGTTTTGGGATCTTCAAATCTTCACTGACAACGAATCTCATACCCAACATATCTCCTTCCTCTTAACCTTTCTTTATTCTGTACGAGTAGCAGTAGCAGGAAACGTGAAATTGTCGAGCCGTTCTTTCTCTAGCAAACAACCGCCGCGATTCCTTTATCGTCGGAGTTCAGCACGACAAGTCGAAACGTTTCTCATCCTACGCGATTTAGTTAGGTTTTATCTCTTGCTTTCGTCTCATTTTCCATTCGAAGAGAATGATGTCGGTTGAACTAGGGTGTAAGTTCGAATCGTGTTTGAAACAGGGGATAAGAATGTAATTTAGAACGCTTTCGAATTGTTTTTGTTAGTTGTTTTTTGATTCTTGGATGGTTCCTCAACAAGTTATGCTCAATTTATGGGATTTATGGATTGATTCTCATTGTCGAATTTTCATCATGAGGTTGTATACAGATTCAGGTATATCATTACTAGCGTATATTGGCATTATAGTATGCATAAACTATGCGTAGTTTGTGCACATAGGTCTTCATAACTGTATATGAGTTCATAGACATAGTTTCTTGTCGTTTATGCATACATTCATAAACAATTTATAGCCTTCTCAAAATAGTTAGATTGAACTTAATTATATATCAGTTAGTTTCTAAATTTTATGCTTATGAAGCCATGCATTTATACACTCCTTGATTAACTTTCATGCATACGTACTAAGTAGGTTTTTGTAACCTTTGCAGTTACGACATGATTTTCGTTCCATGCACCGGCCTGGACAACCATGGCAAGTGTATTACATTTGCTGCGGGTTTGTTGGCTTCGGAGACTCTGGAGTCTTTTCTGATTATCTGTTTATGCATATTTTATTATGAGTTTGTGCTGAATTTATAACATTTCATGCATGACAGAACACGAATGGCCGAGTCGTTGGATGAAGATGGTTCTTTTTTATTGTGTTGATTCTATTTTCATCCCGGAATGCGCATATGAGTTGAAACCATAAGGTGGATGGAATTTTGCAAGTTTGGACGAAGCTATTAGCTTTCTCGCTCCTAGTTATGATCTAATTTTTGAATTTGTTGATATTTCAGAAGTTTTTTTGACTTATCCGAGTATTGTGTGTTTTAGTATTGGCAGTTACTGTTATGCATAACTTTAACTATAAATATGCATAAATTCGTGCTTGTTTATGCATAATTTTGGTGACCAAATTAATATATATATTTTTACATTTTAATTACATGCATATCTACACTAAGATCAATGCATAGCTTGTTTTATATTTATGCATACTCATTTTGATTCCATATATTTATGCATACTCATTTTTTTCAATTTTTTGAGATTCAATTTTTTCAGTCGCAGATGATGTGTTTATGCATACTGCAGCTAAACTTCATGCATAAACTGTATTCGATTTATGCATTAGATTTATGCATACTAACTCATAACCAATGTCGTTTCATGCATGGCGCAACTCAGATTCATGCATAAAGTGTATTGGATTTGTGCATACTGAGTCTTTTTACCAAT
Organism: Lavandula angustifolia; assembly: GCA_028984105.1. Classification (NCBI taxonomy): domain Eukaryota; kingdom Viridiplantae; phylum Streptophyta; class Magnoliopsida; order Lamiales; family Lamiaceae; genus Lavandula; species Lavandula angustifolia. The sequence goes on along the minus strand of CM054823.1, from coordinate 15,679,889 downwards.
AATTGTTGTAATCCATCCTAAACAACTTGAATTTTTCATTTATATTGAATGTCTCCATGTGCCTCATCAAATAAACTCCTTCAACAAATGTATATAATACAGTTTTTTCAGAAATTATGTATTTATGCACAAACACAAGGCTCTTTATGCATATTCACATTATACGTTATGCATAAGACATGTTAAACTACTATATACATAACTTGAAACATAAATATGCATACACTTGTTCTTCACTATGCATAAACAAAGAGTGACCATACATATATGGGTTCATTGGTTTTGACTTAATGCATACCTTAATAATAATTCATGCATATCATTTACATATTTTATGCATCGTGTAACGCAAAAGAGCAAATCTAGTAAAAAATTCGTGCACAAAAGGGCAGAACAATAAACGAGCTCAAACTTTTTGCACAATAAAACACTATATTCACAGTTACAGAACCACAAATTCATGTATAATGCGATTTACACAATAGGTAACGCACAATTAGAGATTTAAGGCTTCAAATTCACACAAATTCATGTATAAGGCGATTTCGCACAAAACTAATTGCATTCTCCCAAAATTTTAGAAATCAAGAGTTCAATTTGATTGAATACAACGATTTTTGCACAATCTAACACCAGATGAACACTATTTCATGATTTTGATGCATAAAACATTGATTCACACAATGGATATCAAACAAATAGAGATTTAAGGCTTCAATTATGCACAAATATATTTCTATTTCATGCATAACATAAATTCGGCGAATTAAAATTACCTTTGGTTGGGTGGAGTAGTCGAAAATCAGGAACTACTCATGCGGAAGCCAAAAAAACTGATTTTTTGGGAGAGAAATCGAGAACATTTTTGTAGATTTTCGATTTTGGGTGAGTTTTTTATTTTATTTTCGAGTGAGATAGAGAGTGAGAGAATGGAGGCGTGGAGGAGGTGTGAGATTTGTTTTCAAATTTTGAGCTTGCACAATTCCTATACTACCCTTAAGCTTGTTTTTGTTTCATTTTTTTATAGAAACTAATAGGAAATCTAGGCCACCCGTTTAGTAATGATCAATGTCTTATACTAGTTCTCGTATATCTTTTGAAGGGAGGATCTCTCTAGATCCATACCCTAGTAAATAGGAATCATCCTTTAGATAAAAACTAAGAATCAATCTACACCATATATCTTCATTCGATCGATAGTGTATAATTAATCTATCTTTCTGATTTAATTAATTCAAAAAATTAAGAAAATGGTAAAATGGTAAACAACTAAATTAATAAATAATTATGAAAATACAAAAAATGAAAACCCTAGTAACCTACCACCTCCCGCCGCCACCACCAGTCACCGCGCTGCCGCCCCGGGCCTTCCGCAGCCGCTGACCACCTCCGACCTGCCGCCGACACTTACTAGAGAAGAGAAGGTGTGTGGTATTGATGAGTCAAAATTCGTACTATGCAAATTCTATTTATTTTGGCGTCATTTGGGCTGTTGGATTGCGTTTCTGTGTTGTTTTACAGATTCCCGAGCTGATGTGACAATGACAAGATGATGAGGGGGCATGCACAAAATTAAGGATTAAAAGGGTTTAATTTGGGCGAAATTTACGTAGAAGGAAAGTGACGGATAAGGAAAGAATGAGTATGGAAAGATTTGGATATAATATATCTAATAATATCTTTTCATACTTGGGATAAAATATCTACTTCTACAAGGAAACAAGAAACCCTAAAAGAGAGGGAAAAGAGGGACGAAAAGGAAGGGGATATTATATATCATCATTCACGCCGCCAACGAAGGGAGGAATTTTTGGGGATTGATTAATTTAATCATCATTCATCATCTGCGAACAAAAAGGAGGAGGATTGATTATTTATTTAATCATCCTTATCATCTCATTCACGGAGAGGCCTTCATTATTTTATCATCACCTTTCCACCATATTGACGAAGCCGAGCAAAAAGAGAGAGGGAGACAAGTCAGCGAGGGGAGTCCAAGAGAGAGAGAGTATTTCATTCTTCTTGATACCATATCCATAGCCGAGGGAGATCCGAGTCCGAAGGAGTATTCATCATATTTTTAGAGTTCGTATTTCAGTTTTAATTTTGTTGATTGTAGTTTAATTTGGAGAAAACAACACGTTCCTGCTTCCGTTTTACATTCCCGTATTTGGATTGCTTCCGCTTAATTTTCCTGTAGGATTGATTTGAAGACTTCAATTTATGATCTCATAATTTCTAGGGTTTAATTTCGTACTTATTGGTGTTTCTGATTATTTGTTATTGTTTGAATTTTCGTGCATAATTATTTCATGATTTTCAGCATGTTTTGTGTTCTGTCCAGTAAACCGGTCTGTCTGGCCAGTTCGGCCGATATGCGCAGCTAAGTCTTTTTCAGGGCCGACGAGATGTGAAACACACACCACCATATTTTCGTGAGACTAGGGCTTAAAATTAACCACTTAGGTTCTGAATTAATCTAGGTTTAATTAATTGGATTAATTAATTTAGGCTTGATCACCCTATGTTAGTTTAATTCATAGCTAATGTAGTACTTCCATCGTTTCTCGTGGGATTAGGCTAAATAAGTAGCAAATTGTTCTTAGGACAATTGGATAAATTTGGTAGGAGACTATTAGATGCCCACCATACGAGTAGACTCCTAAATTGGGTTCTCTTAGTTCTTAAAGCTGATTAGGTGTTAAATCTATTGATTGCCCACCAACGTAGGTTGCATCTAATTTAGAGAAGTAGTCGCTTCAATGCCCACCATGGCAATTACCGAATAATTAAGGGGGAATAGATGATATGTCAGTTTAATTATGGTGTCCTACAACTAATTGATTTAAGTGGATTAATTAATTAATAGTGTCAGTGATCGATTGTGAGTGTGTGTGAATCATCTTGCTGGACCCGTTTTATTTGCATAAGTCTATTTCGAGTTTAATTCCTGCTTTTATTTTCGTTTGTTTTAGGTTAGAAAATTCCTCAAACTTGCGTGGTTGCTAACCAACCCTTGATTGATAGGATTTTTAGGTCTAAATACTCCGTTCTCTGTGTTCGATACCTGTTGCTATACTAATTCTAGTTCTAGCAATTTTGCAGGATTTATTTGGTGTAAACAGCGATCACCAGGTATGTATTATAAGTATGATGAATTGTATTTGTAATATCATAATATGGATAAACACAGACAACGGTATGCATAAAAATGCACGGAGTTATGCATAAACTATTACTATAATATGTTAGTCTATGCATAAAATTGCTCGACCTTATGCATAAACAAATAATGTAATATGCACAAAATTTTTTTTATTTGTATAATATAATATCTATATAACAGAAAGGTTTATGCATAAAATTGTTCAGGATTATGCATAAACAAATATTACAATATGCATAAAACGTATTTTTATTGTATAACATAATATCCAAATAACATATAGTTTTATGCATAAACATATATAAACCAACACCGTAGTATGTATAAAAAATAGCATTTACCAACAAATTTTCCAGCGGATCGCCTCCACCGCTGCCGGCCCACCGCCCACCGTCACCGATCAGCCACTGCCGCCTAATTTCCTTATTTTTATTTATTTTTAATTCAAAAAAGGAAAAAATAAATTTCATTAAGGGTAACAATATCTTTTTACACTTCATATTTTTAAACTAAACCAAACACCTCCACCTCATGCGGCGGAGGCGGCAGACCGAAATTGTTACCCTTAAAGAAATTTATTTTCTCATTTTTTGAATTAAAAATAAATAAAAAATAAAAAAATTAGGTGTTCATAGATCAAAAAATGGAAGGCTAGGATTGGTTCTTAGTTTTTATCTAAGATGGAGGTTCTTAAAATATCCATACCATATATATATATATATATATATATAATAGATCTTTAGAGATCATAAATTCAAAAGAGATGAGATCCAATCTCATCAACCCATTTCTTTGATCTATGACTCTCATTAAGGACAATTGGGTAATCTTTTATTCTTTTCTTTATCTTCAACAATAGCACTCATTCCCCTTGAAGAATCGTAAATTAAAAACCAAAAGCAAGAAAGTTTCTTTCTCTTCCCTCATTTCTCTAGCATTCCGTTGCCGCAATTGTGTTGGCGCCGGTTGAAATCCGTCAAGTTTTGACGTTCTCCTCCTTTCGTTGTTATCAAATTTAGTTATTCTTTTTCTTTTGTCTCTTTTTCCACTCGAAAGAGAATGAAGTCGGTTGAACTAGGCCTTAAGTTCGAATCGTGTTTGAAATATGGATTAAGAATGCAATGTAGAACGATTACAAAGTGTTTTTGTTAGGTGTTTGATGCTTGACTGTTTCCTCAATAAGTTCCGCACAATTTCTGGATTTTATGGATTGAAGGTTGTTGTCGAATTTTAGTAATGAAGCTTGTATACGGATTCTTGCTTTTCATTTCTTTTCATATGTTTTGAGTTCTGCTCAATTTTTCCTCATACAAGGAACAATTATTTTCGTTGTCATGTTTGACTATTTCATTTTCGTGCATATTATGTTATGTATTTATGATGATCCTATCAATTCTTCATGCATGTCAGAACCGAAATAACAAAGTCGTTACAATCAAATGTTTCTCTTGACCTCGAGGAGTCTATTTTCATCCCCGAATGCGTAGATGAATTGAAACAGTATGTTAGACAAAAATTTTCTTCTTTGGATGAGGCGGAAAACTTCTATCGAGATTATGGTGGCTTATGTGGGGCAAGTAGTAAAGGTAATAAAAACACGTTTGAGAATTTGGCTCTCACATTCCTGAAGATGTAGATGTGCTGCCACCAGATCAAGTTAAAACCAAAGTCTTGGGTAGTAGAATAAAGTCTAGGAAGGAGGCGACATTGCGAGATAAGTTGAAGCCTAAGAGGATGTGTCGGAAATGCAAGCAGATGGGACATCACGATTCAAGAAATTGTCCCAATGTAATGGATGTTGAAGATTCGTCTTAAGTGTATATGCAGAACCTAATTTAGCCACATGCATGAAGCCTTGTCGTTGTATGCATAACTTTGCCAACTCAGGAACTCTTTATGTTTTGTTCTTTTGTATTCATACTGTTGGGTGATGATTCAATCCCCAGCAATAGCACAAAATGTTGGGAAATGATTTAGTCTTCTCAGTTGATAATTAACTCAGTAGCCCTGTGCTCTGAAAACGTACTGAAGATTTGAAGATCCCAAAACCCTAACTTGATTGATGAACCATTCAGTTGTAATCTGTTTTGGTGTTGTCTCTGAGGATTCAGACTCAGCAGACACTCTGCATCTGGTTCAGGCGCTCAGTAGATTATCTGCCTCAGCACCAGAAGTAGAAGACTCGGTGATCTTGGACTCAAGAGAGCAAGATATGCGAAAGGAGTCAGTGGAGCCGACTCAGCAGGAGTAGTTCACTGAACTCAGAGCTGATCTTCAGTGGAGCATGTTACTTAATCAGAGATCAGACTCAGCAACGGCCAGACAGTCTTCTGACTGTCAGATTCTCTAAAATCAAATCAGCAGAGTCAATACGAGGAAGAGAGAAGTCAGCTTCAGATCTCCTTGAAGTCTGTTCTGTCTCAACCACTTTCTGAACCTCGACCAATGACAAGCAGCCACCTGTCCTATATCCGTTAAAGCTGCAAGTCAACAACTTTCCAGAAATGGAGGGAAATGACACTGCTACCTGTTGGGTTATGAGTCAGTAGAAGATACTTAGCATTTTATTGGGTAAAATAATATTGGGGGAAATCATAGTGTTCATACTATGGAATTGAAGATCCCAAAACCCAACTAGTATCAGTAGTGTAGTGTCGATAGGACTAAATGATGTAATAGGCTAGACTGATTTCAATTTCTTTATCTTTCGTGTCTATGTCCTGTACGGGGTAAAATGTTGGACTGATCTTCACGAGGAAGTTTACTTTCCAGAACCTCACGTCATCAGTGTAAGAGCTTGTGTTCTTAAGTCATCAGCTGATCTTCGCTCAGTAGAAGACATCTCATCGGCTGACAGACATCAGTAGAAGAACCTTCTATACAAAGCTCAGTACCTTCGCAGTCATCAGCTGATTACGCTCAGTAGAAAACCTCTATCAGCCGACTCAGACGAAGAAGACAGAGACTGCATCAAGTCTACTATATCCGACAGGAAACGACCCAGCTTTTAACATCATTCGAAAGTCAGCAGAAGATCATACGAGGATAAGTGAGAGTCAACTCCGATAAAGACCAATGTCTGACATATCTCACCTACCACAAACCTCGACCAATGAGAAGCCGTCAACGCACTACCTGCTCTGACCAACTAAAGCAGCTCTCATGCACAGTAATCAACAACTCTGCTGCAACAATTCGAACATATGGCCGTTTTCTTTAGAAGCTTGTGACACGTGGCATCGTCCTCTCCAACGGGCAAATGCCTGGGTCACGACTATAAATAGAGAAGCAAATCCGAGCTCCACGCACGGGATATCAAAGGGATAAATCGCTCAAGCTTTCAAAACAACTCTAGCGCACTCAAGATAAATCCAGCGAAGAACATGCTCAATAGAATACCTTTTAGTTCTTCTCTCTAAAGTTCTTTAGATCCCTCTTCTCTAGCTAAGCTCAACGTTCATATCTATAGCTTAGAATCTCGAAGGAGTTCACTTTTAGTGATTGTTCTTATTGTAAGAATTCCTTCCAAGTTGGAGAAAATCCCCTCCCCTTCAAACTTAGGTTTGATTTGTAAAAGTCTCTAAGGACTATAACTTAGAAGGGTCTGTCCAGTGCACAGATACCTTGCTGAGGCTTGCTCAGATTAATCAACAAGACCTCCTGTTCAGCAGGACCGTAGACGTAGGATCTTGCGCATCCGAACCACGTTAAAAATTGCTTGTGCTGTTTACTGTTTTATTGCATTGCATACAAACATCTTACAAAGTCATATCTTGCATAAGACGTATTCGAAAAGTGCACTAGCCAAAACTACTTTAACTTGTGAAAATCACGTTTTCAGCTGAGACGAATCTCCGGGCCCTACACACTTATCCGCACTAAGTCTTTGACTGAGAATCAAGCACTGACTAAAGTCAGTAGCAGAGACTCAGTAGTTGGCACACTCTGACCCGCGATCAAAGGTTACTATTTGGCACTGTTCATCAGTAGCAACCAACAGCTCAGTTGTCCTTCGCGTTTGAGAAAAAGAAGCAGTACTCAGGTATATTCACCCCCGCCTCTACACCTGACTCTCGTCTCCGGACCAACAATTGGTATCAGAGCAGCGGTGTTCTTCTGATCATCGGTTCTGAAACTACTGGTCTTCTCGAACAGATCCTGAAAACGCTTTTCACTGCACAAGCATCTCTTCATACATCCTAATACTCTTACCCATAATGTCTGATATGTCAGGTATTCGGATGGTGCCGATGTTCTCCATAGAGAACTATACGGTATGACGCGTAAGAATGGAGGCGCACCTAACATCGCTGCATGACAGCATGACGGATGTCCTTGAGACAGGACCCATCATTCCCATGATCGACAGCATACAATTTGCTGCTGCGGGAGGTGTAGGAGCACAGACTGGTGCTAAAGTCACAAAAGACAAATCTGCCTTCACGCCAGAAGAGAAAAAGCTGCACAACCTCGACCGAGTTGCGCGGAATGCAATCCTGACTACGCTCAGTGATTCACACCTCGGGAGGGTGCAAGATTGCAAGACGGCAAAGGAACTTTGGGATGCCCTGGCTGTACTGAGCCAAGGAACCCCGCAGATCAAAGAAAATAAGCTCGAGTTAGAGCTACAAAAGTTCGATACATTTGCCATGGAGCCCAATGAGACCATTGACGAGCTAAGCGTCAGATTTACCAACCAGATCAATGTGATCAACGGGCTGGGGAGGACGTTCACCAACAAAGAGATGAACACGAAGATCTTGAGAGCGCTACCTCGACTGAAGTGGCTTCCTTTTGCTACTTATTTACGTCGCTCAGATCTTAATGCTCTAACTCCTGATGTTATCTTTTCAAAATTAAAGACGAAGGAATTTGAGCACAGCCTACCCCAACGATGTTCCAGCGCTCCAGCTGACACACAGATAGATCATGCCTTCAAAGTAACAGTCAACAAAACTGGAGCCAAACCCATTTCTTCCTGCAAGGCAGTAGCCACGACAGACGCAAAGTCCTCTGAGACATCTGGCACTAACCCGCTTGCACTTATGGCTCTCAAATATCAAAGAGAAAAGGAGAGAGTCAGAAAGCTGAAGAAATACCACAGAGATTCTCCCTCAGGTAAGAAAGAATATCGAAAAAGGGAAGAATCTAAACCTTCTACTGATTGCAGGAACACAGAACCTGCTGCTAGTCCATCCAACGACTCAGCTGGAAAAGGCAGCAGATCATCTATGTGTTATAACTGCAAGAAGGAGGGACACTATCAGTACGATTGTCCCAAACTCTTAACTGCTCAAAGAGCAGAACGATAGGCCAGACGCAAGAAATTTACCCGAAGGAGGCAGGCCTACATCGCCGGAGAGATATCCGATGACTCAATCGAGGAAGATACATTCATGTATTCTTCTGAAGACGAAGCTGCATTTGTCACCGTTGAGGTCGGTGAGACAGATCCTGAAACAACTGCAGAATACTGTCTGATGGCCGAAGAAGAGGCTGAGGTAAACTCTAAACTTAATATAACCTCTTCTTCACACAGCACACACGACACGTGCTCGGTCACAGATGAACCTCTAGACATGGTACAAGCCTACGATGATCTACTAGAGGAGCAGATTCAGCTGAGCAGAGAATTCAGCATAACCATTCAGGAACTGGAACAGGTAAAGGCTGAAAATCAGAGACTTTTTTCTGATTGTCAGGTCTCTACTTATTCGGAGAATCTGGTTGTGAGACTCAAGGAAGAGATTAAATCTCTTATGACTAAGTCTCAGCTTCAAGAAACTCAGATATCAGTTCTGACCAAGGACAATTCTGTGAAAGATACTGAAATAGCCCGACTCAGTCAGAAGCTCGCAGGAGCAGAAAAGGATTATTAATCACTTCGGAGAAGTGATGAGGTCTGGTGAGAACTGATGACTGAACAATACCTAGGAGCTAAGGAGAAGTTGGAAAGTATGCTCAGAGCTCAAAGGCCAACGGTCATGAAAGAAGGACTTGGGTATACTCATGAAGCTTCCACTTCAACATCAAAAAGCTCAAAACTGCTGGCTGATAGGTTCATCAGAGGAAAAGTTCAGGTCACTGAATCAATACCTCAGGCGAAGAACAAACAGAAGATGATTGCACCTTAGCCGACCAACAAGAAGCAACTGACCAGAGGTTCTAGCCCCAGGACACCACGATCAAATTCAGGGGGAACCAAGAAGGTTAGATGGGCAGAATAGTATAGTGAACCGCTATATGAGCATCCAGCACAGTATGGTTCATACTACAATGAGCCCAAGGTCAGGAGGAGCACACAGCCTAAGAAGAAGAAAGCTCCTGAACCCAAAATTGCCAGAAAGTCAGTATCTCCAAGTCCTGTAGAGAAGAAAGCTGACAAGGTTCAGAAGAAGAAGTCTCAGACTTCTAAGGTCCCGAGACAGATCTGGGTTCCGAAATCACCTACTAACACTTAAGGACCCAACCTGAACCAAAGGGTACTTAAAACTATTTCTGTTTTGCAGGTGCATAAGGACCCTTGGATAGTGGACAGCGGCTGCTCGAGACACATGACTTATCAAAAGAGCCTACTGACCAACTACGTACAAGAAGATGGTCCCAGAATTGAGTTTGGTGATAACTCTAAAGGCTATACAACGGGATACGGAACACTGAACATTGGGACTACATCAGTTCTAAGAGTAACATATGTTGAAGGACTTCAACATAATCTCCTTTCTGTCAGTCAATTCTGTGATAATCTGAATAGAGTTATCTTTGACGCTGGTTTCTGTGATGTTGTTGACAAATCTACAGGGAAAACAGTGTTATCAGGTTCATGGAGGAAGAACATATATGTTGCAAACTGGAAAACCGCAGAACTTGAGGCTTGCTTACTTGCTCAGACAAAATCTAGTGACAAGGCAGGATGGCTGTGGCATAAGAGACTCAGTCACCTGAACTTCAAGACTATGAAAAAGCTAGCCAAGAACTCTAAAGTCAGAGGACTGCCCAATGAATTGTTTATCAAAGATAGAAATTGTGAAGCATGCTTGAAGGGAAAGCAGACAAAGAACAACAATCCACTAATTCCGTCACCTTCCACTGATGGAATCCTTCAACTGCTACACATAGACTTATTCGGGCCAGTCTCTCCAGTGATGTTGGGTGATGATTTTATCCTCAGCAGTACTAGATGTAGTGGGAAATGATTCTATCTTCTGTACTGACCGATACTCAGTAGCCTTGTGCTCGAATTAGTCCGAAGATTTGAAGATCCCAAAACCCCTATCTTGATCGGTGAACCTTTAAGTTGTAACCTATTTTTATCTCTGAGGTTTCGGACTCGGTAGACCCTCGCTCTCGGTTCGGGCATTCGTTGCTTATCCGCCTCGGCACTGAAGTAGAAGACTCGGTAAATCGCACTCAACAGAGCAAAGAGATCGAAAGGGAGTCGGTTGAACCGAACTCAGCGGGAGTAGTTCACTATACTCGAGTTGATCTTCGGTAAAGCGGACTCAGAAGAGTTCACTATCGAATCAAAGATCGACTCAAGAACGGCCGATACCGCCGTCCGAACCGCCGATCTTTCAAAGACAATCGCATAGTCAAGTATGAGGAAGAGAGAAGTCGCCTTCAAATCTCCTTGAAGTCTCGTTCTATCTCAACCACTTTCCCGAACCTCGACTAATGACAAGCGTACACCCGTCCTACACCTACTAAAGCCGCAAGTCAACAACTTTCCGTAAAAGAGGGAAAAGATCGTGCAAATGCTACAAAAGAGCCGTTAGCTACCCAAAAGAGAGAGACAAAGGATCATCGTCTCCAACGGATCTTTCCTAGTCTCTTCTCTATAAATAGAGGGATAAATCAAATTTGAAGCTCACGACGCGAGAAACGAAAGAAAAAAGAAAAACCGCATACATAGAGCATTCAAACGAGCAAACTCGAAAAGCCTAAGTTCTCCGAAAGAAGTTCGAAGAATTCATCTTCGGCGAAGAACTATATTCTAGCTCTTAGGGAACCAAGCTGAACTGTTAAATACAGCCTCTAGTATCCAAACGACGATACACGAACCCAAAGTCATACTCAGTTGTTCGTCGTTCTAGAAGCCACTTCATTGTTCCCTATCCCTCTAACCTAAGCTCAATAGAATATATCCATAGCTTAGACAAAGGAGTTCATCTTTGAACTGTTCTTTATTGTAAAGAACTCCTTCACAGTTGGAGAGTTTTTCAAACACTCAGTTTGATAACCTTGTAAACTGAGACTTGCTCAGTATAAATCTCAAGACCAGAGTTTGTCCAGCGTATAAACCAACTGAGACTACCTCAGTATAATAAATAGCTTCCTGATCATTCGGGACAGTGGACGTAGGATTTTTGTGTCCGAACCACTTTAAAAATCTCTGTGTCTTGTGTCTCGTATTCTTTTTCACTATTGCATTGATTTAACTGTTCATATTGAAAAGCCTTCTTAAATCATTCAACTGAGTTTCAGCGAACTTAACTGATTGCACTAATCTACTGAAACTGTTTTATTAAAAACGTTTTCCAACTCAACTGAATTGGGCCTACACTATTCCGCACCACTGAACTCTATCTGCAAGATACTGAATTATGACTCTCAGTCAGCTAGCAGATCTCAGTAGAGTCAGCCACTCTACCAACACGATTCAGAACAGCTTATCTGGTCTGCTGAACTTGTTCAGCACGACACTATCCTGAAAAAGGACTGTTCGTATTTATGTTGAGAAATCGGTTTTCAGGTGTATTCACCCCCCTCTACACCTGAACGTGCTCTTGGGACCAACAATTGGTATCAGAGCTGGAGTTCTCTAAGACTCTTGTTATTCTGAAACTGGTCTACCTGAATGGATCTGGAAAACGTTTTCACTGCATATCATTCTTCATTCATATCATTATCAAATATGTTTGATATGTCAGGTATAAGGATGGTGCCCATTTTCTCAGTAGAGAACTACGGCGTATGGCGAGTCAGAATGGAAGCCCATCTGACCTCTCTCCACGACAGCATGATAGAAGTTCTTGAGGATGGACCTATCGTCCCCATGATAGATAGTGTCGTAACCCAGGATCCAGCAGATGGAGGTAGAATGGTGACCGGGAAGAAGATTCCCAAGGATAGAAGTCTCTTCACCCCAGAGGAGAAGAAGCTTCACAATTTAGACCGTGTCGCCAGAAACGCTATACTAACCACCCTGAATGATCCCTATCTCGGGAGAGTTCAGGACTGCAAGTCCGCTAAGGAACTCTGGGATGCTCTAGCGCTACTGAGTCGGGGGACTCAGAAGATCAAAGCAAATAAACTTGCGCTGGAACTCCAAAAGCTGGAAAGATTGTCGCTCATGCCTGATGACACCATTGAAGATCTCAACGTCAGATTCACGAATCTGATGAACTCCATCAACGGGCTGGGAAAGACATTCTCCAACCGAGAAATGAATCTCAAGATTTTGAGGGCACTGCCAGATGGACACTGGACTCCTTTTGCTACTTTATTACGTCATTCTGATTTAGATATTGTTACTCCTGACCATATCTTTTCAGAACTCAAAGCAGAGGAATTCGAATTTGGCTTACCTCAAAGGAAGCAGCGAGCTGAAGCTGACACCAAAATCGACCATGCATTCAAAGCATCGGTCGGCTCAAAGCCTCCAGCGTCTAGCAAGGCTGAACCTTCACTCACTGACATACAAGAAGGCAATCTAGCCAAGAAATATGCACTGCTTGCCGTAAAATACCAGAAGGAGAAAGAGAGGCGCAGAAAGCTCTCAAGAGTTGTCAGAGACTCTAAGGGTAAGAATGAATACATACCCAAGCGCACTCCTGACTCACATACTTCTGAATGCAGGAAACAGGATGACTCAGCACAGTTAAAAGACAGTGAAAGTAAGGAAGAAAGAGCCACCACCTGCTACAACTGCAAAAAGCCAGGACATTATCAATATGATTGTCCTGAGCTCAGCAGTGCTGAACGAGCAGCTCGCAAAGCTCGAAGGGAGAAGTTCATCAAGAAGAGACAAGCATACATTGCTGGTGAACTCTCAGACGACTCATATGAAGTCGACGCCTTCATGGATTCATCGGATGATGAAGCAGCCTTCATGGCCTTAGAGCTCGAAAATGAAGAGGATACTGAAAAGTGTCTCATGGCAGGAGAAGAGGATGAGGTAAACTCTCATGAACCATTTAATTCCTCTTCACATTGCACACACGACACTCTTTCAGGTGCAGATGAGAATTTGGACGTCGCGATCGCATATGAAGAACTACTCGACGAACAAATTCAGATGAGTCTGCAGCTCAGTAAGACTCTTCAGGAATTGGATACCCTGAAAGTGGAGAATCAGAGACTTTCTCAGAAGAGTCAGGTTGCTACTGAGTCTGAAGGACTTGTGTTGAGACTCAGGGAGGAGATAAACTCTCTGATGGCCAAGTCTCAGCAGCAAGAAGATCGGATCTCAGTTCTGACCAGCGACTTAACTCAGAAAGATACTGAAGCAAGAACTGTAAGGACTTCAGACCGAGCATGAAACGCTAAAGATGTATAGCAGAGATTTATATGTACTGAATGTTCTTACATTATATATGATATCTCTGTTTTTGGCTTTAACAATATCTTATTGTCTGAATAGCCGTGTTCTTTTATGCTTAACACTCAGAATCACTGAAGTGATTACTGACTCACACACTCACTGTCTGATTTTCTGTCAGTTTATAGCTTAGCCAGATTCTGTTAGACTTGTTGTATTTCGGGGAAAATATTGTTAAAACAGGGAGAATATGCTTAGTCTCTATATTCTGACTTTCTGCCTTGATCCCCTCAATAGTCTAGGACTTGAAGAACAACTCCACTGATTCTACTTGTAATATTTGTAAGGAGCTCTGTTTCTGACTAGTCATAATGTTAGATGTTGATTTTTGTTGATATGTTTTGGCATCATCAAATAGGGGGAAATTGTTGGGTGATGATTCTATCCTCAGCAGTACTAGATGTAGTGGGAAATGATTCTATCTTCTGTACTGACCGATACTCAGTAGCCTTGTGCTCTGAATTAGTCTGAAGATTTGAAGATCCCAAAACCCTATCTTGATCGGTGAACCTTTAAGTTGTAACCTGTTTTTGTCTCTGAGGTTTCAGAATCAGTAGACCCTCTGCTCTGGTTCAGGCATTCAGTTGCTTAACCGCCTCAGCACCAGAAGTAGAAGACTCAGTAAATACTGGGCTCGGCGGGAGCAGATATCGAAAGGAGTCGATTGAACCGAACTCAGGCAGAGTAGTTCACCGTACTCGGAGTTGATCTTCGAAAAGCGGCACTCAGCGAGGAGTTCACTACCGAATCAAAGATCGACTTCAAGAACGCCGCGATACCGTCCGAACCGTCGATCTTTCAAAGACAATCAGCATAGTCAAGTACGAGGAAGAGAGAAGTCAGCTTCAAATCTCCTTGAAGTCTGTTCTATCTCAACCACTTTCTGAACATCGACTAATGACAAGCAGACACCTGTCCTACACCTACTAAAGCTGCAAGTCAACAACTTTCCGGAAAAGAGGGAAAAGACTGCAAATGCTACAAAAGAGCCGTTAGCTACCCAAAAGAGAGAGACAAAGGATCATCGTCTCCAACGGATCTTTCCTAGTCTCTTCTCTATAAATAGAGGGGTAAATCAAATTTGAAGCTCACGACGCGAGAAACGAAAGAAAAAAGAAAAACTGCATACACAGAGCATTCAAACGAGCAAACTCGAAAAGCCTAAGTTCTCTGCAAGAAGTTCGAAGAATTCATCTCCGGCGAAGAACTATATTCTAGCTCTTAGGGAACCAAGCTGAACTGTTAAATACAGCTTCTAGTATCCAAACGACGATATACGAACCCAAAGTCATACTCAGCTGTTCGTCGTTCTAGAAGCCACTTCATTGTTCCCTATCCCTCTAACCTAAGCTCAATAGAATATATCCATAGCTTAGATGAAGGAGTTCATCTTTGAACTGTTCTTTATTGTAAAGAACTCCTTCACAGTTGGAGAGTTTTTCAAACACTCAGTTTGATACCCTTGTAAACTGAGACTTACTCAGTATAAATCTCAAGACCAGAGTTTGTCCAGGGGACAAACCAACTGAAACTACCTCAGTATAATAAATAGCTTCCTGATCATTTGGGACAGTGGACGTAGGATTTTTGTGTCCGAACCACTTTAAAAATCTTTGTGTCTTGTGTCTCGTATTCTTTTTCACTGTTGCATTGATTTAACTGTTCATACTGAAAAGCCTTCTTAAATCATTCAACCGAGTTTCAAACAACTTAACCGATCGCACCCAATCTCCCGAAACTGTTTTATTAAAAATATTTTCCAACTCAACCGAATTGGGCCTACACTATTCCGCACCACTGAACTCTATCTCGCAAGATACCAATTCGACTCTCGGCCGCCTAAGCGAATCTCGGTAGAGTCGGTCCACTCGCCAACATGATTCGAACAACTTATCCGGGTCCGCTTGAACTGTCAAAGACGACACTATCCCCAAAAAGGATTGTTCGTGTTTAAGTTGAGAAATCGGTTTTCAGGTGTATTCACCCCCCCCCCTCTACACTTGAACATGCTCTCGGGACCAACAAGTGACTATAAGAAGCAAGAAGTATGCCCTCGTCGTTATTGACGATTATTCAAGATATACATAGGTCATCTTCATAGCCAACAAATCTGATATCATGACTGAGTTACCGAAACTGCTGAAGAAGCTCAGTGCGGAAAAGCACATCAAGATTCAGAGAATTCGCTCAGACAGAGAACATAATTTCTCAACTCAGTAGTAAAAGAGTATTGCGAAAAGGAGGGAATCAAGCACGAGACATCAGCAGCTCGCACCCCTCAGCAGAACGGACTTGCCGAACGTATAAACAGAACACTTAAAGAAGCAGCAAGAACGCTCCTAGCAGACTCTGGACTACCCTTAAAGTTCTGGGCTGATGCTACTGACACTAACTGCTACACTCAGAATCGCTCACTACTTACACAGCAACACATGAAAACACCTTAAGAACTATGGAAAGGGAGAATTCCTTCTATTTCTCATTTTCATATTTTTGGTTGTCCTTGCTTTATACACAATAATGGGAAAGATCAGTTGAAGGTCTTTGATAGAAAATCCCGATCAAGGAGTATTCTTAGGGATACTCCGAGTCGGAAAGCCTTCGTAGTCTTTAACTGTCTGACTCTTTGCGTGGAGGAAAGCCCTCATGTTGTCTTTGATGAGTTTGTTACTGAGGACAGGAAATCTAAAAGGACAAATACTGAAGATGTCAGCAGCAAGCTACAAGATCTCGCACTAAACGACAAAGCCGAAAGGATCCAGCATTGTTGGGATGATGAGTCAGACGATGAGGAAATTCAGACTCATCCCACAGGCAATGTAGCTGACCTGGTTGATTCTACTGAACAGAATCAACATCAGGTAATAACGGTCGATGAGGAAGCCCCAGTGGTAACTGAGACCTCTACTGAGAATATAAACTCAGGGGGAACAACTAATGTTCCTGAGTTAAATGCCCCTGAACCTGGAAACTCAGTAGATCCTAACCTTCTTACTGAACCGTCGCAATATCCACGAACAATACTCATCAAATACCTAACACTCCTGTTGACTGTGCAAAAGTAGTCTCAGAAGAAGAAGCCAGACTCAGACGTTCATGGCTTGACGCTCATTCTTCTGATCTTATTATAGGAGATCCATCAGCGACAATCAGACGAGATCTAGATTAAGTTAAGGAGAAAGCTCACTCTATTCCTGTTTCTTGTCCACAGAAGAACCTCAGACAATAGAGGATGCACTCAACGATGCTGACTGGATCATGGCCGTGCAAGATGAGCTGAACCAGTTCGTTCAAATGAAGTTTGGGAGCTTGTTGACAGACCTAGACATCAGCACGTGATCGGTACTAACTGGGTCTTCAAGAACAAGCGAGATGAAGACAACGTCATTATCAGAAACAAAGCTCGACTTGTTGCCAAGGGATACTATCAAGCAGAAGGGATAGACTTTGATGAAACGTTCGCTCCAGTCGCCAGATTGGAAGCTATTCGTCTGTTCCTAGCCTATGCAACGCTTCAGAGATTCAAAGTATATCAAATGGATGTAAAGTCAGCGTTTCTGAATGGCGTACTGAAGGAAGAAGTCTATGTGGAACAACCGCCAGACTTTCAAGGGGGACATCGTGTACGGACTTGAAAGCGCCGTATGGGTTAAAACAAGCACCCGTGGCTTGGTACGATACCCTATCGACTTTCCGCTTCGTAAAGGTTTTCGAAGGGGACGAGATTGCACCCCCGTTCAACATAAAGTCAGGAGATGGCATCCTACTGGTGCAAATCTACGTGGACGACATCATTTTCGGTTGCAGAAACGTGACTATATGTCAACAATTTGAGAAAATAATGAAGGAGAAGTTCGAGATGTCTATGATGGGAGAGATGAATTACTTCCTTGGATTTCAAGTGAAGCAATCACCTGAAGGAATATTCATCAATCAAGCCAAATACACTCGAGACCTCCTGAATAGATTCGGTTGCGACTCAAGCAAGCCAGTCAAGATCCCCATGAATACAAATTTCAAAATTGATCTAGACAAAGAGGGAGCTTCTGTTAACTCTACTGATTATAGAGCTATTATTGGTTCTTTATTATAATTAATAGCAAGCAGACCTGATATAACTTATGCTGTAGGTGTATGTGCAAGATTTCAAGCGAATCCCAAGCGAAGTCATATGGACTCTGCAAAAAAGATTCTGCGATATCTGAAGGGAACACCTGACGCAGGGTTATGGTATCCTGCTGATGATAATTTTATACTGACAGGTTATTCTGATGCTGATTATGCAGGATGCAAGATAGATCGAAAGTCAACTTCTGGAACATGTCAGTTCCTAGGCAGCAAGCTGATATCTTGGTTTTCAAAGAAACAGCATTCAGTGGCGACGTCCACTACTGAAGCTGAGTATATGGCTGCTGGAAGTTGCTATGCCCAGATCCTTTAGCTTTGACAACAACTGAGAGATTATGGTATAGTTTAGGATGAAGTGCCCATCTACTGCGACTCCACCAGTGCAATTGCTATAACTCAGAACCTAGTTCTCCATACGAGATGCAAGCACGTGGATATCTGACACCACTTCATCAGAGACCATGTCGAGAAGAAGGATATTAGAATGGAGAAGATCCATACTGACAAACAAAGGGCAGACAAACTGACCAAACCACTAGCTGAGAACAGATTCAGAGAATTATCAGTTGAGCTAGGTCTACTGGATCCTACTGAGTCTAGTCAGCAGAAGGAAACAGTATGACAGGTCAGAAGACTCAGTACTTGATTCAGTCGGGTGAATCAAACAGTATACAGTAAGGGGGAACGTGGTCATCAGCACATCAATGACCTCCTGAGTCTTAACGGTAACCAGCTGATCGTAAAAGTTCAGCTGAAGAGGTTTGCGTAGTTCTATATACTTAACCTTCTCAGAAGCATGCTCGCATTTATTACATCAGTCGCTTGCACTCAGTAGTTAATGAGCATTTATTTCCCGCCATTAACTTTTTAAGGTTTAAGTCAGTAGGAAACCGTTCTCATTTAAAAGACTTAGACTTTAATGCTGCCTGCAACGCATTTAATGCATGTCTTCTCACCTTACCTTAACTGCGCATATCTTACGTGGGTCTAGATTAGAGGCGGCCTTAGTAATCATTCCGTTTATAACATCAAAACACATCCGTCATTAAAAAGCGAGATTTAACCCCAGCCGTTCGATGAAAACCGGTTGATATGCATAATCTTATAAAATCTCTCGTTTGTCACTCTAATATATCTTTTTTGCCATTTTTATCCTTAAGAGCTCTCTGCATTCAGTTTTCATCCTCTCTTAACTGTTTTTGCATATCTCTCAAGCTCTGTGTAATACGGTAATTTTCCTTGTTTTCTGCTAAAAACTCTACTGACTTACTCTATTTTCAAGTGCTAACAAGTTTTTTGCAGATATTCATGGCGACTGTTATGACCCCACCAAACATCGAAGAGATCATCAAGTCGAAGGTTCAGTTTGAGCCTACGATGGTCCTTCACCAGGCGGACCTTCCCTACCTCGAGCCCATGTTCTTGGCCTCTGGAAGCGTCCGACTTAGAGCTTCTGGTGACGAAACATCCCAAGGCGTATCTCCCCCGACAAGTGGCCGAAGTATACTACAACTGGAGGTCGGTGGAAGATACGTACGGTGAGGTATCCCTGTTCGAATATACGAGGGAGGTGACCCCTCAGAAATGGGAGTCTGATCACTCAGATATCAACATTAGGGCAGCATTGAAGGCGTCGTTCGACCTTCCTGCCTACGGGATCTCCCCTGCTGGATACAAAGAAAAGGAGCTCAACTCCTATGTCCACCGGTTCTGCGGTAGAGACGACATTTCTTTTAAATCTGCCTTGCCAAAGAACCAGCTTCTGCCAGAGTACCGTGGTCTCGCCTACGTCGTCACTCATATTTTGACGAGCGCCGTCGGTTCATTCGATCAGCTGTCAAAGCCACGACTCCAGCTGATGATGGCAATAGTGGACGGTGTCCAGGTTAACTGGATGGATTTTTATGTGACTGAGCTCAAAGCTCAAGCACAGAAGTTTGTCGCCACACCCTCAGGAGAGAGGCGACTAATTAGTGTGGGCAAGCTTCTGTATGGGACGAAGATGTCCGTACTTATCGAGGACTCAGTATCGAATCACGCATCTTTCGCTTATTCTCAATACTTCGACAGCAAGCTCATTAAATTCAAAACCAGAGCCGCTGCTGAGAAGTCGGTCGGGCGAGGGCCAGCTGCACAGAAGAGAGCTACAACTGATCTGCCTCCCCGCGCTCACCCACCAAAGAAAAAGAGGCTCACTAAGGCTGGAACGTCTGAAGTTCCAGCGAAGCCTGCTTCTCCCCCACCACCTCAGGAGGAGAACATACTGGACGCTGATACAGGGATTGAGGGAGCCACCTTGAAAGACAAAGTCCAGCATATCAGTTCTGAGGAGACTCAGTCGGAAGAAGCTGAACTGACTGTGGAAACATCTCCTGAGTGGACGATACTGCAGTCGACTCATCTCCGAGCCACAGGAGAAGTAACTGCACATATCCCAGAAATTGCCGACCACATGGATCTGGTCGACATTGCGATCAGGGTGAGGACGCAGATGCTACTGAGGTTTCTGAGTTGGGATATCCTTGAAGAGCTGATCATGAATCAGACAACATTATCCTTGCTGACAGAGGAGCAAAGCCTACAGTCAGCCATCGGGTTTGGGGAACCCGCTGACCTTGTTTCGTTCGAAGATCTGAGAGCCGCCATGCTATTTCTTCTCAGTCTGAGATCCTCAGAACAACAAGTCAGCAGCCCATCGCAGCCATCCCATCACGACGATGATAACGATGACGATTATAACGATGATGTGGATCAGGCACCACCCAAGGAAGCAGACCAGGGAGGATCTGCTGAGGGTAAAACTCCCAGCGAGAAGGGCAAATCACCACCTCCACCTTCTACATCAGGTGATGCCCCCGTTGCTTCGAAGCCCAGTAGGAAGCAACAACTCGCAGCATCTGAGCAGAGGCTCGGAACCAGGTCTTATCAAGCTTAACCAATTGGTTCCGTGTCCTCGAAGTCTGTCAAAAGAGCAATCAGGAAGCAGGGAGACAAAAATCGTCTCCTCACTAAAGATGTCCACCTGAAGTGGGCACAGTATACTAAGTCTCAGACAGAGACAGTTGACAGACTTGCCAGCAAGATAAAGAAGGTCTCTGAAGCTCCTACTCCCTCTGTGAATATTCAGGAGATAGTTGAGACCGCACTCGCAGCTCAGAAGGCGGACTTAGCCGCTCAGAGTCAGCAACTCCTTCAGGCTCAGCATAAGATGTTTTCTGAGCAGCTGACTCAGAGCCTCGCCACAGTCCAAACCACGATGGATGAGCGAAATAAGATGGTCACCTCCAGCGTACAGAAGGCCATACAAATTCAGGCGGAGGCCCTTAAGCTCATCCAAGCTGAGATTCTCGCTTCTCTTGACGCATCACTCCTGAAGCAAAGACAGGAGACAGGAGCCCAGATTAAACAGATACGTGCTGACCAAGAGAATGACTGGGAGCATTACTGTGATGCCGTCAAGGACTTCGAAACCACCGCCGCTTCCATCAAAACAATGATCTTCAACTTAGAGAAGGAAGTGGTTGCCATCCGCACTCGTCTCTCCTTGGCTGATGATGCCAAAAAGGGGGAAGGGGAAGATAAGGGTGAGGCGGAGACGGCTCAGGTGGGCGAAGGCGAAGAAGCTGAGGCAAGAACAATTGCCAAGGGGGAAGGTTCAGCTGATCCAGCTGGAACCAGCTCAGCACCCCCTCCCGAAATCGTCCAACTCCCAACTGTCCAAACAACTACTAAAGTGTGTGAGCCGGCTGCAGGATCAGGAGAAGGATCCTCGGCTCAGCACATAGAGGAGGTCGCCCAGTTTGTCGACCAAGAGGATGAGCCACTGCCACCGCAAAGGTCGGGGAAGGAGAAAGCTACTGAATCATCTCCTCCGCCTTCCTCGACGCCCAAATTCAAAACCAAAGCGGAGCAGGAGGCGTATGACAAGCGAGTTGCT
This sequence comes from Lavandula angustifolia, assembly GCA_028984105.1. Taxonomy (NCBI): domain Eukaryota; kingdom Viridiplantae; phylum Streptophyta; class Magnoliopsida; order Lamiales; family Lamiaceae; genus Lavandula; species Lavandula angustifolia. The sequence goes on along the minus strand of CM054823.1, from coordinate 15,658,058 downwards.
CAAAAGCTCCAGGATGAGCTCGATTATGAGCAACAGCTTGAAGAACAGGCTCAGAAGGCCAAGAAGCAGAAAAAGCCAAGTATCAGAGCGTCTAAGAGCCAAGCCAGAAAACTCTTGGAGGAACAGAAGAAGAAAAAGGCTCAGGACGAGCAAGCTGCTGCTTAGATACTGATCTTCAGCCCCTGGCTCAGAGAATGAAAGATCTGACTAAGCTTACTCCTGAGCAGGAGGCAGAAGATAGAGCCACCTGGGAGGCAACGCTGCACGGACTGAACCTCCGAAAAGGAGACACTAGAGCAGCGGCCCTCAGAGAAAGAAGAGACTGGAAGATTTGGCCAAGATCATTGAAGCAACTAATAAGATGGCCAATGAACCAGTTATCGACTGGAAAAAGCAGATACCCAGGTCATCCAAGTACTACAGGCGAGGCGCTCCCAGAGCTACTTATCAGAAGAAAACTCCTCACCGCCACGTAGACAAATGGATACCGTTAAATCTGAACGAGGAGTGGGAGGAACTTAAGATCGAGTTCATCAAAGGATACTACGTGTGGCAATGCTATTCGTCTGAGATTTCGGCAAATCAACTCTTCGATAAATTCCTTCATCAATCAAATGTCAGACTCAGAGCGCAAATCCATCTCATCCTAGCTAAGGAGAAGCTGCCACTCGTTGCTCCTGCTTTTAGGAGAGTACCTCCTCCCATGACCACTCGCGGTGTTCTATGCACCAAGGAGATTGAAGACGAGGTCGACACAGCAGCACGCCATCATGATCTAAGCTCTCTGCTACCCAGCGATCTTGAGGAAATCCAAACACTCCGTGCCAAAATTTACAAATACTACGGATTGGATCCTCCTGTCGACAAGTCTGCGGATTTCAAGAGCAAGACCAAGAAGTTCAGACGTTAGCAGTAGTTCTTCATATCTTGTATAGAAGTTAGGAACCGTGTAACTCATTTCACATATATAACAGTTCCTTCTTCTGGCCAGACAATCACTCGTTGTCTCACGGCTTTGTTTGTTTTATCTTTATCACAACTGATCACTGAAGTGATCTGACACAAACTCACACATAACCATTCTCTGATGAGCCTATCTGTCAGCTGCTGACTTCGTTAAGTTATTTGCTCAGTTTTACTGAAGTATTTTTATGTCAGTAGTTTGGGACTTATTCTCTTATAATTTATAGAGGTTTTGGCATCATCAATTAGGGGGAAATTGTTGGGTTATGAGTCAGTGGAAGATACTTAGCATTTTATTGGGTAAAATAATATTGGGGGAAATCATAGTGTTCATTCTATGGAATTGAAGATCCCAAAACCCAGCTAGTATCAATAGTGTAGTGTCGATAGGACTAGATGATGTAATAGGCTAGACTGATTTCGATTTCTTTATCTTTCGTGTCTATGTCATGTACGGGGTAAAATGTTGGACTGATCTTCACAAGGAAGTTTACTTTCCAGAACCTTACGTCATCAGTATAAGAGCTTGTGTTCTTAAGTCATCAGCTGATCTTCGCTCAGTAGAAGACATCTCATCGGCTGACAGACATCAGTAGAAGAACCTTCTATACAAAGCTCAGTACCTTCGCAGTCATCAGCTGATTACGCTCAGTAGAAAACCTCTATCAGCCGACTCAGACGAAGAAGACAGAGACTGCATCAAGTCTACTGTATCCGACAGGAAATGACCCAGCTTTTAACATCATTCGAAAGTCAGCAGAAGATCATACGAGGATAAGTGAGAGTCAACTCCGATAAAGACCAATGTCTGACATATCTCACCTAGCACAAACCTCGACCAATGAGAAGCCGTCAACGCACTACCTGCTCTGACCAACTAAAGCTGCTCTCATGCACAGTAATCAACAACTCTGCTGCAATAATTCGAACATATGGCCGTTTTCTTTGGAAGCTTGTGACACGTGGCATCGTCCTCTCCAACGGGCAAATGCCTGGGTCACGACTATAAATAGAGAAGCAAATCCGAGCTTCACGCACGGGATATCAAAGGGATAAATCGCTCAAGCTTTCAAAGCAACTCTAGCGCACTCAAGATAAATCCAACGAAGAACTTGCTCAATAGAATACCTTTTAGTTCTTCTCTCTAGAGTTCTTTAGATCCCTCTTCTCTAGCTAAGCTCAACGTTCATATCTATAGCTTAGAATCTCGAAGGAGTTCACTTTTAGTGATTGTTCTTATTTTAAGAACTCCTTCCTAGTTGGAGAAAATCCCCTCCCCTTCAAACTTAGGTTTGATTTGTAAAAGTCGCTAAGGACTATAACTTAGAAGGGTCTGTCCAGTGCACAGATACCTTGCTGAGGCTTGCTCAGATTAATCAACAAGACCTCCTGTTCAACAGGACCGTGGACGTAGGATCTTGCGCATCCGAACGACGTTAAAAATTGCTTGTGTTGTTTGCTGTTTTATTGGATTGCATACAAACATCTTACAAAGTCATATCTTGCATAAAACGTATGCGAAAAGTGCACTAGCCAAAACTACTTTAACTTGTGAAAATCACGTTTTCAACTGAGACGAATCTCCGGGCCCTACACACTTATCCGCACTAAGTCTTCGACTGAGAATCAAGCACTGACTAAAGTCAGTAGGAGAGACTCAGTAACTATTTGACACTGTTCATCAGTAGCAACCAACAGCTCAGCTGTCCTTCGTCTACACCTGACTCTCGTCTCCGGACCAACACTACCATACTTCGAAAGAGCCGTTAGCTACCCAAAAGAGAGAGACAAAGGATCGTCGTCTCCAACGGATCTATCCTAATCTCTGCTCTATAAATAGAGGGATAAAATCAAATTGAAGCTAACCTTCTCACAGAGAGAACACGAGAAACCCAGAACACTCAGAGCATTCATGAGCAACTCGAAAACGCTTAAGTCTTCCGCAAGAAGCTCGAAGAGACAATCTCCGGCGAAAGACTACATTCCTGCTCATAGGGAACCAAGCTTAATTAGAATTATACAGCCTCTAGTATCCAAGCGACGATACACGAACCCAAAGTTTATACTCAGCTGTTCGTCGCTCTAGAAGCCAATTTCTTGTTCCCTATCCCTCTAACCTAAGCTCAACCGTTTAAATCTATAGCTTAGACGAAGGAGTTCACTTCTGAACTGATCCTTATTGTAAATGACTCCTTCACTGTTGGAGAGTTTTTCAAACACTTAGTTTGATACCTTGTAAATTGAGACTTGCTCAGTATAAATCTCAAGACCAGTGTTTGTCCTGTGTACAAACCGACTGAGACTATCTCAGTATAATACATAGCCTCCTGATCTTTCGGGACAGTGGACGTAGGATTGTTGGATCCGAACCACTTTAAAAATCTCTGTGTTCTGTGTTCTTTGTTTTACTGTTGCATTGATTTACTGTTCATACTGAAAATATCTTTCAAAATCATTCAACTGAGTTTTAGCAAACTTAATCGACTGCACTAATCTACTGAAACTGTTTTGACAAAACGTTTTCCTAACTCAACTGAATTTGGGCCTACACATTTCCGCACTAGTGAACTCGTCCCGGACGATACCGAATTCGACTCTAAGTCGCCTAAGCGGGTCTCGCAGTAGAGTCAGTCACTCTGCCACGCGATTCAGAACATCTTATCTGGTCTGCTGAATTCATTCAGTACGACACTCTCCTAAAAAGGACTGTTCGCGTTTTAAGTTGAGAAATCGATTTTCAGGTGTATTCACCCCCCCTCTACACCTGAATGTACTCTCGGGACCAACACATACATAACATAGTTTATATTTATGCTTATCTTACTTCAGGTTTATACATATTGATTTTGGTTTTATAACCATGCATATCGATTTTTTTTGTTGTTGTATTATTCTATTCATGCTTAACTTTGTTTAGCAACATGCGTTAAACATTATCCTTGTAAGCATAACTTAGCTAATGCAAGAACTCTAGATGTAAATCGCCACTCAATTTCATGCATACTTCCTCTATATTTCATGAATAACATCCTACATAATCATGCATATAAAGGAAATGCAACAATATCCACCAAAAAAAATTCCATCTTCAACAAATTTTATGCATATTACTTTACAGATTTATGCATATTGTCCATCAAATTTATGCAAATTAATGAAAATTCCATAGCCATTGTTAAAACTATTTTTTTATAGGATCATGCTTTAGAATGCATTCAATGTTATGCATATATATGCTATAATTCATGCATACTATTCTACAAATTCATGCATATTACTTGAAACACAGTATGAAAGGCCAACCGTCACATGCTTCATAATGCATTCATATTCATGCATATATAAACTCTAATTCATGCACACGACTCCACAAATTCATGCATACTACTTCGAACACAATATATTACATACAATTTCTCGTCACAAATCGATTTCAAAATATTACCTTTGTCCATGATTTACCAATTCAAACGCAATCCGTCACTTGCTTGCAATTCGGCAAATTCAATTCCGATCTAACCTAGGAACAAACAAAAATGAAAACAAAATGCATCATAATCTCAGACAATTGCAATACCCATTAACATATACATAAAATCTAATCCAATCCATCAAAATATTTGTAGAAAATCATCGAAACGTAGTCTTCTTTCCTAAACTAGAACCTCGATTTCTCTCAAAACTAGGTCATTCGCGACGAATACTGTAAATCGAAGAACTAAACTAAGCAAATTGAAGAACAAAACTCAATAAATTGAAGAAGAAACCTACTGCTATGGAACCCATAAACCTAGGTTTTCAATGGACAACAAATTTCTAGAACCATACCTCTTAATCTGCAGAATTTCGAAGTCGATTCTCCACTTTTGCCGAAATCGCCTGTCGCCTGTCGCCCTTCTCCCGTCTCCAATTGCAAAAAACTCAAATGAGAGAAAACATGCCATTTCCCCTTTCTTCAAATTGGTGTGTTTAATTTTCCAATTTTGCCCTTTCCCCTTTTATTTTTATTTTAAATATAAATTATTGGTGCAATCTTGGCCTTTAATTTGGAAGGGATCTATGGTAGGGAATGGATCTCATATCTCTTTTGAAAGAGAGATCTCTCTAGATCCATACCATATATTTAAAATATACTCCCTCCGTCCCATTGATATAGTCCACTTTCTTTCGGCGTGGTTTTTAAGGAGAGTTGTTAGTTGTGTGTAGAGTTGTGTAAAGTTGTGGGGCCCCCAAATAAAGTGTGTGTAATTGTTTACTAAAAAAGGAAAGTGGACTATTATAGTGGGACAGCCCGAAAAGGAATACTAGACTATATCAATGGGATGGAGGGAGTATATGTTTACATGTTATCATTTACAAAGGTCCATTATTTAAATTTTACTCAATAGAAAACATATCAACACAAAATATGCACAGGGCTTCAGCCCAATGCATCTAACTAGTAGATGTGCCCCCCCATGTTCGTTGTGAGAGGGTGTTACATGGTGTTTTCTCGTGAGAGGGTGTTGCATGGGTATCATGAGAGGTCAGTGTCATAGCTATCAACTGATCAACTTGCTCTGTCAAAGCTCGCATCTCTTGCTTCACAGACAAAAGCTCGTCAAACATGAGACAAACAACACTCTCAAGCTCTTGAATACGATTGAAAGACATTTTGGTGGTGCGTGTGATCAAAAGTGAACGAGGGAGGGGGGTTTAATTGAGGAAGAAAGTGGAGGTGTGTTTAATGCATGCTAAACAAATCTAGATAAAATTCAATCGGTCGAAGTGAACAAATTTGGAGTAACAAATCTCGTGATTGAAAATCTTACTAATTGTTCGATATTAAATGGATTTGATGTAATGAGGAACATTACCCTTACCCATTTATACTTAATACTTTAAACACTAGCGTAATCATGATCGCCTAGTTGCCTATACCCCCAAGTCGCCTAAACTGCGTAGTCGTATATACCCAAGTAGTCGCCTAAATGGCGTAGTCGCTAAGTCGCCTATATCGCTTATATCGCCTGATTTCGATTGATTCACCTTTTGATATATTAAATTGCCCAAACTAATTCATAATGAACATATATTAATTACAATTCTATTTAAATTTTATATTTAATATATTTATTGATTCTTAAATTTTATAACACTTTATTATCTAAATTAAACAACTATAATTTAATCGTATAAACACTTAGATTTCTATTGATTTATCCTTTGATATGTTAAATTATGGTGAACACATTCATAATGAAATATTAATTACACTTTTTTTAAATTTGATCGCGCGATATTTTCGTAGTACAAATACCGAACCAAATAAATTTATAATGAACAACTGCACAGAAGCGCACTTAAACAAGGACAACGACAAGCAAGATGTCGATCCTTAGGGAATGGAAGATTAAGTAAACTAATTATACTGACCTAGGGTTTTGGCTAGCAGCCACCACAAACTTTGAGTTATCTGAAACTAGGCAGAAGATTAACATGCAATAATTTGAAGTCGATTAAAAAGATAATAAAGACAATCTGGCTAAGGTACTTCCACATCACCCCCTTGTCCGATCTTAGATTACTAGATGAATTAATTTAGTTAAAGTTACCTAGCCAGAACGATATGTTGATCACAGGGGCGTCCAACCTTTGTATACAGCTGTGACTGCCATTTTGAGCATAGAAACAGTCTCCTACCCAAGTGACTACTCTACCTTGTTTAGCAATGACTAGGGTAACACTAGGGAGCTTTAAGAACAGAGGAACCAGATCAAGGCTTCTACCTATGTTGAGCATTCAAAGCAGAGAACCTAATCGCCCACGTCCGCCCGCAGAGAAGATACCTACCCGGATCGATCGTAGCTAAACAAGGTCGCAACTATCTTAAATATAGTTCGACTAAAACCTTAATGCAACCGATTAATAAGCCCGTTCTCACATCTCAAGGGTTTTTAGGGATGTGCCTCATTACCTTAGCCAAATCTGAGAGTTTAGCTACACATATTAACTAAGGGTGCTGAAACAAACATGTAAAGGCAACGCATAATACAAATCTGGGAATAAAAAGAGGAACAATAAACTTTCCTTAAATAGCAGAAATCTAACATGAACATTTAACTTAAAATGTAAGAAACAACATGGTACAAGCTTGGAAGTTGATAGCTCGAAAAGCATGGAATATTCAAACATGAAAGGACAACATTCTTTTACAAAGATAAAGCCAGAAAGCAGGAGAATAAATTGGCCAAACTCACTTGCCAACAATAAAATAGAATGTAACATGGAAGTTGGAATAAATAAATACAAGCATTAAAGAAAACTACATTTAAAGATTGAAATCAAAGTCGAAATTTAATGATAACCAAATGGAAGTCTTCTCCTACTGGAGAGCTCGAGCTATGCTAGGCAGAAAATAAGGAGATCTTGAGATCTACACTAATGGTGGAATTTTTAGAGAATATTTTCAGAGAGAGCTTTTTAGCTTTTCTAACTAAGAGTTGTTATATTGAAGATGATTCGAGATTAGCCTTATTTCTCTCCTTTTTTTATCCCACAAAATATTTGTCTCGGTCACCGGATTTGGTCAGATCGGTAGGTGGAAGATCCACTGTGCAAACGTATGGACCGTTGATCCTTGCTGATCTAGCGTGTACTTTCTGCAGTCTAGTTCCCGCCATAATTCTCTAAAGAGACGTGGGCATGATTATTGGGCTTGTTTTAGTCTAATTCACTCCCTGCTTTCGGCTCAATGTATTACAGACCTATCCTGACATCCTTTCAGGTCCATTTCCTTGCAAACTGAGCAGAATCCACTCTTAGGCACAAATTTTGCTCTTTCTTCCAACTGCATTGCTTTTCATCATTTCCCTTCCAAATTAAAGCCTAAAACTTGAATAATCAACGACACACAGATCAAACGGACAAATAAACTACAAATATAGGCTTATTAAAATTTTATATTTAACAAATATTGATTTTTTTTTAAATTTTATAATGTCTTATTATCAAAATTAAATGTCTATAATATAATCGTATAAAATATCATCAACTTTAGGCGGTGCTAGAACTAATCGTATAGGCGCATTTTATTCTTCAACCAACATAAATAATTTTAATTTATTCAATTTGTTATTAAATTGATAAATAGATTGCCTGTAGAATATAATAATGAGAATCTTCGTACAAAAAAATATAAATACTAAATTTAATTTTATTTAATTTAATGGCGAGCCGGATCAAGTAGGCACCGACTCAATATTTTTCTTAATAGTATACACAACCAAATCATTTATATTGTCGAAAAGCATTCGAATCAAATATTCGCCGCAATTCATAGGAATCTTAATTCTTCTACCATTGTTTATGCTTGTTCGATAAAATAAATCATAGTATATAGTTGAAAGATTGCTTTTCAGGTTCCGGTGAATATCTTGTATTAACTGATAAATGTTGAAATTAACCAACATATATAAGAACAATTCGTCACTACATACATACTCAAATCTGTTCCACTGACCTCTATGTCGAAGAATAATACGCTGACACCTCATCTAATAAAGATAAAGTTATTTCTTATATCATTAACCCTAACAAAAATATACAGTATAATCATAATCGTCTAGTCATGAACAATCAAGATTTCTAAAATATCAAAACGCATATTTAAAACGATATTTTAACCGCAGAAAGAACAATTAACTCAGATAAATAAATTTAGATACAATACACTTCATCTCATTTCATTATATTGGATGTGAAAATAAGATAAGTTGTTGGATCTATATATTGGAAGTGCTCTTGAATAATTTCGAAGGAATTTTCCTCTCAAATAGGAGTAATATATAAACTTATATTACACAACTTATTCATACATTTAATTTACTGTTTAGAGGTAGGTGAACTTATTTAGTGGACAAAACGACTGGCTGATCAATGATGCATAAATTTATTGGGTTGGCGGTCGTGGGACCCATCACCTAATATTTAAGTGGTTTTTCTTTAACCATGTACTGGCCCACATGCATATTCTTCAATAAATTAAAAAAAGTGGGTACAAAACTTATACTTCTAAAATGATGGATGTAAAACATATGTATCTATTTGAAGTGGGTATTCTTATATATTACCACATGCGCATATAACACAAAAAAAGGGCTCAACTGAAACAAATGAAAGTTGAAGGACCTAGAGTATAAATGTTGTAAGAAATGGAGTATACCTCTTACACTAGTTGGAGAGGAGTTTGATCCTGGCAAGAGTAGTGGTGGTCATGATCTGGTGCAGGTGGGAGCTGGTTAGTCATCTGCTCTTCTACTCTCTCGCTCTCGCCTATCTGCTTCATGTATTAATCAATCCCATCATCACTTCATTTGCTGTATGTAAACTTCAAGAATTACAAATACGTACACAAATATTTATGAGCAAAACTACCATGGTTTGTAGATACATGTTAGAATTGTGCACCTGTACCTCCTGCAGGTATACATCAACGCCCTTCTAATTTTCTTCAAACTAATTAACAATATAAACGTGAGAGAGAGAGAGAGAGAGAGAGAGAGAGAGAGAGAGAGAGAGAGAGAGAGAGAGAGAGAGAGAGAGAGAGAAGAGCTGACCCTCTTCTGCATGAGCCCTATTTCAGCAAACAACAGCTCATTATATATCAATGTACAAGAATATTGTAAGTTTAAAATTGCCAAATATTGCAAGATGGAAAAGATTTTTTTTTTTAAATTAACCTTCTTGGTCCGGATTTTGCCGATGGCTTTCTCAACTTTGTTTTCAATATTTCTGAGATCTTTCAGTTGCATATATTGCTGATACCCTCTCCAAGAAGTTGTCTATAGAGAATCAAATATTGTAATTAATTAGGAATCTCATAGCATCAAATGGAATTAATTTATTGCAACCTGTTTGAATTCTCAACTTCTCTTATTTGTCTGCGGAGCTTGGTCGCTTCTTGCTGGAATCAAGATCATAATAAATCACATGCAAAATATTTAAATTGAAAAGAGTAAGCATAGTTGAAAACTAAAATGAAGAGAACTTGATTGAGTGTTAGCTTCAGATGTGGACATCGTGTTGGAGGAATCATCGGTTGCTTTCTTGTACCTGTCAAAAGTTTCCCTAACACTTGAAAAACAAAATAAACAAATCAATTGAAAATAAGAATAATAAACTCCTTCCATCCGGTTATTACCGTCCTCCTTGATTTTCGCACAGAGATTAAGAAACTTTGTTAACGTGTGTATTTTATGAATTTTAATTGTATTACTCCCTCCATCCCTCTCCAATTGTCCAATATTCATTTTCGGGCTGTCTCACTCCAATTGTCCACTTTCATTCTAATTTAGTGGATACCACTACTTTATCACTCATTTACTCACAACCAATAAATTTCTTAATCTACATGCCGAAAAAAATTGGACAATTGGAGTGGGAAGGAGGGAGCAATAAATGTACATAGTTTTCAAGGAGTAGTTGGTGGGAAGAAATTAGAATTCATCCAAATTTTTGCAAGTCATAGTTGATGCAATCGACTTATTTTTTTTCTATTTTTTTCATGTTGTATTTGAAGAATAGTCTAAAGTTTCCAAAAAGTTAAAAATTATAAATTTTTGAGTTAAGAGCGGAATGAAATCGTGAGAGAAGGAAATTTTTGTAGAGAGAGAGTGTATAAGAATGTGGGGGTGAGTAGTGGGTAAGAAGGATTCATAAGAATATATTTTTGTCATTTAAGAAAAGATGATAGTAATTGATGGGATGTGATTCAGTAGTTGATTTGACTGATCCCAAAACCCTATGTTGATTAGTGAATCATTCCTTTGTAAAAGTTAATCACATTTGTCTCTGAGTGTTTCAGGCTCAGTAGACTAGCCTTCAGCATGGTTCCGCTCAGTAGTTATGTCTGCTGATCTTCAGTAGACTATCCGCCGCAGCACCATGGAGTGAAGATTCAGTAGTGCTGGACTCAGCAGGAGCAGCATGCTGAAAGGTGTTCATGAGTCAGTAGAACTGGACTTAGCAAGAGCAGTTTACTGAACTCAGAGTCCTGACCTTCAGTAGAGTTGAACTCAGCAGGAGTATACTACTGAATCTATGGGTCGACCCAAAAACGTACTATCGGTTCCTTGATCGACGAGAGGACTTCAATGTCATTTCGGTAGAATGGTCCGAGGTCGTACAACGAGAGAAGTCGCCCGGTATCAACCTTGAAGTCTGCAAGTGTCTCAACCACTTTCTGTACCTCGACCTATGACAAGCAGCGAGCTCGAAAAAAGAATCTGTAAAAAGCTGCAAGTCAACCACTTTTCTGAAAAAGATAGTGGACTCTGCAGAAATTCAAAAGAGCCGTTAGCTACCAAATAGAGTGACACGTGGACAGTTCGTCTCCAAAGGATCTATCCATAACTCACGTTTATAAATAGAGGGAAAATCAAATTGTTGAGTACGAAAAACACAACAAAGCGACATACAAACAGAGCATCAAGCATACAAGAACAAGCTATACACAATGAGCCTCAGAGCTAACTTCAAGCGTGAAAAGCATTTAATCTGCTCTAAGGGAACACAAGCTTACATAGAACTCAAGCCTCTAGCATCCAAGTGAAGAACACGAACTCAGAGAGATTATTCCTCACTGTTCTTCATTCTAGAAGCCTTTCTTGTTCCCTTTCCCTCTAACCTAAGCTCAACTGTTTTTATCTATAGCTTAGACCGAAGGAGTTCAATTTATAGAACCGTTCTTAGTGTTAAGAACTCCTTCATCGTTGGAGATATATTCAAACATAATTTTGTTTGACCCTATAAACTAAGGCTTGCTTAGTATAATCACAAGACGGTGTTTGTCCAGTGTACAAACCGACTGAGACTAACTCAGTATAATAAAATAGACTTCAGCATTGTTCAGGACAGTGGACGTAGGATCTTGCGTATCCGAACTACTTTAAAAGTCTCTGTGTTCATAACTATTGCATTGTTTTAACTGTTCATACTGAAAATCCTTTTAGAAAATCATTCAACTGTGTTTCGTGCAAAGAAAGCTTAACCGATCGCACTAATCTATCAAAAGCGCTTTTTATAAACAAACGTTTTCAAACCAAACTGAATTGGGCCTACACTTTCCGCACTCTACTGAAACACTGTTGTACGTCGTCTGAATTCTGACATGTAGCTGAGCTCAGCACCTTCAGTCACTCTGTCCACGCGATCTAAGAATAACTTATCTGGTCTACTAAACTCATTCAGTAGATAATCTCCGTTATCTAACTGTTCGCGTTCAAGTTTGAGAAAAAAAATTAAGTGTATTCAACTATGAACAATTCAATTAAGAAAGTATCACAACGGACTGATGAAGTATAATATTATTATTAACACATAAATGTTAAATGTGAATGCGATCAGGTTGAGTGGTCAAGAAACGTCAAAACGCATACATCAATCCTCTTCAAGTCAGCAACCTTAATTTCATCGTACTCGATCCCACAAATTTGATTGGCTACAGCATCCATGCCTTCAGATCTCGTCACGTGTCACCCCTCGAATTTTCTCCGAGGTTAGTACTCGACAGTTGAAAGGACAAAGTTTTATGCTGCCTATTTTCTGTTCATTAAATTCCCTATTTTCTATTGCACTTAGTTTCAGTATCCGGCATAAATATAATACGATTTCCCACAATTTTTATTTCACTTTATTTTTCGGACAATTTTATAATTTTTGTTTCATTTCCTAAAATATAAAACGATTATAAACATTTTATTTAAGTGTAATTCTCTTAAAATACCACGCAAAAAATAGGAACAAGAATTGTGGGACAGATGAAATATTATATGTATTATATCATATATATATATATATAGGGAGCGGGTTCCTGTAAATAATTCATATTGTGTGAACGTGTGAATACTGCACTTTCATGACAAATGTACTGCACTTTCAAGGCAAAGACATTGCACTTTATTTGCTAGATTACAAAAATTGCCCCTTAAGTGAAGTCTGGTTATTTGAATGAGCAGTACGTAAAGTGCAATATTATCATCTATAAAGTGCAATACATTTATTTTTAAAGTGCATATTCACACGTTCACACGACAACAACATGTTCACATTTGAACTTCATCAGCCATTTTTGCACCCTCATTGATTGTACCACCAAAGACTGTTTCCTTCCACGTGTTTGCCACATTGGCTTTTCGTTACTGTCATTTCTTGGAAAACATGATAAACACCCCCTCCCCCTCTCCCCCCTCTCTCTCTTTGAGAGGGGAAGAGATCTTTAGTGGAGCATTTCTTGTGCAAATTAAATAGAAAGGGAAAAGATTTCAATTTCGTGATATAAAAGGAGTGAGTGGAAAAAGAGAATTATATATGAGAAGCCCTCTTCATACATATATAATAGTTTTTGTAATGTTAGAAATATCTTCCTTGGTTAAGAATCATAAAATTTATGCCTTGAAACCCTAATCATGCATACTATAGTGTTGCAAGATCAATCATGAGCAAATTGCCCCAAACCAACTCATAGTCAGAGTTTTGATGAGAGTACGTAATTAATGTAACTTTTAGTCAAGCCTTTTTCAAAGTTATTATGAGTAATTAATTAAATAGTTTCCTTCATTTCGATCAAGACCTGTTGTTTGCGTAGTGATAGAGGCTGGAGAAGACAACAAGGGACAAAACCGACAACTCGTACGCCTTCTTCTTGCAGAACCTCACCTGCCGATTCCTCGTCTTCTCAATTCTCTGAAACTGTCGAAAACAAAGTTGATCAACTTTATCAACTCAACTATAACCTGGCCAGTCAGGAAGACCCGAACTTAATTTAAACTTTCTCGCTAGAGAATTTTTGTTTGTTTGTGGAGATTGAAAGTCGACGAGAAAAGGTTGTTTTGGAAAGTGACTACTTTAATGGGATTAAATGATACCTTCCTCAAACTTAATAATGAAACAACATAAAATTATATACGACATTTAATTAAATAATCAGAACCTTAGTTTTTCATTTCAAATTTTATTATTTAAATATATATGATTGATATATTGAATATGCACGTGAGCAGTAATAAATCCTGAATCGCAATGCATGTATCATGAACCTCTAACAATGAATCATGAATATTGTGTATTTATAATAAATATCAATATAAATTATAAATAATATTTTGTCTTTACTTTAACTTCGTTTTCATCAATTTAAGATTTACTGCTGTTACTAATAGGGGTGTAACGGTTCGGTTTGATTCGATTTTTTATGTATTTTAGGAACCGAACCAAACACATAGAAATGGTTCGGTTCGGTTCGGTTCGATGGATTTTTCAATATTGGAACCGAACCACTTATAAATGGTTTGGTTCGGTTCGGTTCCTCGGTTCACCTTTTTATTTTTTTATTTATTTTTTAAATCCTAAATAATGCAAGAATAATAGTTTATAGGATGTCACTCATTCCGAACTTATAAGTATAGAGTTGTTACTCCTTTCTCTTCATTTGTATAGATTAGAATTGATTTTAAATTAAATCTAATATCTAAATCCAACAATATTCTCATATAAGAAAGACAAATATTAAATAAAAAATTAAAAAATATGATATTGGTTCGGTTCGGTTCAAACCGTTCAAAAATTCTTGAAACCGCGAACCGAACCGAATGTAAACGGTTTCTAAAAAAAAAAACCGAACCAAACCGCGAAACCGAACCGAACCGCATTTTTCGGTTTGAATTGGTTCGGTCCGATCGGTTTCGCAGTTCGGAGCGGAACTTCTTACACCCCTAGTTACTAATTTTGGATGAAATTAAGTATGGGTAGATTAGTAGATGGCGAGCAGGGGAGTAAAAAGGGAAAAACTTTATTAGGTGCCAATCCCTAGAATAAGGTTAATTATCTGTGAGTGAAGTGTGACATAATTGGATGATAGCAGCAAGACAAGTACCAATAAATTTGGAAATTCATTGCTAAAAACATAATTAGAAATTTGCAGTAGGTAGGATTATTAGCATGTAAATAATAAATACACGAAAAATAAGCAACTCTCGTCAAAATGCATAATAATCCTTCATTTCTTTATAAACGTGAAAAAAAACGCCAAATTGAGTACGACGTGAAACCTCATTTATACTATGTAATAGAGTCTAATACAGAAGCAGTCATTATCATAGATTTCACCAATTACATTTAAGCATGAAGATTGACATAACCCATGATACAACAACATTCTTTATTGGTACAAAAACCTACTTCATTTCACTACACATATTTAAGCAGTGGAAACAAACCAAATAGTTGAAGTAGCTATCCTACAACTTTTAATTAACACACCTCCATCTTCTTAATCTTGATGTTTCCAGTGGCCAAGTCCTCAAGATCTTCCCTAGAAAAACGTCGCTCCACCGTCCTCCTAGTCGAGCTTCAAACCGCAGCTCAACAAGCTACTTGCACAATTTGGTCAGTACATTTGAAAGGCTTCAAGATGAATATGCATTTAGATAAGTGGAAAGCCAAGCTATATTACAAGGTTAGCCATAATGAAATCACATACCCTCAAAGCTGAGATTATCAGATTGTGAAGCCTATGTTGGTAGCAGAAAGAGAGATGTCTTCATCTGTGGATCTGCTGCTACTCTGATCTTTCTGCAGACGAGCCTTCAGTACGTGCTTCACTCCACCACTCAGCTTTAGGGGGCCAGCTCCCACCCACGGCAAGATAGTTTGTTCTTCATCATACTCTGCAGCCATCACAAACCTTGGATTTTTAGTGGCTGAACATGATCCAAACGAATCTTCCATGTTTCTAACACCATGACCAAAGCTGACACGTGCTGCTGGCTCTCTAGCAGCACAGTGAAGACCTTCATGAAAGTGTACGGGAGGAGACCTCTTTAGAGGCTTAAAGGGAGCACTTGACCGAGGTTTCTTGCATGTATCAAAACCTCTAATGCCAACTCTTGACTTGATCCGTTCTTTGATTCTGTTATGATTTCCGTGTTTTCTTTGCATAGCAGGAACCGGTACAACCTCAGGATAGTAAGGTGCAGGAGTTAAGGGAGTCGGAGCCATAGACTGCAAGGCAGAACCAGATGACAAAGTCCTGAACGCAGAATAATAATCATCGGGTTGTAAATACTGCGGATAAGGAACATTACGGCCCTGAGAACTTGCCTTCTCCGAGACATCAAAGCATGATGGGTTCTGGCTAAGAGACCTTCGAGCCCAAGTAGAGCTAGCATGCTCATCGAGATCCGGATGCATGAAAGGAAATTTGATGGCTGAGATTGGAGAGTAATGCAGATTCTGCTTGTTTTTCAGCTGAACTGTGCTGGGGCTCATATTGGAATATAATTCTTGATGAGGAGCAGTTGCTTTAGGGAGCTCAAGAGCGAAGAGTTGAGAACCGTAGCCAGTTGTGAAGGGCTCAGAGAACAAAGAATTACTGTTGTGAACTTCAGAATAAGTGGCTGGAGACAGGCTAGGATATAATTTCTGAGGACAATCAACTGTTCTTGTCAGAAATACACTCTTGTACGTCGAGCCAGTTTGACGATCAAAGAGAGGGAGTGCATACTTGCTTTCTGATCTGTGATTGACTGTTAATTCTGATGGAGAAAGCAAAGTTTCTCTCGAGTCTTCAAAGGATGGTTCGTTCTGATTAAACACCACACTGTTGATGGAGTCATTCTGAAAATGAAGCTCATCTATTATCTTCTTATCCTTCCACATACGTCCATCCTCGAATCCTTGAACACCTCTCCCACCGACTTCAAATTCTTTACCCATCAAACGCATTTTTGCATGAAATTTCTCATTTTCAGGACCCTTCTGAACCTGATCGTTGCTTCTGTATACGGTTTTCTCCGAATTGTGAAATGAATGATAGTTTATTTGAGGAAAATCTATGTCAAGATTTGCCTTTTCGCTTTGAGACTCGATGATACCCAGTCTTGAAGGAATAACGGCAATAGCATTCTCTTTCACATAGCTCTCCATAGGGAAAAGATTCAACTGGCCTGTGGAGGATGTTCTACTATCCAAGTTTCTGAACACTGAATGATGGCACAAGCATTTTGAGGCAGAATTGTTCGGCAAAGATAAGCCAATACAATGAGCTGTAGAGACATTTGAATTTATCATCTGGTTGACCTCCCTCTTGGCACTTGAATTCAGCATGATCAACTCTCCTTGTGAATTCAGAGGCAATCCAACAAACTCCTCGTTTATGCCATTTTTGCTCCTTCCACAAATATCTCCAGTCGGACCATCTGGAAGGGAATAGAAATTCTGCAGCAGCTCATTGGGAGAAAGATGTGGATATGTTTGAACATGGACAGAATGAACACAATTTATGGCTGTGTTTTCTGAAGAATCTTGAGTTAATTCGTACGTTCTTCTCACATTTGACAGGTGAGACACCGGCGTGTCATTATGTGTTCCTTGATAATCCTCAAAACACCGAGGAGGGAATATGGGACGAGGAGTCCCTAAATCTTTATTCAGTCTCCTGCAGGTACTGTTTGATGAAGCCGTTATCACCTTGACGTTTTGACTGCTGTAGTACCCATCACGGGCCATGTAAAGACCATCTCCAAGGTCATGGTCTGACCAATGTTGATCAACACTATACGCTGCACTTCTCTCTGAACTTCCATATCTGGTAGAATGTTCCCCTTTATAATTCTGCTTTCCCAATGTGGTTGAACTGACACTGAACATAGTCAGCTGCTCGTTACTGGCAGGTCCAGCACCTATTTCCCTTCGGGTTCTAGTTGAAGCGTCCTCACTTCCACTGGTTTCTGAAATAGTTGAGTATTTCCGTAGAGCATCAGCATAGTCAGCACTGCCTATACCAGAGACAAAATCACTCCTTTGCAACTTGGAACAGTCTGCAGATTGAGATGGCTTTCTGAGTTCATCATTCTCCAAGAAAGTGACATGTTTGTTTGCCTTCTGGGAACTACAGTTATTCAACTGAATGGCTTTCTGCAAGATACATTTCTTTGACTGCTTTAGGGATAATTCTTTTCTCTTCTCGTTCTTTAAAATACCACGTACACAAAGCCCCGGATGTTGATTTTCTTCAATCAACTTAAAAGCCTTATTAGTCATGAGCTTCTTATAAAGACCCGAATCTTTCAATCTTGGTTTCCTCTTAGGGATAGATGGACAATCACGAATGTTATCTTCCGATTCCTCACTACTGCATGATGAACTTGAGTTTCCAGTAGCATTTTCTCGAGTTTGCAGTTTGAGTTTTAAAAAGTTCTCCTGAAATAGCTATCAAAAATGAGAATTAGCAATGAAGTTTTACATAGAATAAATTAACTTACAAGCTTGTCAAAGAAAAGGTATTTGGGAGCAGCAAAATGAAGTAACATAAATACAAATCCACATGGATATAAACACAAGACTATGACAAAATGATGAACTTATCTTATTCCTCATTGTTATTATTATATCATGCGAGAAAACTATGTTCCAGACCATCTAAAGTGGGGGAAAATATAAATGCAGATCTTTTTCCTACAGGAGTACATAGTATCGATGAAATGGAAATACTAGATCGGATAAATCAATCATAATTAGACTGTCACCATGTACTGGACGAAAAATGTGTTACTTCTGCTATGTGGTACAAGCAGCGGCACCTCAGTGAATCAGGCAACCGACTTAGAATGTAATGAAGTTCTTCTTGAGGAAGTTATAAATACATAAGATTATTTGTGATCGGGCCTGTCATATATTATGATTCAATCTTTTCATAGTCATTGAGCCCAAGACAGTTCAAGGATCTTTCCAAATCATGTAAACCCCCTGAGAGTTTAACCCTTTATATGTACACTCCTTTTCTGTCTAACCACAAAAGTCGTATTAGCACACCATGACCCTATAAGTATGAAGACTAATATAGCTTCTCTATTCATGCCTATTATTTTATGTGCCAATTTTTATTATAAAGACTGTAAGTTTAACTTATATGTACTCAAGCCTTTCTTACGTACGGCCCCAAAAGGATAACTTAAAATAGTAAGCATGCATCTACCACTATCTTCTCCCGATATAATTTCATTCTGTATGATTAGCACAACAAATACTCATGTTATGGTATCTTAAGTGGATATAACTGCAATGTAGTTCAGAAAGAACTGAGTCTTTTCATGAGAAAAGAAATTGGTTGTTGATTTCCACATTGCCACTTCCCTTGGGATAGTGCGAAAGAAACCGAAGGTTTAACACGACATAATGCTCCTATCCTCATAATGAATACCATTAGTTTTCTATAGAGACTTCTCAATTAAAGTGCAATATCCCCCACGGTAGTTCTTCAAGTTTAATCTTTCAATGACCCTCTCTTTCTGTTCCAAGCGAGATAGAGTTTACTACATAAAATCACATAAGGTTGACCCTTTGGATTTCAATTAATATAACATGGTCCATTAACTCTTATCCGTAGCAAGATGAAGATCTTCTCTAAATCATTCTAGGCATTTCAATCTTTAGAAAGCTGTAAATTCGGTAATCTAATACCTCGCTAATGTCTGAATTAACACATTTTAGCCATGATCAGCTACATATATCAAGACATCCATGTTTGTTAAACTCCTCTTGGATGTCATGCATTACTCAATAAATGATCCCACAATCACATTAACTTCCACACTTCTAATTGGTCTCACAACAATTCAGATCGCTTATAAAATCATTCCATTCAATAAAAGCTAGCTCATATAATCTTCGAAAAACCCTTGCTTAAACAAATCAGTTCATTCAAGCTAAAAAAATGGCCTAACACAAACAGTATTCCTAAAATCCCTACCCTCTATAACAAGGAGACGAGATAAAATAAAATAAAATTGGGCATTCGACCCACCTTAGAAATGGCTTTAGATGCCATGACAATGATTGCTCAAGAGAAAACATAAGCAAACAGTAGAAAAAACAGCATAATTAATGTACAACGCTTTCAACCTCATAAAACACTTCTGTCCAATTCGTACATCACAGCTGGAGAACCATAACATAACCCCTCTCCCCTAAGCTGCTCTAACCTTCCTAACAAGAGAACCACATTTTAATTTCTTGTTATTGTTTATAATTTAATTTTAACTTTTATCTCTTTATACTAAAATCTCATTGCCACACAATCAAATAGAACCATAAAGCTTTTGCTTTCATCTTCAAAGATATACAGTCTCTCAACCAGCTTTTTCAGCGGTTGATTCTGCCCACAACGTTATAAAAGTGACCAGAATTGCAGTGCGGTACTGTACTCAAAATCAAGAATCCGGCCATAAATAATTCATGAAACTGTTTAGACCCATTATATTTTATGCTCAATTTGACCCTCCCAGATCACGAATTCATGCTACTCAACAATAAAAATTCAGCCAAATTTAGTAGGTGAACTTCACTTACCTTGTCCGGGACGCCGATCCCACCGCCGCCTCGCTTCTCCGCCGCCTTCTTCCTCTTGATTTTCTTCACCACCCTCAACGCCTTCCTTAATATAACAGCCTTATTCTTCATCTTCTTCTTCTTGCTCTTCGTTGCTCGATTAATTCCCTCATTAGCTGCATCTTCTTCGTCCGCCTCCTCATCCTCCACGCTTATAGCTCGCTTAACCGGTGGCGCCACCGCGAAAATCTCCACAATCGACCTCTTTTTGGTAGCTCTCATTTTGCCCTTTATAGACTTGAGTTTTACCATCACGCCTTCTTCACCACCCTCCGAATCTCTCTCTACATTTCTCAAAGATGTTTCGCCCTTTTCGAACACATTTCTCGTCTTTCTCTCCGAGATTTTGAATTTATCGGTTGTTTCCGAATTCAAAAACTCGAGCTCATCAAGCCACCACGTGAATCTCTTGACGACGATCGGAGGGAGCAGCGATTTCACAGTCTCTTCTGCGGAGGTTTCATCGAACGGCCAGCAGTTCACCACGTTTATACTCCTCATCCTCGAAACATATTCCCTAGAAAAAAATCAGATAATCAGTAGACGAACGTGTATGAAGAATAATCAGAACACAAAACGGAGAATCAGCCGCCAAATTAACAGTATATAACGACTCACCTTATGGAAAACCCCCCTTGCATCTCCATACTCGGCGCTCTCTCGCTCCTCTAGAGAGAGAAAAGGGGAAAAAGCGAGCGACAGCACGGCTATAAATAGGGAAATAAACACAGTGAAATTAACCAGTGGAAATTCCTAGCTACCGGAAAGTAAAACCAACCGATTTACGAGAGAGAGAAACCACAGCTACCTAGAGAGAGAAACTACGAAAAAAAAGTCGCTATTCGCTAATCAACACTAAGAAAAACGTAACCAGACATTCTTACAATTAGAAACTCCACATGATTGAGGAGGAGGCGAAGCAAAGTTCGGGATTGGAGGTGGAAATCGGTGGTGGAGACTAGAGAGAAGAGGAGTTGTAGTTTGGAGTTCTTGAGGTACTTTTTCAGAGAGCGAAAAAGTTAGAGAGAGAGAGAGAGAGAGAGGATTCCCGCTCGAAAAGAGCAGATGGTGAGGGCGTGGTGTAGTATATGATGTGGTGTCAATTCCCATTTTCAGCTTCCCTATTTACAACTGAAAGCGACCCATCAGACCCCCACCCCACCCCCCATTTTCAAATACCTGTATTTTCAGGTATTTTACAAATCTGACAAGCTTATTATTATTATTATTATTATTATTATTATTATTATTATTATTATTATTATTATTATTATTATTATTATTATTAACTTATTTGATATTTATCATTTGGATAGTTTGATGATATAATTTATTTATTTCATTTTTGTTGTCAACCTCAGATTCGAGCTAACCTTTAAATCTTAAATAAATTTATGTTTAATTTGTTCGAGATTATATAGATACTATACTTAACAAACCGATCGAGCTTTTTGTGATCAATTATAAATTAGGTTTCCTAACCTACTAATCAGTAATTGGAGCTTGAGTTTTGCTTTTGTGTCCTAAGTGAGAGATTTCTCCTGCCCCGCTCTCCATCATATATACATGTACAATAAAACTTCTACACATTGATATCTTTAGGAAATAAAATTATTACTAGGATGTTATTATTTAATAAAGGTATTTACATATAAAAACTATTATATGTTAAAAATAACTAATATACATTATATAACACATGATAAACTTATTTATTCATGTTGAATTCAAGAGAATAAATGTTACGTCATTCATGTACGTACATTGTGTATACATTATCAGAAGATTCATAAGATATATATATCCCTTCCTATTCGAAAAACATGAATTAAAATAAAGTGATTGTGCTTAAGAGCTACTACGAACACAAATGCGGATGCAATATTATCCTAAAAGATTAAGTCATTTTCACAAACAACTTTGGATAAGTAATTCATGTCATCTTGAGTTTATGTTAAATAGTTATATAATTTTGAATATTTTATTATTATATTTATAATTTAATGCATTTTATTGCTATATAGAGATTAATTTATTAAGGATATGCCTAAAAAATACGTAATATTACAATGTAAAGTTTATTACTATTATTTATAACTAGTTCCAAATTGGAACCACAGTTTTTTATTATTAACTCTAAAGAAGTTATATAGATATATATATATATATATAAAGTATTAGTATATATAGGTTTAACTGTATCTAGAAAATGTCTTGTGGGTATGCCCGTAGTACATATTTACTTTATTTAATATATTTACCAATAAAAATAGCAATAACACTAAATACAAATCAACATGAGTTTTGAGAAAGGGTGAACCAAAATACAAATATACCACAACTATGTCCTCAATTTATATGAATTTCATTTGTTCGTTTATATAAAAAATTCATACACATATACGAAATATAGATACATGCTAGCTAATACAACTTCTACAAAATGGGTTTCAATGCATTGAGAGAGAGAGAGAGAGAGAGATTCCTTGAAGTCGCAATGTAAAATAAGAAATTTGTTACTTTAGATTCTTTGGTAAAGTAATAATATCTAAAGAAAAGTATCCAAAGAGACAACTCAACCTAGACAAAAGATAGTGACATGATATGACTACATGAATTTGAGTTTAGAATAGTATATACTGTAAGATTACCCGAATTATCTATTTTAGGAATGCAGAATACATATTTACTTAAAGATGGCTCGCATTAATTCTCTGTTTTTAATAATGCAACACTTAGATACTTTATTCTAAATTGTACACCCCCTGAATAAATAACATGCAATACTTGCAAATAAATTATAGTTTTAATGCATACAGAATGTGACACGCATAAATACAAATTGTATGCCATAGAAAAATTTTAAATCGCAAGGGTGGGTTTAAATCGAATCAAGATTCTGCACTCTCGATAATGTCTAATTAATTAAAGAAAAATCGATTTTTTAAAGTGTGAGTTAACGGATTTCACAGAAAATGTGTTATAAATATATGACCCTATCATATTATCGTTAATATATATTAGTGTTGTTTGTTAATAAGTACTAGTAGTAAACATCCTCCGATAACTTTAGTAATTATGAAAAAAAGACTCGATGTAAGAAGTTCACTAATCATGAAAATCAGACATAAAGTTCTGGTATGGTGTATGCACGTGAATAAAAATAAAAAATTCTCAACTTGTTGGAAAAATGTTAGCCAGTTTATATATCTATCTATATCTATATATATATATCTATATATATATATATATATATATATATATATATAAAGTCAGTCCGTTTAATTGTCTTTTCCAGCCTCGATATATATCCGATTTATGAATTGAGATATATGACGTCGATCTACGTTTCGAGTAGATAATTATAGTGTGCTTAATTTCTCGATTCCGATTTTCGGTGAGTGAGAAATATTGGCTCGAAGTTTGGGGGGACAAAACTAATATGTTACCTAAAGTGGAGAAACTTACATAATTCGGGTTTTGGAGAGTTATTACATTAATCAATGTCCCACATTGATTAATGTGTAATGTTTTTTGTGGTATTTAAGTCTCTACCATTTAGTACGAGATAACAAAGTGATATGTGGTGGGCTTGGGCTACACATGTTTATGCGCACGAGCCTTTTCGCCGACCGTCTCACACGCGGTGCGCCGCATCGTGCCCGGCCCCGGTTCCGGTCCATGTCCGTGGGCTTGGCATTGGGCTTGGTGTGGGTTGGCCCAGCTCGAAATTGGTGGTCTGACCCAGCTCGTGGTGCAGTGCTCCTGCTGCACCAGATCATCTCCTTTTGGAAGTCTCTGGAATGAGACTATCTAAGTCTCCACTTTCTTTACCCACGTCCACCTGCCTTATTTGTTCTTTTCTATTTTTCCGACTTACTATTTTGGTTGTAATAACAGCTGTATTCTAAACAACTATGGAATGAATTCCTAAAATAATAGTATCTCAGACTTTAATTTCCAAATAATACTATTTTAACTTTAATTTCTAAACTAATAGTGTCATTTTTTGCCATGTAGGATAGCACACAGAAAATACTTTCATTTCTTTACTTTTTTGCAATATAATTGACAAATGGAAAATAATTATCCTAAAAAAATATTTTCATATTACAAAATAAATTCTTTTCAAAAAAAATTAAAAGAAGAAAAGTTTTAGGTATTTAAAAAAATTAAAAAAAAAAATAATAATAATAATAATAATCCACCGTCGTATATTACACAAAAGAACTTTAGGTTGGTTTCAAATAAAATATTAAAATCTGCTTTAGTAAATTAGTACGTAATAATTAAATATGCAAACAAAATAATAAATTAGTAGTAAATTAAAACAAAATAATAAATTAGTTACGTAATAATTAAATATGCAAACAAAATAATAAATTAGTAGTAAATTAAAACAAAATAAAATAATAATAATAATAATAATAATAATAATAATAATAATAATAATAATAATAATAATAATTTGTCGTCATATGTATGTATTCCATAAACATAATTTAGGTGTTTAAAAAGATATTATGAAAATAATAGTAGTAACTAATTGGAAAGATATTCAATGATTTTTCCATAAATAAATTAATGTATTTCATTCAACGAGGATTTTTTTGTTCATATATATGAAATATTATTAATTATTATAATTATTTATCCACTTATCAATTATGTTGTTAAAGAAAAAGAAGAAAACTATTTTCCAGATGGTTATTTACATAGCAAAAAAGACACTAGTTTGGAAATTAAAGTTAAAAGAGTACTCCCTCCTATTTTATAGGAGTGTCAGTTTAACTTTTTCATTATCTAGCAAATAAGTGTCGTTCTATCAAATATCTTTCTTCACATAAATTTTTTCATCATTTTTCATAGCTACTATAACTTATTTCTCTCTTTTTTCAATCAATATAGATTTATTATTTTTGCTTTTTCTTCAATTCTCTCTATTTTAAATCAATTTTGTAGTAAATATCATTCTTGTTTATTAGACTAGTACATCTTAATTTTTGTGCAAAGTGTAACGACACCTATATAAAATAGGAGGGAGTATTATTTACGAAATTAAAGTTTCAAATAGTATTACTTTGGGAATTGACTCCAAACTATGAGAATAACTATGAACGATTGTTGTTTCAATTATTACAACACATTTTCTACCAATTTCTTGAAAATGCTATCAATATCCACTGTAAATACTTTTTGGTAGTGTTTGGAAGAGCTTTTATGAACAACTTTTAATTGCTTATATTTAAAGTTGTTTAAAGTTATTTTTAAGTAAAAATTATTAGTGTTTGGAATAGTAAAAAAAACAGCTTAATTTTAGAAAAAACAGTTTTGCAAACACTATTATAAGCTATTTTTTAGTTTATTTTAGCTTCTGCTTTTAAAAAGCACCCATGACCAGCTTATGGGTTTATGCTTATTCTAGCTTATTTTAAGCACAAATTAAGCATAAGTACTTATTACAAACATTAAAAAATGTGCGTATACGGTCAAAAAACCAAAAAGCAACTTATTTAATTACCTTTAACTTATTCAACTTCTAGCTTAATTTAAGAAGAGGCTGGTTTTTAGTGTTTGCAACAGCTTAAATTCGAAAAAAATCTCTACTTTTAAATCATATAAGTTGAAGTTCCTTAAATTGATAAATAGCAACTTTTACAGATTATATGGCGACCTTGTAAATATTTCTAAATTGGCAATTTACATTTTTATCCTCATTATTAATTCATAACCCGAAATTATCCTTGAATTATAAACGTTAGTTTTCTATATAAGTATTAATTTTCTATAAATATTAATATTATGAATTTTAGTATTATATATTATTAGTTTTTTTAAAAATAATAAATTATAAATTTTCAAACAGTAAAGTAAGTTTCGAAAAATAGTGCATCTTAAACTAAATAAAAAATGAAACTTTAATAATCATGCATTAGCTTAAAATAAGAAATGTATAACACATTATTATTTTAATCTTAGAGGTAAAATAGACTTTTTGATGTTACACCCCATACATTTCTTATTTTAATCTTAGAGATAAAATAGACTTTTTGATACTACATCCCAAAATAAGCTACTAGATTAAAAATATTTACAAATAATTTTTTTTTCAATTTTTTCTACTTTTAATCAGTTTTTGCAAATACCTCCAAAAATTTCTAATAAGCTACTTTTACGAACATCACTTTAATTTAAGCACTTAAAAAAAGCTTAAGTTATTGCAAATACTAAGTAGTTGATAAAAAATTCTCCCATAAAATACTTCATGATAAATAATTAATGTTGTTTTGTCTTTGTACTTTTTTCCTCCTTCCACAAATTCGAAATCTCTACTCAAAATACAAATTAAATAAACTCCACTTCCACAAATTCGAAATCTCTACTTGAAATACAAATTAAATAAATTCCGCTTCTATATAAATCTCATGCTAAGTTTAATTAGTTGTGTTTAACTGTTGCACCTCACAAAATTTCCTATACAATTTGTAAAGTAAGACACACTTTCTTAAGATTTTTTTTCCCGACTGTAAGTTCAGATCTATTTAATTTAGAAATCAAATAGAAAACAATATCGTAAATGATCTTTTTACACACAATCATTTACTCATCTACACACAACCACTCACTTATTTTAATCTCCGTGCCGAAAAGAAACAAGACAAGTCGAACGGGACGGAGGGAGTACTACCTACAAACTTGAAACCATCTTTAATTTGTAATACTCCCTCCGTCCCATTTAAAGCAGCTCGTTTTCTTTTTCGGGACATTCCACTTAAAATGACATGTTTCCAAAAAAAAAAAAAAAAAAGAAATACTACTTTCAAAAAATTACATTATCTCATACTTTATCATTTATTTCTCCTACTTTATTACTTACTCTCTCACTATTTCACTCACATTCTCTCTCTCACTTTATCATTTACTAATCTCTCATATTTTATCATCCACATTATTAATTTTTATGCCGAATAAAAAAACGCATCGCTTTAAACGCGATGGAGGGAGTACTATTATATATATATATATATATATATATATATATATATATATATATATATATATATATAGGGTATGGTTTCCATGAGAACCAATCACTATATAAGAATTAAGAACCAATTTGGTCCATAGATTTCAAATTAATGTACGGTTAGATTTAAATATAGATTAACATATTTATATATTTTTATATTAAGAAAAGGGTAAATTTGTAAAACAATATACTTTCTAAATCTTTTATTTAGGAAGGATTTATAGGGATCTTATCTAAACTACTACCAAATCATTAATTAAATTAAAAATCAATCTTAAACCCATTCAAATGCATTACATTTTATTATTTTTATACTCAAATTTAAATAGATTCAAATGCATTATAATCAAATTTAAATCGATCCAAGTTTGATTATTCATAGTCTTAGATTATATTACATTCTTATATGCATAGTTTCGTTTCTGAAGATGCATGCATATCAAAATTCTGATGCATCAGTAATATTTTGTGCATATAAAATGCATTAAATTAGAATTATGATGCATTAAAATATAGTTTTGATGCATATACAATTTCCTTGCATTTGTTTTAATTTTCTTAGATTCTAAAATAAAAAATAAACTATGCAATTATTAATTATATGCATTATACATAATAATGCAATGCATCAAAAAAAAATCCGATGCATTAGTATATGATGTTTGATGCATCAAACATGCATTAATATCAAAGTGAGATGCATTAAAATATAATGTTTAATGCTTGTACAATCTTTGCCAAATTATTATTTTTGGATTCTAAAATAAAAATAAATTAAAATTTCAATTATTAAAATAATATGCATTCTATGTAATAATAATTTATAAATAAAAAGAAAAAAATTGCACAAAGAATTGTTTCTTGCAATAAATTTATCTTCTAAATTGATTTTCAATTATACGTAATCATAAAAGACTCAATATTGAATTGTCTGGAATAAAAAATATATTTAATAAAATTAAATGAATGAACGATTTTGAATATGGAAAATCAAATTTCAAAATAATTGCCATAAATATAGGATCATGATGAATTATGGAAAAGTAAAAGATTTAAATTTTTCGTAATGCATATGATGCATATTCTTAACAAATTTTTTAAAAAAATTAAAATTTTTCGTAAGATTTATAAATCATTGTATTTATTTATCCTTAACAAATTTTAAAAATTTAATTTATGGTGATTGATTATATAAGGAAATAAAAAATTATAGAAACAACTATATCAAAAGAAAGATAAGATCTTCACATATTAATGATGAGATAATCCGTTACTTATGATATGTATTTTACAAGAATAACCTTTTTTCCCTTTTTCCATTAAGTATAATGAATTAAATGAAGTATTAATAACAACCATAGATTTAAATATACGATTCAGATTGGTTCTTAGTTCTCATATGAGGGTTGGTTCTCATTTGATCCTTCCCCTATATATATATATATACACATCTAAATATAGAATATAACTAAACCCTAATTTCTTGGGAGCAAGTGAGAATTCACTGCTCAGTTGCTTGTGGCTTTCAGTACGTAATTACTGGTGTGAATGTATAAAAGTAGCCTGTACAGATAACTAAATAAGTTATCTAGCCGCCAAGATAAAAGTACAAGTTTTTTAGCCGATATTTTATTTTTTATTTTCTTTTAATTACTATGGGCCCATCTTCTTCACTTTTGACAAAATATATACATTTAATATATCAAAAATCAAATATTAGATGTAATTGGTAAAACAACTACCCTCTCTCACTTTTTCTGACAACGCACAGTAAAAAAATAAATGATGAAATAATTGAGGAATTTTGGACAAAATAGCTGAACATAAAAATAACGAGCAAATCTCACAAATACACACACTCGAAAAGAATAATCCTTCCTAAATATTGAAGAACATATCCATATTTTTATAGTTCTGGTACAAAGAAGACATGGATCCGGTAAGTTATTCCATTTTTCACATTTAATCGAACAAAATAAGTATACTTTTTCCTTATTTTTACCATTTTCAATGTTGTTTCTGCTAAAAATTATAAGCAGATCTAATGTAGTTAAATGTATTTATCTAGATTATTTTTGCTTCATTTAGTCGAAATATCGTTCAAAAGTGGTATAAATGTATTCAAATGTGTTGGGTGATGATTCTACCCTCAGCAGTGTCGATAATAGTGGGAAATGATTCAGTCTTCTATGTTGTGAAATAGTCAGTAGCCCTGTGCTCTGAATGTATTTATGAAGATTTGAAGATCCCAAAACCCTATATTAAGTGGTGAACCATTTACGTTGTATTTTGTTTTGTTCAGACTCAGCAGACCCTCTGCTCTGGTTCAGGCACTCAGTAGATTTTTCGCCTCAGCACCAGAAGTAGAAGACTCGGTAAATACTTGGACTCGGCGGGAGCGAAGATACCGAAAGGAGTCGGTAGAACCGGACTCGGCAGGAGTAGTTCACCGTACTCGGAGCCGATCTTCAAGTAGAGCGGACTCGGCGGGAGAATGCTATCGAATCGAGAGATCGACTCAAGAACGGACGAGTCTTCTCGATCGTTAGAATCTTTGAAGTCACCTTTCAGCAGAGTCAATACGAGGAAGAGAGAAGTCAGCTTCAGATCCCCTTGAAGTCTGTTCTGTCTCAACCACTTTCTGAACATCGACCAATGACAAGTAGACACGTAACCTATATGTACTTAAAGCTGCAAGTCAACAACTTTCCAGAAAAGGAGGGAAAGGACACTGCCACCATACTTCAAAAGAGCCGTTAGCTACCCAAAAGAGAGAGACAAAGGATCGTCGTCTCCAACGGATCTATCCTAATCTCTTCTCTATAAATAGAGGGATAAATCAAATTTGAAGCTCAAGAGAAAAACGAACACGAATACACAAAAAAATGAACTACCAAGAACACACAGAGCATTCAAACGAGCTAATCCGAAAAGCCTAAGTCTTCCGCAAGAAGTTCGAAGAATCTATCTTCGGCGAAAGACTACATTCTGGCTCATAGGGAACCAAGCTTAACTTTTTCATACAACCTCTAGTATCCAAGCGACGATACACGAACCCAAAGCTATATTCAGATGTTCCTCGTTCTAGAAGCCACCTTCTTGTTCCCTATCCCTCTAACCTAAGCTCAATAGCATATATCCATATCTTAGACGAAGGAGTTCATCTTTGAACTAATACTTATTGTAAAGGACTCCTTCACAGTTGGAGAGTTTTTCAAACACTCAGTTTGATCAAGACCAGTGTTTGTCCAGCGTACAAACCAACTGAGACTACCTCAGTATAATAAATAGCTTCCTGATCTTTCGGGACAGTGGACGTATGATTTTTATGTCCGAACCACTTTAAAAATCTCTGTGTCGTGTGTTCTGTTCTTAACTGTTTCATTGATTTACTGTTCATACTGAAAAACCTTCTTTAAATCATTCAACTGAGTTTCAGCAAACTAAATAGACTGCACTAATCAACTGAAATTGTTTTGATAAAAATGTTTTCTAACTCAACTGAATTGGGCCTACACTATTCCGCACCACTGAACTCTATCTGCAAGATACTGAATTCTGACTCTCAGTCAGCTAGCAGGTCTCATTAGAGTCAGTCACTCTGCCAACAAGATTCAGAACAGCTTATCTGGTATGCTGAACTTGTTCAGTACGAAATCATCCTGAAAAAGGACTGTTCGTATTTAAGTTGAGAAAATCGGTTTCAGGTGTATTCACCCCCCCCCCTCTACACCTGAACGTGCTCTCGGGACCAACAATTGGTATCAGAGCAGGAGTTCTATAAGATTCTTGTTATTCTGAAACTGGTCTACTTGAACGGATCTGGAAAACCGTTTTCACTGCATATCATTCTTCATTCGTATCACTATTTATCATGTCTGATATGTCAGGTATAAGGATGTTACCCATGTTCTCAGTAGAGAATTATGGAGTATGGCTGGTCAGAATGGAGGCTCATCTGACCTCTCTCCATGACAGCATGACAGAGGTTCTAGAGGACGGACCTATCGTTCCCATGATCGATAGCGTCATAGCTCAGGATCTAGCAGATGGAGGTGGAATGGTGACCGGGAAGAAGATCCCCGAGGACAGAAGTCTCTTCACCCCAGAGGAGAAGAAACTTCACAACTTAGACCACGTCGCCAGAAACGCCATACTGACCACCCTGAGTGATTCCTATCTCGGGAGAGTTCAGGACTACAAGTCTGCAAAGGAACTCTGGGATGTCTAGCGCTACTGAGTCGGGGGACTCAGAAGATCAAAGCAAATAAACTTGTGCTGGAACTCCAAAAGCTGGAGAGATTGTCACTCATGCCTGGTGACACCATTGAAGATCTCAACGTCAGATTTACGAATCTGATGAACTCTATCAACGGGCTGGGAAAGACATTCTCCAACCGAGAGGACTGCCAGACGGTCACTAGACTCCTTTTGAGGGCACTGCCAGACGGTCACTGGACTCCTTTTGCTACCTTATTACGTCATTCTGATTTAGATATTGTTACGCCTGACCATATCTTTTCAGAACTTCAAGTAGAGGAATTCGAGTTTGGCATACCTCAAAGGAAACAGCGAGCTGAAGCTGACACTAAAGTCGACCATGCCATCAAAGCATCAGTCAGCACAGCATCTCCAGCGTCGAGCAAGGCTGAACCTTCACTCACTGACATACAAGAGGGAAATCTAGCCAAGAAATACGTACTGCTTGTCGTAAAGTATCAGAAGGAGAAGGAGAGGCACAGAAAAGTGACTAAAACCCTCAGAGAATCCAAGGGTAAGTCTTAATATAAGCCAAAGCGCACTCCTGACTCGCATACTTCTGAATGCAGGAAAAAGGATGACTCAGCACAGTCGAAAGACAGTGAAAGTAAGGGAGAAAGAGTCACCACCTGCTATAACTGCAAGAAGCCATGACACTATCAATATGACTGTCCTGAGCTTAGTACTGCTGAACGAGCAGCACGTAAAGCAAGAGGGGAGAAGTTCATCAAGAGGAGACAAGCATACATTGCTGGTGAACTCTCAGACGACTCAGATGAAGTCGACTCCTTCATGGATTCATCTGATGATGAAGCAACTTTCATGGCCCTATAACTTGAAGCTGAAGAAGATGCTGAAAAGTGTCTCATGGCAGGAGAAGAGGAAGAGGTAAACTCTCATGAACCATTTAATTCCTCTTCACACTGCACACACGACACTCTTTCAGGTGCAGACGAGAATCTGGACGTCGCGATCGCATATGAAGAACTACTCGACGAGCAGGTTCAGATGAATTTGCAGCTTAGTAAGACTCTTCAGGAATTGGATACCCTGAAAGTGGTGAATCAGAGACTTTCTCAGGAAAGTCAGGTCGTTACTGAGTCAGAAGGACTTGAGTTGAGACTCAGGGAGGAGATAAACTCTCTGTTGGCCAAGTCTCAGCATCAAGAAGATCAGATCTCAGTCTTGACCAAAGACTTGACTCAGAAAGATACTGAACTGAGTCTACTGAAGCAAGAGTTGTCAGGACTTCAGACCAAGCGTGAAATGCTGAAGAAAAGTGATGATGTCTGGAGGAATCTGATGACAGAGTGATACATGGGCGCTGAAAAGAAGCTGGAGGTTATGCTAGCAAGCAACAAGCCCAAGCATTGCAAGAAAGGACTTGGATTCAGCCAGGGAGCCTCCTCATCTGCCCCCATATGCTCAAAAACCCGGCTAGCTGATAGGTTTGTTCGAGGGGAGACCATCATTGCAGATATACTAAACCCCCTAGCCAAGAACAAACAAAAGATGAAGGCACCTCATCCTACCCATCAGCAATCTGACAAGAAGATCAGCACCAGATCACCCCAGTTCAGTCAAGGGGGAACCAGCAAAGCAAAGGGGGCTGATCAGTATAGACCTCCTCAACTGACACTTCCAGCTCAGTATGGGTCATATTACTATGATCCAATAGTCAGGAGAGGACCCAAAAGTCGGAAAAAGAAGAAAGTCGTGCAGAAGGCAAAGGTCAGCCAGTCCACCCACTTAGAAGATCCGGACTCCCCGAACCCGAAAAGCCTCGAAGTCGGCGAACTGATCCGGTGGTTAAATATGTTGACACGAGTGGAAAGAAACTGTCTGAGACCACCAGGGTCGTGAGACAGATATGGGTTACCAAAAGTAACATCTAAGGACCCAAAATCAAAAATAAAGGGTACCTACATATAATTCTATTTTGCTGGTGCATAAGGACCCTTGGTATGTGGACAGCGGATGCTCAAGACATATGACGTACCAAAAGGACTTGCTGAAGAATTATACTACTGAAGAAGGACCCCGAATCGAGTTTGGAGACAATGTTAAAGGCTACACCAGAGGCTATGGAACACTCAGAATTGGAACTGCAACAGTTCCAAGAGTATCATATGTTGAAGGACTTCAGCATAACCTTCTCTCTATTAGTCAATTTTGTGACAATCGAATAGAGTGATTTTTTACGCTGGTTTCTGTGATGTTATTGATAAATCTACAGGGAAAATAGTGTTATCAGGTTCGCGCAAGAAGAATATCTATGTAGCTGACTGGAACTCAGCTGAACCTGAAGCCTGTTTATTGGCGAAGAATAACAACAGAACGAGATGGCTTTGGCACAGAAGACTCAACCATCTCAACTTCAAAACGCTCAAAAAATTGGCTAGAAACACTCTAGCAAGAGGACTGCCGAATGAAGTATTTAGCCAAGACACTCAGTGTGAAGCATGTCTGAAGGGAAAGCAAACAAGGAATCAAAATCCGCCAGTTTCATCTCCTTCCACTGATGGAATAGAGCATGAGACGTCTGCTGCACACAGAAGGAATAGAGCATGAGACGTCTGCTGCACGCACGCCTCAACAAAATGGGGTTGCTGAGAGGAAGAATCGTACACTTAAAGAAGCAGCAAGAACCCCGCTCGTGCACTCGGGACTCCCAACCAAATTCTGGGCAGAAGCTACTGACACTGCATGTTACACTCAGAACCGATCTCTACTGACAAAGCAGCATGAGAAGACACCATATGAACTATGGAACGGCAGGAAGCCTTCTCTATCTTATTTCCATATTTTTGGGTGCTCGTGCTTTATCCACAATAATGGGAAAGATCAGCTGAAGACTTTCAATAGCAAGTCAGATCAGGGAGTGTTCTTAGGATACTCCCAGGTCAGTAAAGCTTTCAGAGTCTTTAACTATCGGACTCTTTGTGTGGAGGAAAGCCCTCATGTTGTTTTTAATGAGTTTGCTACTGAAGACAGGAGCAGAAACTCTGAACCTGAATCTGAGGACATCAGTAAGCTGCTACAGGATCCGAACCTAAAAGATAAAGTCAAAAAGATCCAGCTATGTTGGGATGATGATTCTAATGAGGAAACTGAAGACAAGTCTACTGAATCTCAGCTAGCGGCAGAAGTTGCTGAACAGATTGACTCTCCAAAACAGAGTCAATCCCAGGTAACTCAGGTCGATGAAGAAACCCCAGTGGTAACTGAGACCTCTACTGAGAATAATAATTCAGGGGGAACTAATGATGTTCCTGAGCTAAATGCCCCTAAACCTAGTGACTCAGTAGATTACACTCTTGTAACTGAATTGCTTCAATCTCGGAATAGTACAACTGAAATGCCTAACTCACCTACTATCTGTGTTGAACAAATTTCAGAAGAAGAGTTGAGACATCGTAGATCGTGGCTGGATGCTCATACTTCTGACCTAATTATTGGAGATCCTTCAGCAAGCGTAAAGACAAGATCCAGATTCTGTCAGGGAGAAAGCGCCTTATATTCTTGCTTCTTGTCTACTGAAGAACCTCAGTCAGTTGAGGACGCACCGAAAGACGCTGACTGGATCATAGCCATGCAGGAGGAGCTGAATCAGTTCACAAGAAATGAAGTTTGGGAGCTTGTTGACAGACCCCGACATCAGCATGTGATTGGAACTAAATGGGTCTTCAAGAACAAGCGTGATGAAAACAATGTCATAGTAAGGAACAAAGCAAGACTCGTGACAAAAGACTAATGTCAAGCTGAAGGGATAGATTTCGATGAAACGTTCGCTCCAGTTGCAAGATTGGAGGCAATCAGACTATTCCTAGTCTACGCAACACATCAAAGATTCAGAGTTTATCAAATGGATGTGAAGTCTGCTTTCCTGAACGGCGTGCTGAAAGAAGAAGTCTATGTGGAACAGCCTCCCGGCTTTCAACATGGACATCAAGTATACAGACTCAGAAAGGCTTTGTATGGGTTAAAACAAGCACCTAGGGCTTGGTACGATAACCTATCTGAGTTTCTTGTTCAGAAAGGTTTTTAGAAGGGCACAGTAGACCGCACTTTATTCAGCATTCGACTGGAAGACGACCTATTGCTTGTACAGATCTACGTAGATGACATCATCTTCGGCTCGAAGAACGTCATCATGTGTCAGCAGTTTGAGAAAATGATGAAGGATAAGTTCGAGATGTCAATGATGGGTGAGATGAACTATTTCCTCGGCTTTCAAGTCAAACAATCTGAGAAGGGGACGTTCATCAATCAAGGGAAATACACTCGAGACCTCATCAAGAGATTCGGTTGCACATCCGGCAAACCAATCAAGATCCCGATGAACACAAATATGAAGATCGATCTTGATAAAGAGGGAGTATCAGTAGACCAAACTGATTTCGTGCTATAATTGGTTCTTTATTATACTTAACAGCTACACGTCCTGACATAACTTATGATGTAGGTGTCTGTGCTCGATTTCAGGCGAATCCGAAGTAGAGCCACATGGACTCAGCAAAGAAGATTCTCCGCTATCTCAGAGGAACACCTGACATGGGTTTATGGTATCCAACTGATGATAATATATAACTAACTGGTTATTCTGATGCTGACTATGCAGGGTGTAGAATCGACCGAAAATCAACTTCTGGAACGTGTCAGTTCCTCGGCAGTAAGCTAATCTCATGGTTCTCAAATAAACAGCGTTCAGTAGCGACGTCAACTACCGGGCCGAATACATGGCTGCCGGAAGTTGTTGCGCCCAAATCCTTTGGGCGAGACAGCCGCCTACGCGACTATGACGTCATTCAGAATGAAGTGCCGATCTTCTGCGACAGTACCAGTGCCATTGCAATCACTCAGAATCATGTACTTCATACGAGATGCAAGCACGTGGACATCAGACACCACTTCATTCATGACCATGTCGAAAAGAGGGATATCAGGATGGAAAAGATCCATACTGACCATCAAAGGGCTGATATACTGACCAAGCCTCTAGCTGATGCCAGATTCAGAGAACTTTTAGTAGAGCTAGGTCTGCTGGACCCTACTGACTCTAGTCAGTAAGCGGATTCAGGAGAGGAGCATTCGGTAAGGGGGAATGTTCGCTCTCAGTACTGAGTAAAATCAGTACGTAGAGACAGCAACCAACTACACGAGGTATCAGCTGACTACGATGTTCAGCTGACAGGTTTGCGTATCTCTACTCAGTAGCCTATAGAACGATTCTGTGCATTTATGATGAGATTCAGCATCGCATTCAATGCTTTAAGAAATATCATTTAATTTTTAACGAATCATATTTAATACACGACATTCTATGTACAAGCATGCTGAACTCTGCCACGCATTTAATGCATGTCGTATCAAGTTACTACTTAGGCTATTTACAATTGGCTTTTGACTTAGGCGGCTAATTTGATCATTGCCTATTTTATAAAACTTAATCCTAGCCGTCCATCTCAAAGGCGTGTTCAAACTGAACCATTGATCTTTAACTGTTCATCTTCTCTAAGATACATATATTCAAGTTCAAATCTTTGACACCGTCATTCCATATCTGCTATATCTCAAAAACCCGAGATTTTGTGAGATAATTACTTCCTTTCTATCCAAATTCTCTCCAAAATATTCAGAAAATCTTTTGGTAATTCTTCAATGATTATTAAGTATCGTATGATCTTTATTTCTCTTATATGTTAATCGATACTGACCTGTGCTGTGTATGCAGATTACAAAAATGATAGGAATTCAAGTAGGTGCTCCGGCAGACATGCAAGAGATCCTCGAGAAGGATCGAGTCTGGTGTGAACCGGTCATGGAGTTCGATGAGTGCAATCTGGATTTTATGGAGGAGATATTCTACGCACTCAGAGAAACAGGTCTTAAGGATTTCTGACCAGGAGGCCCACTTTCTTTCTTCCGCGCCAAGTCGCCGAGATCTAATCCAACAATGATTCAGTAGATAGAGATATTAGAGGAAGATTCGTTGTCCATCCAGTACACGATCCCTCATGGAACGTGATTGAAGTGAAGCAGATGTCCATCCGCAAAGCCCTTCAGAGAAGCTTCAACCTCCCCAACTCAGGACACATCACACTCAACTACAAAGATGACTTAATGGATGAATACCTCATTGAGTTCTGCGGAAAGCCAACCGTTTTCAAAGTTGCTTTTCCCAAGAACGCTATGCTCCCTCAGTACAGAGCACTAGCTTACTTTGTGACTCAGTTGCTGACGAGTCAAGCAGGCTCGTTTGACCAGGTATCTAGACCCAAACTATAACTGATGATGGCAATATATGATCGGGCCAAGATCAACTGGACATAATTTTTCATCAAAGAATTCACACTGTAGTCAGCCAAATTTGATAAAGCATCTAACCGACTGAGCGCCAAAGGAAAGCTCCTCTATGGACTCAAACTCTCAGTGATGATAGAGGATTTCTGTAAATCTGACAAAGTCACCTTCGTTGACAAACAATACTTCAACGTAAAGAAAGTCAGATTTCAGAATAGATCAGCAGCCCTTCAACAGATCGGCTCAGGGCCCGCTGCACCTACGAGTGGGACTCAACAGTCCTCGACACCAAAGAAGAAGAGGTCCCCACTGAAATCCACACCAAAGACGCCAACCAAAAAGCTGAAGAAGGTCAGCCAGGTTGCGCCCACTAAAAATACAGTGGAAATAGAGGCCGTCATTGCTCAGCCACCACTTCAGCTGAGAGACGAGCCTGAGTCTTCTGAGCGGACTCAATCAGTGGAGAAGATCGTCTCCACTGAATATGTAGAGACAATGGATCAAGGGGTCCAAGCTGAAGAGATCCAATCTGAAGTCCAGACTGAAGAAGTCCAGACTCTGGATAGCCCCTTGGACGTCCCTCCACTCAGCAGTATCCCTACTGCTGAGAAACAGGCGTCTCCTATCAAAGTCGAGAGCTCGGAGACTGCCTCAGAAGAAGAATCTGTCGGGATGGAAGCCTCAGCGCTCATATCCAGAGCCTCCCGGGAGATTGCTGAGATTATACCGGAGATCGCCAGCCACTCAGACCTTGTTACATTAGCGAAGCAGGCGAGGCTCCATATGCTGA
Source organism: Lavandula angustifolia (assembly GCA_028984105.1). Taxonomy (NCBI): domain Eukaryota; kingdom Viridiplantae; phylum Streptophyta; class Magnoliopsida; order Lamiales; family Lamiaceae; genus Lavandula; species Lavandula angustifolia. The sequence continues at coordinate 15,619,287 of CM054823.1, read as the reverse complement.
TCAGGTTCCAGGAATGGCCCAATCTGGAAGCACCTTGTCCTCTACCATACCAGTGAACGGCTACATGAAGAAGAGTCTGCGATAAGAGAGAAGATTGGCTACTCGAGCCATCCGACCTCGGCACGCTCGAGGATCTGAGGGCGGCTATGCTCGCATTGCTGAATGATAGACAACCCGTCTCAGCACCCGCACCCTCAGATGGGTCTGACCCCGATAGTCAGGACCCACCCCATGATTCAGGCCCTGAGAAGAATGATGAGGGAACTCAACAGGACAAGGATGCCACTGCATCTACTGCTGACCCTCCACTCAGCATCCTTGGTCCCGGGACGGACGGTGGGCTGGTACTTCGAAGGCGGTGATCTGCTCGCCTTCCTTCTTCTCCAATCTGCTTCAAGTAGCGCCCGGCCCAAAAGACCCGTCGCTCAAAAACATGGCCGCCGTGGCACCAAGGATCAAGGCATACAGAATCGCCTTCTTGCCCGTGCCGTCCACAAAACTTGGCAGCAAACCACTGAGGCACAGAGTGCAGAGCTGCAGGGACTCCGTTCAGCCATCTCTTCATCTCAGGTCCCTGACTTCTCCAGCATTCTGATAAATGCCTTAGCTGCACAGAAAGCTGAATTAGAGGCTCAGCTTAAGACTATTCAGGAAGGCCAGGATCAATTGCTGAATCAATACAAGGCCATTCAAACCGCTCATACTGAATCAGTCGCAGCCACCTCTCAAGGCAATGAACTCAGACTCCAAACTGTACAAAAGGCCCTTGAAGAGAAGATTGAACAACAGCTGAAAGAGTTCAAGGCTGCATCAGATCTCTCACACAAAGAATACAACAATCAGCTGACCAACGAGAGAAATGAGCAGCATGAGGCGCTGACCAAGATCCACGCCAGACTAGATGATCTGTCAGCCTCCTACAAAAGCTTGAACAAGAAGGTATCTGCTCTAACCCCAACCCTACTTGCTGATGCCAAAAAGGGGGAAAGTTTGGCTAAGGGGGAAAGTCTAATAGAAAAATCAATTAAGGGCGAAGCTGCCAAGGAGCTGATACTGAAGGCTCCGAAGAGAGCAAGGTCAGTAGCAAAGGCTACAACTCAGACATCCGCCTCTACTGCACCTACTGAAACTGGCGAGGCCCAGGGTGTCTCAGCTGCAGCTGCAGCATCAACTGAGACAGGCCCAAGTGGCTCAGGAGCCAGAGAAGTCGCGACTCAGGCAACTCAGACTCCTCTCGATATCATTAGAGAAGTTGCCGAGTACGCTGACGAGGAGGACCTAGAAGAGGAACAAGCTCCTCTTCCACCTCCTGTTTCCGGCAAAGGCAAGAAAGTACTGAAACTCCCAACACCTCCCTCCAAGAAGAAAGGACCCAGGAGGTTCATAACCCCGGAGAAGGCGGCTCAGATAGCCGCTGACGAGAAGCTGGCAAGGGAGATTGCCGAAGCTGAAGCAGCCAAAAAGCCTAAACCGAAGCCTGTCAAAGGCAAAACCAAGGCTCCAGCTGGAGGCAAGAGAACAAGGTCAAGGCTGCCTCCCAAAACACTTAAACTCAGCGACGAAGCTGACAAGCAAAAAGAGAAGGAGCAACAACAAAAGTCTACTGAGTAGCAGGGCACCTACAAAGAAAAATCTTCTACTCCTGCTGACTCAGAAGAAGAGCCACCTCACAAGCCTTCCTATACTGCCTCTAAGGAACAAGAACAGGAAATGGAAGAGATTTGGGCTCAGTTAGACAGATACCTGTACAGAGGTGAAGAGGCCAGGCAGATTGAAGCTGCCAGGGAAAGATTATATACAGCAGACCTTGAAGCCCTTAGGCTGAGAACAGAAAAGCAAGTGAGTCAGAGGATCCCCTCAAAGGCTGATATCCCTTACAGATACAGAAGATTCAGGAAGCCTACGGATCTGAAGACTCATAGATGACCTAGAACTGATGAATGGATGCCAGTAGAATTCACTCAGAGATGGGAAGCGCTGAAGATAGAGTTCATTAAAAGGAACTACTTCTGGAGATTCTGGCCTGACAAGCGCAAGGCAGAAGCTTACACTGAATAGATGATGATAGCTGACCTAGACATGTATGCCAGATTGCAGAAAGCTGTCAATAAACATGTTGAAGTTAGAGTTCCAGATCCTAGAATCTTGCCACCCCCATAGACACTTGATGGATCCGTTCACTATGGTGTTATACAGAAAGAAGTGAAGGACGTTGCTGAAGCCAAATTTCTTGATGAAGAAGATCCAGCGGACTTTGCTGAGATACTGAAGCTGAGAAAAGTCACCTATCGCATGTATGGAGTGCCTCTCCCTGGATCTCAATCCCAAGATTTCAAAGAAAGGATTAGGCAGTTCAAATGACTCTTTGCTTCTGTGTTCTCTTTGTATCTTTTTCTTGTTTTCTAGCTTAGCAGAGATGTAACTGTACTGAACTTCTTTACATATATATAATATATCTCTGTTTGGCTTTAAAATATATCTTATTGTCTGAACGGCCGTGTTTATTTATGCTTAACACTCAGAATCACTGAAGTGATTACTGACTCACACACTCACTGTCTGATTACTTATTGTCAGTTGTTGCTTAGCTAGATTCTGATAGACTTGATAGATAAAGGGAAAATATTGTTAAGACAGGGGGAAATTGTTGCTCAGACTCTGTATTTATTCTGACCTTCTGCCCTGATCCCCTCAGTACTCTAAGATTTGAAGAACAACTCCACTGATCCTACTTGTAATACTTGTAAGGAGCTATGTTTCTGATAAGTCATAGTGTTAGGTTGCTTGTTTAGCTATTAGGTTTTGGCATCATCAAATAGGGGGAAAATGTTGGGTGATGATTCTACCCTCGGCGATGTCGATAATAGTGGGAAATGATTCGATCTTCTATGCTTTGTGAAACAAGCTTTTAGTAGCCTGTGCTCTGAATGTATTTATGAAGATTTGAAGATCCCAAAACCCCATATTGATTGGTGAACCATTACGTTGTATTTTGTTTTGTTCAGACTCAGCAGATCCTCTGCTCTGGTTCAGACACTCAGTAGATTATCCGCCTCAGCACCAGAAGTAGAAGACTCAGTAAATACTGGACTCAGCAGGAGTAGTTCACTGTACTCAGAGCTGATCTTCAAGTAGAGCAGACTCAACAGGAGAATGCTACTGAATCAGAGATCAGACTCAGCAACGGACAGAGTTTTCTGACTGTAAGAATCTTTGAAGTCACCTTTCAGCAGAGTCACTACGAGGAAGAGAGAAGTCAGCTTCAGATCCCCTTGAAGTCTATTCTGTCTCAACCACTTTCTGAACCTCGACCAATGACAAGCAGACACGTAACCTATATCTACTTAAAGCTGCAAGTCAACAACTTTCCAGAAAAGGAGGGAGAGGACACTGCCACCATACTTCAAAAGAGTCGTTAGCTACCCAAAAGAGAGAGACAAAGGATCGTCGTCTCCAACGGATCTATCCTAATCTCTTCTCTATAAATAGAGGGATAAATCAAATTTGAAGCTTAAGAGAAAAACGAACATGAATACGCGAAAAAAACGAACTACCAAGAACACATAGAGCATTCAAATGAGCTAATCCGAAAAGCCTAAGTCTTCCGCAAGAAGTTCGAAGAATCTATCTCCGGTGAAAGACTACATTCTGGCTCATAGGGAACCAAGCTTAACTTTTTCATACAACCTCTAGTATCCAAGCGACGATACACGAACCCAAAGCTATATTCAGATGTTCGTCATTCTAGAAGCCACCTTCTTGTTCCCTATCCCTCTAACCTAAGCTCAATAGCATATATCCATAGCTTAGATGAAGGAGTTCATCTTTGAACTAATCCTCATTGTAAAGGACTCCTTCACAGTTGGAGAGTTTTTCAAACACTCAGTTTGATAACCGTGTAAACTGAGACTTGCTCAGTATAAATCTCAAGACCAGTGTTTGTCCAGTGTACAAACCGACTGAGACTACCTCAGTATAATAAATAGCTTCCTGATCTTTCGGGACAGTGGACGTAGGATTTTTGTGTCCGAACCACTTTAAAAATCTCTGTGTCGTGTGTTCTGTTCTTAACTGTTGCATTGATTTACTGTTCATACTGAAAAACCTTCTTTAAATCATTCAACTGAGTTTCAGCAAACTAAATAGACTGCACTAATCAACTGAAATTGTTTTGATAAAAATGTTTTCTAAGTCAATTGAATTGGGCCTACACTATTCCGCACCACTGAACTCTATCTGCAAGATACTGAATTCTGACTCTCAGTCAGCTAGCAGATCTCAGTAGAGTCAGTCACTCTGCCAACATGATTCAGAACAGCTTATCTGGTCTGCTGAACTTGTTCAGTACAACATCATCCTAAAAAAGGACTGTTCGTATTTAAGTTGAGAAAATCGGTTTCAGTTGTATTCACCCCCCCCCTCTACACCTGAACGTGCTCTCGGGACCAACAAAATGTATTAATATGCATGCGACTATATGTTTCCATGGAAATAGATATAATTGTTCATGACTAAACAATTATATAGCACAATCGTTAATTGTCTACTACACGATTGATATTATAGTCTACTACACGATTAACGATTATGTAGCATAATTGTCAATCGAATATGTAGCATTTTTAATTTCATATTATAGATTATTCTTATTAATATATCTTTTATCTTATTATAGATGAGGTGTCAACGTATTATTCTTCGACACAGTGGTCAGTGGAACAAATATGAATACGAAGGTGGTGATGAATTATTATTCTACACGTAGGTGAGTTGCAATATTTATCAATTAGTACAGGATATTCATCGGAACTTGAAAAGCAATTCTTCAACTATAGCGTATGATTTATTTTATCAAACAAGGACTCCCAATGGTAGAAGAATTAAGGTCCCTCTAAATGACAACGAAGATTTGAACCGGATGCTTTTCGAGGATAGAAGTTCTCCAATTGTGTACACTATTGGAAAAAGTATTGAACTTGGGCAGAGCTCGACAAGAAATATCCACCATTATAATGAGTTGAGTCCGACGTATCATAATATAGATGGTGATAATGATGATAATGTGATGGATGAAGAGAGAGCAGATTATTCTGATGATGAGGAGGAAGAGGAGGACGAGACATATAATAGTGAACTCCTTGAATCGCTATTGAATGAATTTAATGCATGGGCTCGAAATCCAGCTGTTGGTCCCGAGAGTACGTTCAGGTGTAGAGGGGGGGGTGAATACACTTGAAAACCGATTTCTCAACTTAATCACGAACAGTCCTTTTCAAGATAGTCTCGTACAGAACATGTTCAGCAGAGTAGATAAGTTGTTCTGAACCGTGTGGCAGAGTAACTGACTCTACTGAGACCTGCTAGCTGACTTGGAGTCAGAATTCAGTATCTTTCAGATAGAGTTCAGTAGTGCGGAATAGTGTAGGCCCAAATTCAGTTAAGTTAGGAAAACGTTTTTATCAAAACAGTTTCAGTAGATTAGTGCAGTTTGTTAAGTTTACTGAAACTCAGTTGAATGATTTGAAAGATATTTTCAGTATGAACAATAAATCAATGCAACAGTAAAAATAGAACACAGAACACAGAGATTTTTAAAGTGGTTCGGATCCAACAATCCTACGTCCACTGTCCCGAAAGATCAGGAAGCTATGTATTATACTGAGATAGTCTCAGTTGGTTTGTACGCTGGACAAACACTGGTCTTGAGATTTATACTGAACAAGTCTCAGTTTACAAGGTTATCAAACTAAGTGTTTGAAAAACTCTCCAACAGTGAAGGAGTCTTTTACAATAAGGATCAGTTCAGAAGTGAACTCCTTCGGCTAAGCTATGGGTTTAGTCTATTGAGCTTAGGTTAGAGGGATAGGGAACAAGGATATGGCTTCTAGGACGAAAACAGCTGAGTGTAAGCTTTGGATTCGTGTAACGTCGTTTGGATACTAGAGCTGTATTAAGCAGTTTAGCTTGGTTCCCTAAGAGAAATGTAGTCTTTCGCCGGAGATTGATTCTTCGAACTTCTTGCGGAAGACTTAGGCTTTTTCAAATTTGCTCATTTGAATGCTCTGTGTGTTCTCTCGTGTATGCGAAGGTTCGGTGAGCTTCAATTTGATTCATCCCTCAATTTATAGAGAAGAGATTAGGATAGATCCGTTGGAGACGACGATCCTTTGTCTCTCTCTTTTGGGTAGCTAACGGCTCTTTTGAAGTATGGTGGCAGTGTCCTTTCCCTCCATTTCTGAAAAGTTGTTGACTTGCAACTTTAGTAGGTATAGGGTACGTGGCTGCTTGTCATTGGTCGAGGTTCAGAGAGTGGTTGAGACAGAACAGACTTCAAGAAGATCTGAAGCTGACTTCTCTCTTCCTCGTATTGACTCTGCTGATTTGACTTTTAAAGATCCTGACAGTCAAGAGACTGTCTGGCCGTTGCTGATTCTGATCTCTGATTCAGTAGCATGCTCCTGCTGAGTCGGCTCTACTGTAGATCAGCTCTGAGTTCAGTGAACTACTCCTGCTAAGTTCAGTTCTACTGACTCCTTTCAGTATATTGCTCCTGCTGAGTCCAATATAACTGAGTCTTCTACTTCTGGTGCTGAGGCAGATAATCCACTGAGTGCCTGAACCAGGGCAGAGTATCTGCTGAGTCTGAAATCTCAGAGACAAAAATAGATTACAAAGCAATGGTTCACCAATCAATATAGGGTTTTGGGATCTTCAAATCTTCACAGACTCCTTCAGAGCATAGGGCTACTGGGTAAATGTCAACACAGAAGACTGAGTCATTTCCCACTATCTTCCAACATTGCTGAGGATAGAATCATCACCCAACATTTTCCCCCTATTTGATGATGCCAAAACCTAATAACCCATCAACCAAACACTATGACTTGTTAGAAACAAAGCTCCTTACAAAATATTGCAAGTAGGATCAGTGGAATTGTTCTTCAAGTCCTAGACTACTGAGGGGATCAGGGCAGAAAGTCAGAATATATACAGAGTCTAATCAACATTTTCCCCCTGTCTTAACAACATTTTCCCCCAACTATGCAATCTACCAAATTTTAGCTAAGCAAAAACTGACAGTAAATAACAACAGTGAGTGTGTGAGTCAGTAATCACTTCAGTGATTCTGAGTATTAAGCATAAGCAACACGGCTTATTCAGACAATAAGGAATTGTCAAAGCCAAACAGAGATGTTGTATATATATATATATATATATGAGAAATTCAGTACAAATACATCTCTGCTAGACTAAAAGAAAGAAAGAAAGATATAAGGAGAATACAGAAGCAAGAATCATTTGAACTGCTTGATCCTGTCTTTGAAATCTTGAGATTGAGTTTCAGGAAGAGGCACTCCATACATGCGATATGTGATCTTTCTCAACTTCAGTATCTCAGCAAAGTCCGCTGGGTCTTCTTCATCAAGAAATTTGGCTTCAGCAGCGTCCTTCACTTCTTTCTCTATTACTCTATAGTGGATGGATCCGTCTAGTCTCTGTGGGGGAGGCAGGATTCTGGGTTCAGGAACTCTAACTGCAACATTTTCTTTGACAGCTTTTTGGAGTCTGGCGTATATTTCCAGATCAGCTCTCATTATCCAATCAGTATAAGCCACTGTCTTGTGCTTCTCAAACCAGAATCTCCAGAAGTAGTTCCTCTTTATAAATTCGGCTTTCAGTGTCTCCCATCTCTGAGTAACTTCCCACGGAATCCATTCATCCACTCTAGGCCATCTGTGAGTCTTCAGATCAATAGGCTTTATGAACTTCCTGTATTTGTAGGGAATGTCAGCCTTTGCAGGAATCCTCTGACTCGCTTCCTTTTCAGTCCTCAGCCTGAGAGCTTCAAGATCAGCCATCCATATTCTCTCTTTGGCTGCTTCTATCTGTCGAGCTTCTTCACCTCTGTATAGATATCTATCCAGCTGAGCCCAGATTTCTTCCATTTCTTGTTCCTGTGCCTTCGAGGCAGTATAGGAGGGCTTATGAGGTGGCTCTTCTTCTGAGTCAGCAGGCGTGGATGATTTCTCTTTAGAAGTTCCTTGCTACCCAGTTGACTGCTGCTCCTTTTCTTTTTCCTTGTCAGCCTCGTCGCTGAGCTTAAGTGTTCTAGGAGGCAGCCTAGCTCCTGTCTTCTTGCCTCCAGCTGGAGCCTTAGTTTTGCCTTTAGCAGGCTTTTTCTTGGGTTTATTCGCGGCTTCAGCTTCAGCTATCTCCCTAGCCAGCTTTTCATCGGCTGCTATCTAAGCCTCCTCCTCCGGAGTTATAAACCTCCTGGGTCCTTTCTTCTTGGAGGGAGGGGTTGGGAGTTTCAGTACCTTCTTGCCTTTGCCGGCAACTGGAGGAGGGAGAGGAGATTCTTCCTCTTTTGACTCCTCGTCAGCATACTCAGCAACTTCTTTTATAATATCTGAAGGAGTTTGAGTTGCCTAAGTTGTGACTTCTTTGGCTCCTGAGCCACTTGGGCCCGATCTCGGCCAGAATCTTGCGCTCTGGCTGGCTGAGACACCCAGGTCTCGCCGCATGTGAAGGTCCAGTGGGGGCGGATGACCGAGTCCGAGATGCCCCTGCCACTTGTCCTTGCTCTCTTCGGAGCTTTCGGTATCAACTCCTTAGTTCCTTTTTTAATAAATCCTTCCCCCTTTTTGGCATCAGCAAATCGGGTAGGGGGCGGAGCAGATACTTTGTTGTTCAGGCTTTTGTATGAGTCTGGCAGATCATCCAGCTTATTGTGTAGCTTCGTCAGCTGCTCATGCAGCTCGTTTTTCTCGTTTGTCAGTTGATCGCTGTATTTCTTATGTGAGAGATCAGCTGCAGCCTGAAATTCTTTCAGCTGGTTCTCCACCTTCTCTTCAATAGCCTTCTGAATATTTTCCAATCTGAGGTCATTGGCTTGAGAGATGGCGGTGACAGATTCAGTGTGAGCGGTTTGGGCGGCCTTATAATCATTGAGCAATTTGACTTAGCCTTCCTGAATTGTCTTGAGTTGTTCTTCAAAGTCAGCCCGCTGTGCAGCTAAGGCATTCGTCAGAATGCTGGAGAAGTCAGGGACTGGAGATGTTGAGATAGCGGTTCTGAGTCCTTGCAACTCTGCACTCTGTGCCTCAGTGGTTTGCCGCCAAGTTTTGTGGACGGTTCGGGCGAGTAGGCGATTCTGAGTGCCTTGGTTCCTCAGTGCCCTGGCCACTGATTTCGATCGACGACTCTTTGGGTTGGGCGCTACTTCGAAAGCAGATTTGAGAAGGAGCTGAGAAGGATCAGCTACCGTCTACCCGGGACCAAGGATGCTGAGTGGAGGATCAGCAGTAGAGGTAGTGGCATCCTTGTCCGGTTGAGTTCCTCATCAGGCTTCTCAGGGCCTGACTCACGGGGTGGGTCCTGACCATCGGGGTCAGACCCATCTGAAGGCGCGGGTGCTGAGACGGGTTGTCTGTCATTCAGCATGGCAAGCATGGCCGCCCTCAGATCTTCGAGCGTGCCGAGGTCAGATGGCTCGGAGTAGCCAATCTTTCCTCTGATCAGCAGCTCTTCTTCATGAAGTCGTCGCGAGGAGTGGTGGATGATGAGTTGCTTCAGGTTATGCCACTCCTGGAACCTAATCAGCATAAGGAGTCTCGCCTGCCTTGCAAGTATGACATGGTCGCTGTGGCTGGCGATCTCCGGAATAGATTCAGCAATCTCTCGGGAGGCTCTGGATTTTAGAGTTGTTACCTCCATCCCAATAGACTTTAACTCTGAGGCTGTCTCTGAATCTTTAACTTCAATTGGAGACGCCTGTTTCTCAACAGACGGGATGCTGCTGAGTGGTGGGACGTCCAAGGGGCTTTCGAGAGTCTGAATTTCTTCAGCCTGGACATCTTCAGCTTGGACCCCTTGGTCCACAGTTCCCTCAGTGGAGACAGCCTTCTCCACTGACTGTGTCTTCTCAGAAGACTCTGGCTCGTCTCTCAGCTGTAGAGGCGGCTCAGCAATTATGGCCTCTGGCTCCGCCTCAGTCTCAGTAGGCACAACCTCACTGACTCTCTTCAGCTTCTTGGTTGGTGCCTTAGGCGTTGATTTGGGAGGGGACCTCTTCGTCTTCGGCGTGGAGGTCTGCTGAGTCCCGGCCTTAGGTGCAGCGGGCCCTGAGCCAATCTGCTGAAGGGCTACTACCCTGTTCTGGAACCTAACTTTCTTCGGATTGAAGTAAGCTTTATCTACGAAAGTTACGCTCTCAAAACCACAGAAGTCTTCTATCATAATGGAGAGCTTTAATCCGTATAGGAGCTTCCCTTTAACGCTCAGTCGCTTGGAAGATTTGTCGAACTAAGCCGACTGCATCATGAACTCTCTGAGGAAGAACTCAGTCCAGTTTATCTTGCTGATTTGGATCTTGTTGGTCCTGTAGAACGAGATGAACCGTGGAGTGGACACAACAATGGACTTTCTGTAGGGGCTTTATTTAAGAGCAAATATGCACTTGAGATTGCTGTGGGCACTTATCGCGAATTTGGGAGTAGTCGATTATGTGGGCACTTGAGATTGCTGTGGGCACTTATCGTGAATTTAAGAGCAAATATGTCCACTGAATTTGGGACAGTCATCTCGCGAATTTGTGAGTAGTCGATTATGTATTTGATTAGTCGACTAATCGATTACTTAGTTGACCAACTATAACTATATTTTATCACGGGTTCGATCCTCGCGAGTTGTATTGTTGCATTACTCGTTTAGTCGACTAGTCAAGTATTTAGTCGACTAGTCAAATATCTAGTTGACTACATAGTTGACGCTTAACGAGTAGATGATTGAGGTCTTAATTGACTAATCGATAATAAATTAAATGAGCTAATCGATATAGCTTACTGCATAATATAACTTATCGATTATAGCTTATTGACTACACGATTAAGGAATTAAGTGACTATATCAATCAATGCGGCTAGACAATTATCTTCGATCCTAAACGATTATAAAATATCCGAGACGATTATTATCATCAATACTTATAAATGATGTTTGTTAATTTAAATCGGTTCATAGGTTAAGTATAACTTATTATGTGTTAAAAAGTAATAGATTTGCAATATATTAGTAAATATAATATGGATTCATCATTGAGCTTATATAAAATATAAGTTTAGTCAATCTATCAAGTTAGTTTGACTTTGGAGATTTGAATATATTTTCTATGGACTATGACTTATAAATTTAAATCGATTCATAGTTTAAGTATAAATATTATGTGTTATACAATCACATTTACAATATATTAGTAAGTATAATATGGGTTCATCATTGAAATAATATAAAATATAAGTAAAGTCAATATATCAAGTTTGAGATTTGAGTATATTCTCTATGAAATATGACTTATACTTTTAGATTTTGAAATCATATACAAGTATATCATGACTAAATCAAATATGTTTTATATTTCTTACTATTATAATCAATACATCATTAGATATTGTTTACATGTTTGGAATTCGATGGGATCACCCTAAGGGTTTTAGGGTTTAAGGGTTTAGGTTTTAGGGGTTTAGGTTTTATATATGCTCATACCTAGACGATTATGGCTCATCTTCAACACTCGTATAGGCATATTAATTGTTTATAGCTTAACGACTAGACAATTAAGGTGTTAATTGAGTAATCGATAATAAATTAATTATTGAATTTCAAAAATTATTCAATTGATCGAACTACATCTATACTAAACTACACGATATAACTTACCGATTATAGTTATTGACTACACGATTGAGGAATTAAGTGACTATTCGATAATAATGAATGATTTTTTTAACTGGTTCAATTAAGTGACAAGTCGATATAATGAATGACTTATCGAATATAGTTATTGACTAACTATAGCTTATCAACTATACGATTAAGAATTAAGTGACTACATGATAACAACTGAACGAAAAAAATCCTTAACAACCGAAAGAAAAAAATTACAAAAAACACATCCAGATTACAATAATTTACAATAAGTCTGAATCAGGACCAAACATGCTAAAAATCCGTAAAACTAAAAAAGATCTGTACGCCATTAATTGTTCTTCATTCAGGTGTAATGGTGGCTTACCGCAAAGTAGTCTATCAACATACATCATCGCGTATAAACCACACTCTTCAGAACCCTGCCGCATAAACTATTTCGACATCTTTACAATACGGAGCTCATCAAATATTGGCGGTTTCCGGACACTGGTCCAGTACCCAGCAGCATCCAGTGCTCGTGGTATGAGTCTTTCAAGGCAAATAAGCTCTCGTTCCCTCCACATATATATCTTGGTGTCGGTCGGATCACCTGTCAACTTCCACAACAACGAGTCATACAACTCAATTACCCATAAACAGAGATCAATGCGAACCGTAACCCAATGCAACGACTCGCCGAGACAGCAAACTACAATAACCTGAAACAAGGAACAAGTTAATTTACATACGACAATTCAAAGTTAATTACACTAAACAACATAATTGTCTAGTCGTGACCGGTGAGAAACGAATATTGCGGGAACCCACACAGAACCAAATATCATACCAGGGAACCCTAGGAATCAACACCTCATGGGTGATCAAAGCAAGTAGTGCCTTACTACTATTAGACCCTACGCTTAATCGCAATAAATCACCAAAGCAACCGGATCTAAAGATGTATAATTTATCACCAACACTCCCTAATACCTTAATTATATTATCAATTATATCTTGTCTATAGTAGTAATTCAAGATACATTTAGATCCCTGACAAGATTCTCTCTTCCAAGACCAATTACACTACAAAAGAAAAACAAATGACATATATGTGAAATTGTGGAACAAATCAATCGCAATCATTATCAAGATCAAATTGGGAACATATAGGTTTGAGGAAAAAAATTACACTACAGCAACTAGCCAGGTATGTACGAGATCAAATTGGGAATTAAGATCAAGTGCATCAAATTGGGAATTAAGATCAAATTGGGAATTTATACTGCAGCAACCCGCTAGAATTTCGTCAAAATTCGGGGAACTCACCTAGAAATCGGGATCCATGGAAGTATTAGTTCTGATAGATCGAAACAAAATGAGAGGCTCGTCTTTGTCGTCTGAATTCAGGCACGGCCCGCCGTCTGCTGCTAGGTCCAGGAATGGCGCCGGGCGAAGTCTTTCAGCCCGATTAAATCAATATGAGACACGAAGATTTCCCCCTCTACCCGCACCTCCTGTGCCCGCTGCCGATTAAATCAATCTCCTCCGCCCGCACCTCCTGCGCCTCCGCCGCCTCTTTCCCCCTCTGGAGCTTATTCCGGTTCGTCTCCACTTTCGTTAAACTTATTTGGGTCGGACTTGCTAAAGTCGGAAATCGGAGAAGTGAGAAAAAGGGATTCACGAAATCAATTGTGAGTTCTTGCGAGATTTGCCCTATCGGTGTATTAAATAATTATTTTAACTAAACGATTATTTAAATTTTTCACTTAACTATTGTATCTTACCGATTATCACTAAACGATTATGTCTTACCGATTACTTATAGATTTTTTTTCGAATTTGTGAATATATAATTCGTCAAAAGTAAATTATATGGGCCCACACTTATTTAAAGAAAACAAAAATTAAAATATTGGCTATAAAACTCACACTTTTGTCTGTCCGACTATATAACTTATTTAATTTTTCCCATCGGCTTGATAAAAAGTTCTCCCTAATTAGTGACTATGACCATGTGCGTGTTGTATGCATCATTTGGTGTTGCCCAAAATAATATGTGACTAATATTTTAAAATAACTTCATTTTTTTTAATATAAATCAAATTAAAATTGCTGACATGATTCGACAAGTTGTGATTTGAAAAGGACTTTTTCAAAATAAAATTACAGATTTACAGTAACAAAAACTTGATTGAATAAAATCCACAAAATTGATTTTTAAAGGCAACTAACCTAATTCTTTTTATAAGTTTCGAAAATTATTGAATTTGAGACTCTAGTCCAAATTGCAAAAGTATATTGTACGACCCCATCTTATTATAAGTGGTTTGTATTTTTTGTTTTGGATCGTACTATTAAGAGTGACTCATACTTAAAAATAATATTCTATCAATTTTAGTGTGTCACACTATTTTACATTAAAAGAAAAAAATACATTCTTAAATTCAATGTCAAAAACTTTTGAGCCACTAATATCAAAATAGATATAGTAATTTTCGAAGTGGGATTGTGTTCAAATTTGGGCTCATGATCATCCACCTAGATTTGGAAGGAGTTGATTTCAAAACCACCAGTTTACTACAAGTTTAAGAAACTTCAAAAGATATGATTTCAAAATTTTAATCTTGGTAAACATAATGTTAATATCTTATATGAGATTTATGCTAATTTTTTATTCCGAAATCTCATACCTGACGCAATTTAAGTATTTATCATGCAGTTGATGTTTCAAAATTCACTATTATCACATCCCTGAATTACATATTTCATTTGCATAATAAATTTGATGACTACAAACAAATAAATATTACCTCCATCCCTTTATTGTTGGCCATTTTATTTTCAGTACGGAAATTAAAAAAGTAAATGATAAAAATATGAGGACTGAGTAAATGATTAAATATGAGTAAAAGTAGATGATAAAGTAAGAAGTAGAAAATGATAAAATATGAGAGAGAAGATAATAAAATAAGAGAGAAAATGATAATTATTATTTGCTAAATTAGAAAAGTGGTCATTATTAGTGAGACATTTCAATCGGGAAAGATGACCTACAATAGTGGGACGAAGGTAATATTAAATATGAAATTACAGTTTATTGTGTTAGAGAGCCCATTTATGTCCCACATCGACTTGGTAAAGATCCTGTCTCTTCTATATAAGTTTGGATATCCCTTTCCCTTACAAGGCCTTTTAAGGGGAATGCGGCTCAATTTATCATAGTATCAGAGCAGACCCAAACGATGTTGGTTTGTTTGGTCCCTATGTTGGACCGGTCCTTATGGACCATTTGTTTCCATGTGTAGTAGTCCGAAGTTCATATCGGCCTACACGTGAGGGGACGTGTTAGAGAGCTTATTTATGTCCCACATCGACTTGGTGAAGATTCTGTCTCTTCTATATAAGTTTGGATATTCATTCCCCTTACAAGGCCTTTTAATGGGAATGTGACTCAATTTATCATATTGTACCCATAAGACGACATAACCTTAAGTGCTAAGCTTGTGATCGAAGTTCATGGGTTTAAATGTTATACGTGAGTTTACTTGATGTACACCAAAGTGTAACAGTTGCGAATTTCTTTAAAAAAAAGAAAACTTCCGAAAATATTAACTTTACTACTCCATATAAGAAGCAAAATAATTTGGTAGTGTAGTTGCAATGAGATAGATGCATGCATGGATGATGATGCAAAATGTCACTCACCATGTCATGATAGTGACCACACCGCCCCCATAAGTAAGTGGGGCCCACCAAGCCTGTCCCATTTGATAACGACAACAGATGAACTAAATGTTTAATTCTATTTTCTACCTTTTTCCTTCTTCCGCTCATAATTTATTCCCACTTTTAATTTCATCGGTATTTTTACCAATAAAACTTATTGCTTTTGTTTTTAATTTGTCTATTCTGATTGCATATTCCCACGGAGTGGGTTCGAGAATTGGAAAATTGAAAATAATTTATACGAGTTTAGTCGAATATAGAAATATTTTATAAATTTGGACCGTAAATAAGATTTTGTTCATTTAAGAATTAATTAGTGAGGATATTTACGGGCAGTTGTTATAGATTCATTATTATTATATCTAATTAGTCTTGATAAGGTCAATTTTGTTAAACTTGAGGTTTTTTTATATTGTATAGTATAAGAGATCACTTGATTCATATTATTAAGTTCGAATAGTGAATGCTGAGCCAACTTATGAGCGTATCATGTACATATTACAAAGATTGATAACAATTCACTGACTTCAAAAATCTAAATCAAATAATTTGTGAGTCAGTTCAAATATATAATGGACAGACATTTGTCTATATATATATTGGATAATTCCACAAAATACTTCCATTGTAATCTCCAACAATCAAATATGCCATTAGTTCCGCCGCCGCTCCATTACATGTATTTTTAATTTTTTATTTCTATATTGTGTCACGCTTCACATATGACATATCAATGCAATCTGTATTCAAATCAATAAATAAGCTCATGTTGGAAGATATATTCAAGGAGAAACCCTAAGCATCGGTCTTCTCTCCCTCAAAATCCCATGACATCAAATTATGGATCACATAATATATATGTTATCTCGAATTCTCGATTAATAATCTATTTTGTGAAAATCATATTGTTCAATTAAACATGCAATACTAATATGGAGATTTACTTTCCGTAATTATGAGTATGCTTATAATTACATAGTATCTTATCTTATGAGTTTGCTTATAATTACATCGAATTATAAGGTGACTAGAAAACAATTACATAGTATCTTATCTTATGAACCTAGTATAGTAGGAGTATGATAAAAATGATATAGTACATCTCAATATCTATTTTAATTACGAGTATATGACAGAAGACTGTTATTCCAATTATGTAATTAGAATTTATCTTATTCCATTCCTCCTTAATTCGGTACCCATCTTCTTCTCATGCACCTATCATGTCCGTAGTGATATTAGAGCCAGTGCAGGAATAGTTATATGGTGAGGATGTAATTTATCACACACAAATTTATCAGTATGAATCTGGTAAAAAGAAACAATACTATTAAAAACAGTATGAAAAAAGAATTTGATCTACCTAAAAATTTAGAATTACTAAATAAATTGACAATTCCAAAGGTTGAACCTAGTATGATATATAAGCTAGTTACTTTTGAAAAAATAGGATTAAAGCAAGTAGTAAAGACAACGGAAGAAACAATTCCTCTACATGGAGAAGAAATGGTAATTAAATTACTAGATGATAGTGATTTATTGTCTTATAGACATTCACACAAATTTATACATATTGGATTAGTGCAAATTGCATTTAAGCCTCTAACTTTAGAAGAATTTTCAGAAAGCTTCATAGCAAATTTAAGAGATGGAAGGAATTTAAATTAGAAAAAAAAAACATAAATAAAATACTCACTTTTATAAATTTTCTCCTTGTAAACATTCTTCACCAACTTTCAGTTTTAGAAGAGAGCAAATAGCTTCTACATTGTAAGTTTTTTTTTCTTTTCTTCGTTTTTTATATAGTTTGTTAATCTAATTTGATAATTTGGTTTTGTATTATACTCCCTCTGTCCCATTAATACTGTCATGTATACCTAATTGGGCTATCCCAGTAATACTGTCTTGTTTCCAAAAAAGGAAATAAAACAACACTACAAATCACAAAAAGTCATGTGGACCCACATCATTTACACACAAAGTCAAGCTTCTTAAACTCCGTGCCGAAACCCTACATGGCAATACTAATGGGACGGAGGGAGTATTAAATAAGGTTAGCCTTATAGGTTGAACTCTTGTGTGATAAATTATGTCTGAGCTATATAATTATCTTAGAACACTGGTTCAGTATTATGAAAGATGGAACTGATGTTATAGTGAGAAATGATACCGAATTGAGGTTTTAATTGAGATAACTGGCATGCTTAGGGTTTTGTAAGATCTGTTGGCCACACCGTTTTATCCCATTTTTGGCCGTATAATTGAAGGTCGTTTGAGGGATTGTTGGTGTGATGTTTTGATCTGAAAGTTCTAAGCCAATGACGGTTATTCCAATTATGTAATCAGAATTATCTTGTTCTATTCCTCCTAATTCGGTATTCAAATTTTCTCATGCACCGATCCTGTCCGTAGTGGTATCAGAGCCAATGGAGAGATAGTTATATGGTGAGGATGTAATTTATTACACACAAATATATCAGTATGAATATGGTAAAAAGAAACAGTACTGTTAAAAACAGTATGAAAGAAGAATTTAATCTACATGAAAATTTAGAATTTCTGAATAAATGGAGAATTCAAAGGTTGAACCTAGCATGATATAAAAGCTAGGTACTTTTGAAAAAATAGGATTAAAGCAAGTAATAAAGACTACGGAAGAAAAAGTTCCATTACATGAAGAAGAAATTGTAATTAAATGATTAGATGATAGTGATTTATTGTCTTATAGACATTCACAAAAAATTATACATATTGGATTAGTGCAAATTGCAATTAAGCCTCTAACTTTAGAATGTCTTCTAGAAAGCTTCATAACAACATTAAGAAATGGAAGGAATTTAAATTGGAAACAATCTTTAATGAGAATAATACAAACAAGTTTGGGACATGGTCCAATTTATTTTGATGTATATCCAAATTTACAATTATCATTATCTGATATTAATATATTAGATTCTTTAATATTAAATGTTAAAACACATGGTTATAATTATAAACCAGAAACAGAAGTAATAGATATCTGTTATAGAGTCTATTATAAACCATTATATAAGTTAAACCCTCAATGTAAGAAGGTTGATAAACTTTTACATGAAACAATTTTAATTGAAAGTAATTTTAGTAAATCTAATATTACTACTAGAAGAATAATTATATGGGAAGGAACAATAACACTATAGTTTGAAGATAATAGAAAATCAGAAATACTGTCTCTACTAGACATTCATTTGATAGACCAAGATCTATTTACTCACATATCACCTCTAGATTATAAAATAGAACAACCTTTTACTCCATCCAGATCTTCTACATCTCAAGTAAGAGAAAAAACATTCAATGGATTTTCTGATGAAGATAAAATATAAAAATTAATAATAGATAAAAATAATATTGTTAAAGAAATAAGAAATAGTACTTATAATACTAAAGAAGAGAAAATAACCTAATCATAAATGAATTTTCCAATGTGATGGTTTTAGAAAACAAAATATATTTCAGTCCTTAATCACAAGCAAGACAAATAATAAAAACAGAATTTAACACAGAAAAATGGGAAACATTTAGAAAATGGTTTTTTGAAAATTTCAATTTTGAAGAAAAATTAATATTCAAAAAGAATTCTATAAATTTTGTAAACAAAAGAATAAAATTATTATTTTTGTCCCTTAGTTTGTTTCTACATATGTAGAACAATACATTTCCATATTAAAAAGAAATTACAAATTAAGAAGTGGAAATATTTCAAATCAGATATATGCACCACAACAATCTTTTCAAATTGAAAAGAATGTGAAAATTCATAATTTTCTAACCTTTGCAAAGTTGTTGGAAGATGATACATTACCAACAACTCGTTAACAAATAAATAACATAATAGAACAAAATAATTATATGAATTTTCATCTTAATGTTTTAGGAGAATAATTAATTTTCTTACAAGACAGAGTAAAAAATATATCAAAACTATTAAATAGTAAAGTTATAAATATAGAACTCCCAAAGGGGAAAGGAGTTGAAGAAATAGAAAGACAAAGTAACATCATGTTTAAAATCTTTATTAAACATAAATTTTGCAGATTTGCAATCAGTTTTTGTAATAATTTTTTATTTATATAAATCATCTTGAAATTTTAAAAAACATTAAACTATAGCTAAAATCTCTCTAGCTATACTAGAATAATTTTTTTGAGAATCATTCCATTTTCCTGAATGAAATCGTACAAGATATTCTTATTTTGTTTGAGGATTTACCTGGTTAAGGATACCTCCATAACCAACATCTGATGCATATTTTTCAACAATTTTATCCCAATTTAGGTTACTGTTGGATATGAGTCAGTAGATTGATACTCAGCTGTTCTAGGGTTAAAAGAAATTGGGGGAAATCATAGTAGTACTATGGAATTTAAGATCCCAAAACCGAGTTGATATCAGTAGATTAGTGTGTCGATAGGATTAGCTGATGTATAGGTTAGACTTGATGTTATGTTTATTGTTTTTGTCTAAGTCCTGTACGGGGTAGTTGTTGAACTGATCTTCTGCTGAAGATACTTTTCAGAACCCCATGTCATCAGTGTAATCGCTTGCGTTCTTCGTCAGAACCTGAATGCTAAACTCAGCTGGAGACAGCGCATCGGCTTACCCGATCTCGGTAGAAGACATTATCGGCGATGGTCATCGCCGGAAGAACCTATGCAAGCACAATACCTTCGCGATCGACCAACCGACTATCGAAGCTCACTTCATCGCCGACAACTCAGCCGAAGAAGACAGAGACGTATTCGCCCATCAGTACCCGACGTAAAAGCGACCCCGCACCCGAAGTCTTTTCGAATAGTTCGGCGAGAAGACATACGAGGTTGTTTGAACGGTCAACTCGACACTCTCGCCAACTACAAACCTCGACCAATGAGTAGCCGACAACGCTTACCTACTCTACAAGAAAGCTGCTCTCATGAACAGTCGCATTAACCGCCCCTGCCGCAACTAGCTCGAATTTATGGCCGTTTTCTTTGGAGGCTTGTGACACGTGGCATCGTCGTCTCCAACGGACATACGCCACAACTCACAGCCTATAAATAGAGAAGGATTTGAAGATTTCGAAACACAGAGGAATATACGCGAAATCAAGGGAAAGCATTCAAGCTCACAACGCTCTAGAACCTTCAAGCTTATCCAGAGACGAACGAGTTTTCATAGAACACTTCTTGTAGTTCATCTCTCTAGAGCTCTTTGATCCCTTTCTTCTCTAAACTAAGCTCATTGCTAGATTCATAGCTTAGATTCGAAGGAGTTCACATTTAGTGATTCGTTCTTGTTGTAAGAACTCCTCAGTTGGAGAATATTCCCTCCCTTCTAAACTTAGGTTTGGATTGTAAAAGTCGCTAAGGACTATAACTTAGAAGGATCTGTCCTGCGTACAGTTTCCTTGTGAGACTTGCTCAGATTAATCAACAAGTTTCTCCTGCTGAGTTCAGGACCGTAGACGTAGGATCTGTTATCCGAACCACGTTAAAAATCGCTTGTGTTATTTACAGTTTTATTGGATTGCATTTAACCCTGTTTTAAATCATCAGCTTGCATAAAACGTATCTTAAAAAGCGCACAGCCAAAAGACTTTACATTGCGAAAACACGTTTTCAAAAGAGACGACTTCAGGCCTAACACTTATCCGCACTACGGTCTCCGACCGGAGTTTCGTAATACCGACATCGGGCGGTAGAGCTCGAAGCCGACTCACTTTGACCCCAGTGATCGAAGGCTTATTTGGCACTTGTTCATCGGTTGCAAACATCGGCTTCACCGACCTTCAACGAGAAAAAGAAACAGAGCTCGTGTGTATTCACCCCCCTACACCCGACTTTTCGTCTCCGGACCAACAATTGGTATCGTAGCGCACGATGTTCAACCGATCGCCGGTTCCGTAATATCGGGTCCTCTCGAACCGATCCCGAAAATGTTTTCTCTCGCACAAGCATCTCTTCATCTCATCCCTATACTCGTTGCAACATGTCTCGATATGTCGGTATTCGGATGGTGCCGATGTTCTCCGTTGAAAATTATACGGTTTGGCGCGTGCGTATGGAGGCACATCTTACGTCACTCCACGACGGCATTTACGTATGTTCTTGAAACAGGACCCATAATCCCCATGATCGACGCGTCGTATTTGCTTCTTGGAGAAGGCGTAGGAGCACGGGCAGTGCAAAGATTCCCAAAGACAAATCTGCCTTCACACCTAAAGAGAAAAAGCTGCACAATCTAGACCGAGTGGCACGAAACGCTATACCGACTACGCTCGGTGACTCACACCTCGATAGAGTGCAAGATTGTAAAACAAGAAAAGAGCTATGGGATGCTCGGTGCATCCCGAGCCAGGGAACCCCTCGAGATTAAGGAGAACAAGCTCGAACTAGAGCTTCGAAGTTCGACGCCCTTACTATGGAGCCAAATGAGACGATTGACGAGCTCGGTGTTAGATTCACAAACCAAGTCAACGTCATCAATGGGTCGGGGAGGATGTTCACCAATAAAGAGATGAACACCAAGATCTTAAGAGCGTTACCTCGACGTAAGTGGCTTCCATTTGCTACTTATCTAAGACGTTCGATCTAAATTCTCTAACTCCCGATGTTATCTTTTCGAACTAAAAACGGAGGAATTTGAGCATAGCTTACCCCGAGAGATGCTCCAGTGCTCCAGTGACACCCACATTGATCATGCCTTCAAGGCAATCGTCAAGAAAACGGAAACGAAAATACTTCATCGAGCAAGGCGTGCAGTGAAACAAAGTCATCCGAAATATCTGCTGGATCGCCGCTCGATGGCTCTCAAATATCAAAGAGAAAAGGAGAGAGTCGGGAAGTCGAAGAAGCATCACGTAGATTCACCCTCGGTAAGAAAGATTATCAAAAAAGGGAAGAATCTAATTCTACACCCGAATGCGGGAAAACGAGCATGAAGCCGCTAGTCCTTCAAAGGACTTAGTCGGAAAAACGGCGAAAGCAAAGTCTCTACATGCTATAACCGCAAAAAGGAGGGACATTATCGCACGACTATCCCGAACTCTCAGTGCTCAAAGAGCAGAACGGCAAAGCCGAAGAGAAAAATTCGCCAAACGAAGGCAGCCTACATAGCCGGAGAGATATCCGACAACTCAATTGAAGAGGATACTTTCATGTATTCCTCGAAGACGAAGCCGCATTCGTCGCAGATTGAGGAAACAAATACAAGTCCCGAAGAGTCAGCCGAATCTTGCTTGATGGCAGGAGAAGAGACCGAGGTAAACTCTAAACCTAAAACAACCTCTTCTTCACATTGCACACACGACACATGTTCATCACGTATGATCCTCTAGACGTTGTGCAAGTGTATGATGAACTACTAGAGGAGCGGATTCATGAGCGAGCAGAGTTCGGCGAACGATTCGGGAACTTGAACAGGTAAAGGCTGAAAATCGAGACTTTCTTCCGATTGTCGGGTCTCTACCGAGTCGGTGGATCTAGTGGCGAGACTCAAGGAAGAGATTAAATCTCTTATGACTAAGTCTCGGCTTCAAGAGACTCGCATCTCGGTTCCGACCAAGGACAATTTCGAGAAAGAGACTGAAATAGCTCAACTCGGTCGAAGCTCTCGGACGTACGTAGGGATTATGATTCACTCGGAAGAAGTGACGAAGTCCGGAGAGGACTCGATGACCGAACATACCTTGGAGCTAAGGAGAAGTTGGAAAATATGCTCGAGCACAACGACCAACTGGCTGTGAAGGAAGGCCTTGGCTACAAACATGAAGCTTCCACTTCCAAGAGCTCGACTTGGCTGACCGATAGGTTCGTCGAGGGAAAGTACAAACCGCTGTCACTCCACCTCGGGCGAAGAACAAACAGAAAAAATTATTGCACCTCGGTCGAGTAACCGAAGAAGCGGTGACCAATGGTTCCAGCCCAGGACACCACGATCAAACTCGGGGGGGAACCAAGAAGGTCGAGATGGGCGAACGATATAGAGAACCACTGTATGAGCATCCGGCTCGATGCACGGTTCATACTACTATGAGCCCAGGGTCGGAGAAGCGCTAAGACTCGAAGAAGAAAGCTCCCGAACCCAAAGTCAACAAGAAGTCGGTATCTCCAAGTCCTAAAGAGAGAGAAGCCGACAAGGTTCGAAGAAGAAGTCTCGAACTTCTAAGGTTCCTAAGCGAGATCCGGGTTCAAAATCACCCACTAACTTTGTAAGGACCCAACCGAACCAAAGGGTACCTAAAAATGTTTCCGTTTTGCGGGTGCATAAGGACCCTTGGATAGTGGACGGCGGGCGCTCGAGACACATGACACATCAAAAGAGCCTCACCGACCAACTACGTACAAGAAGATGGTCCCGGACTGAGTTTGGTGACAACTCCAAAGGCTACACAAGGGGATATGGAACACTGAACATTGGGACTGCCTCGGTTCAAGAGTAACATATGTTGAAGGACTTCAACATAATCTCCTTTCTGTCAGTCAATTCTGTGATAATCTTAACGAGTTATCTTTGTGCCGGTTTTACGTGATGTTGTTGACAAATCTACAGGGAAAATAGCGTTGTCAGGCTCGCGGAAGAAGAACATCTATGTTGCAAACTGGAAAACCGCAGAACGTGAGGCTTGCTTGCTTGCACAGACTAAATCAAGTGACAAGTCGGGCGGCTATGGCACAAGAGACTCGGCCACCCTGAACTTCATGACTATGAACAAGCTCGCAAAGAACTCTAAAGTCAGAGGACTGCCCAAGGAATCTTTTATCAAAGATAGAAATTGTGAAGCATGCCTGAAGGGAAAGCAGACAAAGAAGAGCAATCCACCTATTCCTTCACCTTCCACTGATGGAATCCTTCAGCTGCTCCACATGGATCTTTTCGGGCCAGTCTCTCCAGTGACTATAAGAGGCAAGAAGTATGCCCTAGTCTTCATAGACGACTACTCGAGATATACTTGGGTCATCTTCATCGCCAATAAGTCTGATGTTCAGACTGAGCTGCCTAATCTACTGGAAAAAGCTCGGTGTGGAAAAGGACATCAAGATACAGAGGATACGCTCAGACAGAGGAACAGAGTTTCTAAACTCAGTAGTTAAAGAGTACTGCGATAAAGAGGGAATTCAGCACGAGACATCAGCTGCACGCACCCCTCAGCAGAACGGACTTGCTGAACGAAAGAACAGAACAATCAAAGAAGCGAAGCAAGAACGCTCCTAGCGGACTCGGACTACCCTCAAAGTTTTGGGCGGATGCTACCGACACGCCGCTGCTACACTCGAACCGCTCACCGCTTACAATGCAACATATGAAGACGCCTTACGAACCGTGGAAAGGGAGAATTCCTTCTATTTCTCATTTCCATATTTTTGGTCGTCCTTGCTTTATCCACAATAATGGGAAAGATCGGTTGAAAGTCTTTGACAAAGAAATCGATCAAGGAGTATTCTTAGGATACTCTCGGGTCAAGAAAGCATTCGGAGTCTTTAACTATCGGACTCTTTGCGTGGAGGAAAGCCCTCATGTTGTTTTTGATGAGTTTGTTACCGAGGACAGGGAAAGATACTTGAGCCAAACACCGAAGATGTCGGCCAAAGAAGCTACGAGGATCTCGGATCGAATGATAAAGCCGAGAAGATCCAAGCATTGTTGGGATGATGAGTCGACGATGATGAAATTCGACTTCGGTCAACAAGCAATGTAGTTGACCTCGGTTGATTCTCCGAGCAGAATCAACAACGGGTAACAACGGTCGATGAGGAAGCCCCCGTGGTAACCGAGACCTCTACCGAGAATATAAACTCGGGGGAACGTTAAATGTTCCCGAGCTAAATGCCCCCGAATCGGAAACTCGGTAGATCCTAATCTTCTTACTTGAATTGCTTGACCACGAACGGTACTCACGAAATGCCTAATACTCCCTACTGACGTGCGAAGTAGTATCGAAGAAGAAGCCCGACTCGACGCTCGTGGCTCGATGCTCATTCTTCGATCTAATCATTGGAGATCCGTCGGCCTACTATAAGGACAAGATCATGATTAAGTCAAGGCGAAAGCTCACTTTACTCTTGTTTTCTATCTACGAGATGAACCTCAATCAATAGAGGATGCACTTAAAGATGCTGACCGGGTCATAGCCATGCAAGAAGAGGCGAACCAATTCGTGCGAAATGAAGTATGGGAGCTTGTTGACGGACCTAGACATCAGGCACGTGATCGGAACAAAGTGGGTCTTCAAGAACAAGCGAGATGAAAACAACGTCATTGTCGAAATAAAGCTCGACTAGTTGCAAAAGGTTACGGTCAAGTCGAAGGAATTGACTTTGATGAAACATTCGCTCCGGTCGCCGCGATTGGAAGCCATTCGTCTTTTCCTAGCATATGCAACACATCAAGGTTTTAAAGTATATCGAGATGGATGTGAAGTCGGCTTTTCCGAACGGCGTGCGATGGAAGAAGTCTACGTTGAACAACCACCGGCTTTCAGCGAGGGACATTAGGTGTACGAGACTTAGGAAAGCTCCGTATGGGTTAAAACAAGCACCCGGGCTTGGTATGATACCCTATCGAGCGTTCTACTTCGGAAAGGTTTTCGGAAGGGGACAGGGAGATGGCACTCTATTCAGCATAAAGTCGAAGATGACATTCTACCGGTGCAAATCTACGTGGACGACATCATTTTCGACCGCGAAACGAAGTCATATGTCGGCGGTTTGAGAAAATGATGAAGGAGAAATTCGAGATGTCTATGATGGGAGAGATGAATTATTTCCTTGGATTTCAAGTAAAGCAATCAGCTGAAGGAATTTTCATCAATCGAGCCAAATACACTCGAGATCTTCTCAAAAGATTGGACTGTGATTCCAAGCAAGCCGGTCAAGATCCCCATGAACACAAACTTTAAAATCGATCTAGACAATGAGGGAGCTTACGTTAACTCTACCGATTATAGAGCTATTATTGGTTCTTTACTTTATTTAACACTAGCCGACTCGACATAACTTATCTTTGTAGGTGTATGCGCAAGATTTCGAGGCGAATCCCAAGCGAAGTCATCTAGACTCGGCGAAGAAGATTCTGCGATATCTAAGAGGAACACCCGATCTTGGGTTATGGTATCCTGCCGATGATAATCTAACACTAACAGAGGTTATTCTCGATGCCGATTATGCAAGATGCGGGATAGATCGAAAATCAACTTCCGAACATGTCGGTTCCTAGGCGAAGAGCGATATCGTGGTTTTCAAAGAAACAAAGACTCGCAGCTACGTCCACTACCGAAGCCGAGTACATGGCTGCAGGGAAGTTCTTGTGCCCGGATCCTTTGGCTTCGACAACAATTGAGAGATTATGGTATAACTCGGGATGAAGTGCCCATCTACCGTGACTCCACCAGGCAGCAATAGCTATAACTCGAACCCGGTTCGCATACGAGATGCAAGCACGTGGATATTCGACATCACTTCATCGTGAGACCATGTCGAGAAGAAGGACATCGAATGGAGAAAATCCATACCGATAAGCAAAGGGCGACATACCGACCAAACCACTAGGCGAGAACAGGTTCGAGAGAACTATCATTTGAGCTAGGTCCGCTAGATCCTACGAGACAAGTCAGTAGAAGCCAACTACCGATAATGATATACTTAGCAACAATTGGTATCGGTATGGAATCGGCATGACAGTCGTAAAAACTTAGTACAGATGACTCGGTTGGGAGATGCACACTTGTACACGGCAGAAGGGGAACATGGTCGTCAGCCACAACCATCCTCCCGATAAATGATGGTAACCACCGATAAGTTCAATGAAGAGGTTTGCGTAGTATCGTTACTTAAATTGTTCAGAAGCATGCTGCATGAATCAGTCGCTTACATTCAGTTATTAAGGAGCATTTATTTCTTACCATTTATTATGTTTAAGGTTTAAGGAAAGGTCAGCAGGACCCTTCGCCCGTGTAATTAATGCTCTCGTCGCGCATTTAATGCATGTCTTCTCACTTACCTTTATTACATATATCTATAGTATTGGCGGCTAAGTAATCATACCCTCTATATCATTCAATCTTAGACGTCCATCGATTTTGAAAGATTAAATTTGAACCATAGGATTCAAACTGAAGATCAAATCAACTTATACAAAATCTTTTCACTTCGATTACTCCTCACTTTTCGCCATTCTCATATCTTAGAGCTTTTTCTTAGCGATTCGGTTATCTTCCTAAATCCTCATCCAAACCGCATTCTTTGTATATTCATTCAAGCCCTATTTCACGCGTAATGTATTAATATCTGCCGATAGTCACCGACTTACTCTATTTTCAAGTCCTAACAATTTGTTTTGCAGATTTCAATGGCGATAGTACGAGACTCCCGAGAAGATGGTTGATATCATGACCATCCGGGTTCGGTTGAGCCGACGATGGCTCTCCGGCAGTGGACCTTTCATATTTGGAGCCGGTGTTTGGCGCCCTTGAGAAGTCGTGGCTGGAAACTCTTGTGTCGAGGCATCCCCGTTCTCATCCGCCGAGACAAGTTGTGGAGGCCTACTACAACCGGAAGTCGCTTGCCTCAGGAGGAGAAGAGGCTTCGTTTGTTTACAGTCGGGAAGTTGCCCCAAATAAGTGGAGGGAGGCTACCCACTCCTTCAACATCTCAGAGGCTCTCGTTCAAGCCTTTCAACTCCCCTCAGCTGGTATTTCTCCCAATGGTTATAAGGAAAGGGAGATAAATGATTACGTCCAAAAGTTCTGTGGACGCAGCGACATAGTGTTCAAGACGGCGCTACAGAGGAATCTTTTGCTACCTCGATGCAGGGGGTTTAGCTTACGTTGTATCTCATATTCTCGACGAGCTCATTGGATCCTATGATCGGCTTTCTAAGCCGAGGATACAACCGATGATGATTATAGACGATGGAGTAGAAGTGCACTTGGGCCGACTACTATACTACTCACTGAAGGCCCAAGCCCGAGAGTTCACTACTTCGCCACTGGGAGAGAGGAAGCTAACCAAGATGCAGGCAAGCTCCTATTCGGCACCAAGATGTCGGTGCTGATAGAGAGTGTGGTACAGAAACGTTCAGCTTTTGCGGACTCAAAGTCTTTTGATCTCAAGAGTATTAAATTTATGACAAAGGCTGGAACAGAGAAGTCAATCGGGCAAGGGGCCACTCGAACCGAAGAGAGCTGCGTCCGCTTCTGCCCCCATCCGTCCAAGTGCCAAAGAAGAGAAGGTAGGCTAAGACTCGATCTGCTTGAGGTCACAGTGGCTCGGCCTACTTACCATTATTGAGCGGCTCCTCCTTCTACTCAAGAGGAGCAACTACTCGATTCGAATCTGGAATCGAGGGAGCGACGATCAAGGACAAGGTCCAAGTGATCAGCTACGAGGAAACAGAGTCCGACGAGAGGGAACCGTCACCCGAACCTACTGCTGAGTGGACAACAACCGACACCACTCGATCGCATGCCGCACTGAGATTCAAGCAAGAGATACCGAAATTGCCGAGCACGCAGATCTGGTTGAAATAGCGGTAAGGACAAGAGCTCGAGATGCTCTTAAGGTTTCGCACCGGGACATTCTTATTGACTTTGCCAAATCCCGACAGTCACCGGGATGAGCTGCGACGGAGGAGCAAGAGCTCCAAGCCAAGATTGGATTCGGAGAGCCAGCGATGTGGCTTCCTTCGAAGATTTGAGAGCTGCAATGCTCTATTTACTGAGCTTAAGAGCTCCGACTGAAACAGCTCCACCCCCATCTCCACCTTCTGATTAAGGTGATAATGATGATCAAGATGAGGAGATGGATGGCAGACCCAAGGAAGCGGACCGGGGGAGAATCTGCGAGAGGGACAAACTCCCCAAGAGAAGAGCCCAACACCACCCATAGTCACATCGGTGAGGCTACAACCGCTCCGAAGTACGGTAGGGGAGCGATTGATCTCATTCTCCGAGCAGAGGCTCGGAACCAGCTCTTATCAGATACAACCCATCGGTTCCGTGTCCTCACGTTCTGTCAACAGGGCTATCAAACGCCAAGGTGAGAAAAATCGACTCCAAGCCAAAGATGTTCATATCAAATGGGAGAAGTACACCAAGGCTCGTAACGAAGCTCTAAGTAAGTTGGCCGCCGACATCTCAATTCCTAAAGAGGCTTCTCGGCCCGATTTCAAGGAGATAGTTGAGCGAGGCCCTAAGTGCTCAAAAGGCCGATTTACAAAGACACGAGTCGGCACACGCTTGCCGCTCGGCATAAAACTTTCTCGGAGCGGTGACTCGAGCCATGAAAACAGTTCAAGGCTTCATAGATGAGAGAAACAAGATAGCAACCATTTCTCTTCAAACAACCATTCAAGAATGTGAGGCCTTAAAAGCCATTTAGAACGAAATAACAGAATCAAATGATCAAGCTCTGCTTGAAACTCCGTCAGGAGTCGGCCGCTCGATTGAAGAAATCTAGAGCCGATCGGGAGAAAGACTGGGAAAACTACTGCAACTTGGTCAGCGATTTTGATGACACAGTTACCCAGATCAAAGATTCTGTGCACAATCTGGAGCAGGACGTAAAAGCTATCCGCACCTCCCTGGCAAATATTGCTGATGCCAAAAAGGGGGAAGATATTGTGAAAGATGAACCCGATACGGATACGCGACGTCCGAGATCCTTGAGGGACGAGCTCGGGAGGCGAGACCCTCCTCGCCAGCGAGCCCTCGGCCGCAGAGATTCGGGGGGAACAGGCTCCGAAGGCGGGACCATCTACTCGTAAAGGTACATCTACCGAGGTCCTTCTCCTTGATTTCCCACTACAAGCCACCCCCATCTCCTCTTCGACTGCACACATAGACGAAATCGCTCAATTCCTTGAAGAGCCAGCTGAAGAAGAAGAGTCTCAACAGCTGCCGCAGAGGTCGGGGAAGGAAATCGCTACTGAATCTACTACTCCTTCCTCCCCGGTCAAGAAGTTTAAATCAAAAGCGGAGCAAGAGGCATTCGACCTCAGAATAGCCCAAGAGCTGCAAGACAAGCTGGACCAGGAGCGTCAGCTAGAGGAGGCAAACGGGCAAAAAAAGCTGTAAGGGCAAAGCCGTCGTGGGCAAAGGAAAGAGAAAGGTCATTATTACAGTCAAAGAGCAAAAGAAGAAAGCCCAAGAAGATTTTGCTAAGTCTCTTCCGACTGAAATCAAAGCTACTGCTCAGAGTATTCCCATATATACTCTTACACCTGAGCAGATAGCAGAAGAACAAGCGACCTGGGAGGCGATGCTGCAAGGACTGAGTCTCAGACGAGGAGACACTAGAGCAGCCGCTCTCCGTGAGAAGAAAAGGATGGCTGACCCGGCAAGAATGAAAAGCCTATCCGATAAGCCGGCGATCCGAGAAAATAGATACCCCGGAGGATCGAGGAACAGGAGGACTACTATCGAACTCCTCGTATGAAGCCGATTCCCGCACCTCATGTGGACAAATGGGTACCTTCGATCCGAATGATCAATGGGAGACTCTCAAAGAAATGTTTGTTAAAAATCTGTATGTATGGGGCTTCTATCTGAAAGACATTCCGGCTGATCAACTGTTCGAAGAGTGTTTTAATGAAGTTTTTCCAGAACTCGGAGAACGGTTGCTGCCTATCATGAAAGAACTGAACATTCCTGTGAAAGCACCTGCATTCAGAAGATATCCTCCTCCCATGACTGCTAAAGGCATTATCATCACAAAGTCTATCGAAGAAGAAATCGAATCTGCAGCCTATCAGCATGAGTTACATCCGCATAGACCAGAAGATCAAGAGGAAATCCAGGTTTTGCGCAATAGGATTTATAAATTTTACTGCCTGGACCCTCCAGCTGATCGCTCGGCGGATTTCAAGAAGAAGACTCAGAGCTTCAGACGACAGCGGTGATTTCTCCTCTTTGTTTTTGATAATTCTTTGTAATAGCATAGGAACCTGTACTTTGACGATCTATCTATAAGAGTTCCTATCGCTTGCTAGACAATCGCTCATTGTCTTTAAGCTTTTTAGTGTCATGTTTTCACGACGATCACCAAGTGATCTTGACACACACTCACATCAGTTTCTCTGATCTTGCCTTTCTCTCACCTGCTGAAGTTCATTTACTCTTATCAGTTTTTCCTCAGATGCTTTAAGGGGGAAATTGTTGTCAGTAGGACAGTATCTTTGATAGATGTTAGAGTATAGAGGTTTTGGCATCATCAATTAGGGGGAAATTGTTGGATATGAGTCAGTAGATTGATACTCAACGTGTTATAGGGTTAAAAGAAATTGGGGAAATCATAGTAGTACTATGGAATTGAAGATCCCAAAACCGAGCTGATATCAGTAGATTAGTGTGTCGATAGGATTAGCTGATGTATAGGTTAGACTTGATGTTATGTTTATTGTTTTTGTCTAAGTCCTGTACAGGGTAGTTGTTGAACTGATCTTCTACTGAAGATACTTTTCAGAACCCCATGTCATCAGTGTAATCGCTTGCGTTCTTCATCGAAGCCGAATGCTAAACTCACTGGAGACAAGCGCATCGGCTTACCCGATCTCGGTAGAAGACATTATCAGCTGATGGTCATCGGCGGAAGAACCTATGCAAGCACAATACCTTCGCGTCGACCAACCGACTATCGAAGCTCACTTCATCGGTCGGACGACTCAGCCAAGAAGACGAGACGTATTCGCCCATCAGTACCCGACAGAAGCGACCCCGCACTCTGAAGTCTTTTCGAATAGTTCGGCGAGAAGACATACGAGGTTGTTTGAACGGTCAACTCGACACTCTCACCAACTACAAACCTCGACCAATGAGAAGCCGACAACGCTTACCTACTCTACGAATAAAGTCTGCTCTCATGAACGGTCGCATTAACCGCCTGCTCGCAACTAGCTCGAATTTATGGTCGTTTTCTTTGGAGGCTTGTGACACGTGGCATCGTCGTCTCCAACGGACATATGCCACAACTCACAGCTATAAATAGAGAAGGATTTGAAGATTTCGAAACACAGAGGAATATACGCGAAATCAAGGGAAAGCATTCAAGCTCACAACGCTCTAGAACCTTCAAGCTTATCCAGAGATGAACTAGTTTTCATAGAACACTTCTTGTAGTTCATCTCTCTAGAGCTCTTTGATCCCTTTCTTCTCTAAACTAAGCTCATTGCTACATTCATAGCTTAGATTCGAAGGAGTTCACATTTAGTGAATCGTTCTTGTTGTAAGAACTCCTTCTCAGTTGGAGAATATTCCCTCCCTTCTAAACTTAGGTTTGGATTGTAAAAGTGGCTTAGGACTATAACTTAGAAGGATCTGTCCTGCGTACAGTTTCCTTGCTGAGACTTGCTCAGATTAATCAACAAGTTTCTCCTGTTGAGTTCAGGACCGTGGACGTAGGATCTGTTATCTGAACCACGTTAAAAATCGCTTGTGTTATTTACTGTTTTATTGCATTGTATTTAACCCTGTTTTAAATCATCAGCTTGCATAAAATGTATCTTAAAAAGCGCACAGCCAAAAGACTTTACATTGCGAAAACACGTTTTCAAAAGAGACGACTCCGGGCCTAACACTTATCCGCACTACAGTCTCCGACTGAGTTTCGTAATACTGACATCAGTCAGTAGAAGAGCTCAGAAGCTGACTCACTTTGACCCCAGAGATCGAAGGCTTATTTGGCACTTGTTCATCGGTTGCAAACATCGCCTTCAACCGACCTTCACCGAGAAAAAGAAACGAGCTCGGGTGTATTCACCCCCCCCCTCTACACCTGACTTTTCGTCTCCGGACCAACAGTTACTAAGCATTAAACAAAGTAAAGTTGTAACTTTACTTTTAATTTGTAGTACAACCTTAGTATGCTTTTCTGTCAAAGGATTTGGAGCCTTTTTCAGTCTATCATAAAGGATAGTCGTATCTTTGGCAATATATTTATAATATGGAGAAATATAATTCAAATTTCCTAAAAATCTTTGAACCTATGATTTATCAGTAATTTCATCCGGAAATTTTTCAGCAAACTCAATACTCCTATTAATTGAAATTACATTTTCTTTTTCTATATTATGTCCTAAAAACCTGACATTTGTTTGAAATAAATTCATTTTTAGCTTAGATATAACTAACCCACTTTTAATAATAGTATCTTTAAATATCCTTAAATGTTAAAAATGTGTCTCTATATCTTTAGAAAATACTAATATATCATCAATAAAAACTATAATGAACTCACTATAAGGCGTAAAAATATCATTCATAATTTTTTGAAATTCAGAAGGTGCAATTTTCAATCCAAATGGCATAACATTCCATTGGAATTATCCCATTGGAACATTAAAAAAAGTTTTATATCTATCAGATTTATCAATTTGAATTTGCCAATATCCTAACTTCAAATCAAAATTTGAAAATATAGCAGAATCATATAATCTATCTAATAAATATTTTTTTATTAGGTATATATATGATACCTAATCCATTTTAAAATTTTATTTAAGGGGTTTATAATTAATTACTAATGTAGGTACTCCTCTCTCTTGTTCACTATGTTTATTAACATAGAAAGACGTACAAGACCAAGTAAATTTTGAAGGATTTATTAATCCTTTTTGTAATAAAGATTCAATTTCTTTTTTGCATACTTCTAAATGTTCAAAATTCATCTGACAAGGTCTAACTTTTGTTGGAATTATTTTTTCATCATAATCTTCTTCATAAGGAAGAGAAACAACATGCTTCTTTCTTTCCCAAAAAGCATTGAGATGCTCATTACAAATTTATAACGAAAACTGATTTTTAATCAATTCAATTTTTATCCTTTAATTTAAGATTTTGAAGTTTTTCTTCAGTAGTACTACATCCGTACCGCTATTTCCAGCACACTTCATTGCGGCACAGAAATAAAAAAAGTAGATGATTAAGAATGAGATATGGGTAGATGATAAAGTAGGAGAGAAAAGATGAGTGGGAGTAGATGGTAAAGTAAGAGAGAGAAGATGATAAAATAAGAATAAGTATGAGAGATAAGATGGTAAAGTATGAGAGAGATGATAGTTATTTCCAAATTAGAAAGTGTGCCAAAAATAGCGGGACATCCATTTCGGGAAAGTGTGTCAGAAATAGCGGGACGAAGCTCTGTCCCGCTATTTCCGGCACACTTCATTTCGGCACAGAAATTAAGAAAGTAGATGATTAAGGGGGTGTTTGCAATAGCTTAAACTTTTTTTAAGTGCTTAAATTAAGGAGAAGTTGGTAAAAGTGGCTTATTAGAGAATTTAGGGTGTGTTTGCAAAAACTGCTTAAAAGCAGAAAAAGTTGAAAAAATAGTGTTTGCAAAATTTATAATGTAGTAGCTTATTTTGTGATTTATAAGTAAAATGTCAAATCATAGCTTATCCGAAATTACAAATATGCCATTAAGTTGGAGAAGTTGCTAAAACCCAACTTAACCAACTTCAACTTATTCAATTTAAATGTAGAGAATTTTTGTGAATTTAAGCTATTGAAAACACTCAAAAACAGTTTTTCCTTAAATTAAGCTATAAGTTCAATAATTTAAGCTATTGCAAACACCCCCTAAGAATGAGATATGGGTAGATGATAAAGTAGG
This sequence comes from Lavandula angustifolia, assembly GCA_028984105.1. NCBI lineage: Eukaryota > Viridiplantae > Streptophyta > Magnoliopsida > Lamiales > Lamiaceae > Lavandula > Lavandula angustifolia. Next base: position 15,584,248 of record CM054823.1, on the reverse strand, counting down.
AGAGAGAAGATGAGTGAGAGTAGATGGTAAAGTAAGAGAAAGAAGATGATAAAGTAAGAAAAAGTAGAAGAGATAAGATGGTAAAGTATGAGAGATATGATAGTTATTTCCAAATCAGGAAGTGTGCCAGAAATAGCGGACGTCCATTTCGGGAAAGTGTGTCAGAATTAGCGGGACGGAGGTAGTAATAAAATTCAATTATTGCTTCAAATAATATAATATTATCATAAATCTCATGTAAAACTTTAGAAAAAGGTTCGTAAATAAATTTTGGGAAAATAATATTTCCTTCAAAAGTTCCTATAATTCCTTCTTTGTCTACCCTTTTAATTGGATAGATCTTTGTTAAAAAAGGAGTTCCAAGTATAACTTGGTTAGTGATATCTTTAGCAAGTAAGAAACTTGTCTGGATACACTTTTTATTAATACAAATATTTGCTTCTTGCAATTTATAATTTATTTTAATTTATTACCTTCTGCATGTGACAATGTATGAGTTTGTTGGTCCCGAGTGTACGGTCAGGTGTAGGGGGGGGGTGAATACACTGATTCGATTTCTCAACTTCGAACACGAGCAGTCCTATTCGAGGATGGTGTCGGCGAAATGAGTTCGGCCAGACCGCATAACCGTTCGAATCGAGTTAAAGGCTAAGAGTACTGACTCAGCTGAGATCTGCTAACTGACTAGGTCAGAATTCAGTATCTAAGGTAAGATTTCAGTGCGCGGAATAGTGTAGGCCCAAATCAGTTTTTGTGAGAAAACGTTTTAAGTCTCAGTTCAGTAGATTAAAAGTTCAGTATGCTGAGACAGTTGATTGATTTTAAATATGATGTTCGGTATGAATAGTAAAATCAATGCAACAGCTTAAGAAAGCGATAAGAGACACGAGGATTTTTAAAGTGGTTCGGATATCGCTCAAATCCTACGTCCACTGTCCCGAATGATCGGGGAGGCTATTTATTATCCTGAGTTAGTCTCGATCGGCTTGCACACTTGGGAAAAGCCGCGTCTTGGTTTATATACTTGATCCAAGTCTCGGTTACAACACTATCAAACTTAAAGTGTTTGACAAACTTCTCCAACGAGTGAAGGAGTCCTTATACAATAAGGATTGGGTTCAAATGTGAACTCCTTCGTCTAAGCTATAGATAAGAATAGTTGAGCTTAGGGTTAGAGGGATAGGGAATATGAGAGTAGCTTCTAGATCGACGAACAGTGAAGGTAAGCTTTGAGTTCGTGTAACGTCGATTTGGATACTAGAGGCTTTATATGTCGGTTTAGCTTGATTCCCTATGAGCTAGAATGTAGTCTTTCGCCGAGATTGTTCTTCAAGTTCTTGCTAAGACTTTGTTCTTTGGAATTCGCTCGTTTTTCGCGCTCTCTCGTGTTCTAGGTGAGCTTCAAATCTTGAATGATCCCTCTATTTATAGAGCGAGAGATTGAAATAGATCCGTTGGGGACGATCTTCTTCTCTCTCTCTCTTTTTTGGTAGCAAACGGCTCTTTTGGTGTAGGTAACAGATGTACTTTCCCACCTTTTTAGGTAAAAGGTTGGCTGCAGGCTTTAGCGGTGAGAAGACACGTGTATGCTTGTCATTCGTCGAGGTGGATGGAGTGGTTGAGACAAGCACAAACTTCGAGACGGCGAAGCCGACTTCTCTCTTCCTCGTACATGACAATGCTGATTGTCTTTCAAAAGATTCCGACGATCCCGAAGACTATCCGCCGTTCTTGAGTCCGACCTTGTATTCGGTAGATAGGCTGGCCGAGATAAGTCTATCGAAGATCGGCTCGAGTCCAGTGAACTACTCCTGCCGGAGTTCGAGTTCAATCGACTCTCTCGCATATCTTTGCTCTGCTAAGTCCAAGTATCACCGAGTCTTCTGCACCGGTGCTGAGGCGAGATAAGCTGCGAGCGCCTTGACCAGAGCGAGTGTCTACTAAGTCCGAAACCTCGTGAGACAAAACAGATACAAGGGAATGGTTTATCGGTCGGATAGGGTTTTGGGATCTTCAAATCTTCGAGACAAGTACGAGCACAAGGCTGCCGAGCTTAAGATCGATGTCTAAGACCGAATCATTTCCCATTGAGTGAAACAAAGTGTTGAGGATGGAATCATCACCCAACAATTTCCCCTATTTGATGATGCCAAAACCTATCATCTATGTCCTATCAACTATGCTAAACACTAACTTACTCGGAAACGAGGCTCCTTACAAATATTACAAGTAGGATCAGTGGAGTTGTCTGGTAAGTGCTAGACTACTGAGGGAGACAGGGCAGAACAATTTCCCCTTTACAATAATTTCCCCCATGCAACAATTTCCCCCTAAGAGAAATTACAACTATTTTCTCATGCAACAATTTTCCCTTACTGAAGAAATAGTAACTCAATGAAAGTCTAGTCTATCAGAAGTCTAACCGAGCAAAAAAAAACTGACAAGTAAATAAACAAGGTGTGTGTGTGTCGGTAATCACTTGATGATTCCGAGTGTTAAAGCATAAAGCAAACACGGCTATTTAGACAACAAGTAGTTGTCGAGCCAAAAGAAGATTTGTATATATATGATAAACGAGTTCAAGACATTACAAATCTTGCTAAGCTAAAAGGAGAACTAAGAAGGAGAACCCTTAAACTGCTGAATCCTATTCATGAAACCTTGGGATTTATCTTCAGGCAGTGGGACTCCATACATTCTGAACGTGTTCTTCCTCAGCTTCAGGTATTCGGCGAAGTCTGCTGGTTCATCTTGTTATAAACCTCTGTTCAACGCAGCATTCTTCACTTCTTGTTCAATCATTCCGAGATGTACTGAGTCGTCTTGTCTTCTGGGTGGAGGAATGATCCTTGCTTCAGAACGCCGACTACTACCCCTTCGATTCTTGCTCCGTGCATATATGGGTAAAGATCAGGTTCAGTAATGGTCATCCACTCGACATAGGCATCAGCCTTAGACATTTCAAGCCAGAATCGCCAGAAATAATTTCTCTTGATAAACTCTATCTTGGCCGATTCCCATCTCTGATTGAACTGAATAGGCATCCATTCGTCTGATCTCGGCCATCTATGTGTTTTCAGATCGTTTGGCTTCCTGAACCTTCTGTATCGATAAGGAATGTCAGCTTTCGAAGGAACTCTCAGCCTGGCCTCTTGTTCAGTACGCTTCCTGAGTGCCTCAAGGTCTGCCAAATGTATCCTCTGCCTGGCAGCCTCTATCTGTCTAGCTTCCTCTCCTCTGTAGAGATATCTATCCATCTGAGCGAAGATTTCTTCAATTTCTGCATCTTGCTCTTGAGGCTTCTGAGGAGCTTGTTCAGAGTCAGCAGAGGTACTGGATTTGGTTTTGGATGTACCTTCTTTGCTCGGTGCCTTTTTTTTGTTGCCTCTCCCTATCTTCATCATCTTCAATTTTGAGTTTTATCCGGGAGGCAATCTAGCGGGCGCCTTCTTTTTTCCACCGCGTCTTTGGTGCCTTAGTCTTTCCTTTAGCAGGCTTAGACTTTGGTTTGTTGGCAGCTTCAGCATCGGCGATCTCCCTTGCCAGCTTCTCATCAGCGGCAATCTGAGCCTCCTCCTCAGCTGAGATGTATCTCTTGGGTTTCTTTGCTGGAGGGGTCGGGAGTTTCAAAACTTTCTTACCTTTGCCTTGAACAGGTGGAGGTAGAGGGACTTCTTCATCATCATCGAGTCCTTTTACATTCGGCATACTCGCAACCTCCTTGATGATATCAATTGGAGTCCGGGTTGCATGAGTAGCACGGGATCCCTGAGCCACTTGGGCCGGTCGCAGTTGCGCTCGCAGGCTGGGACACCCCTGGGCCTCACCCCTACGAGTCTCGAGTGCGAGTGCGGGATGACTTCGGTGTAGCTTCCCCCTTAGATTTTGGACTTTTGGTGGGGGGTCGGTTTCTCGGTACTCTTCTTTCCTTCTCTTCCTTCGAGTCCTCTTTCCTTCCCTTTTTTCTTCACTTTCCCCATTTTTGGCATCATCAATGAGCACCGGGGTAGGGACTAGGGCCCGACTTCTTCGGACTTTTGTAGGAGGTTGACGGCTCATCAAGACGATGGTGGAGCTTAGTCGAGCCTCATGCAACTCGTTCCTCTCCATGGCAAGGTCCGCGTGTGCTGCTTGTGAGAGAGGTCAGTTGCTTCCTTGAAGTCTTTCAGCTTCTCGGCGATCTTATCCTCCAGGACCGGTTGAATGTTGTCTAATCGATCTCAGTGGCACGGGCTTGTTCGCAAGAATAGCTGCAAGTATGAGCTAGTTTAGAAGCCCGAAAATCTTGAAGTAGTTTGGCTTGGCTCTCCCGAAAGATCCCGAGCCGAGATTCAAAGTTGGTCTGCTGGCTGAGCCAATGCTTGAGTGACAATTTCGAGACATCGGGGGCGGGCGATTGGGACATTGAGGATTTCGGCCCACGAAGCTCGGTAGGCGTGGCTTCAGCGGTCTTCTTCCAAGCTCGTGGACTCGCCTTGGCGAGGGCACGGTTCGAGTGCCTTGGCTTTGTAGAGCCTTCGCCACGGACTTGGAGCGTCGACGATGCGGGTCGGGCGCTACCTCGAAATCCGATTTCGGCAGGAGCCGAGCGAGCTCGTTGATTAGGTACCCGGCCGTCGACTTCGCGAGAACCAAGGATACCGAGTGGACGCCGAGGTTCTTCGATAATTTGTGTATCCTTGTCACGGGGAGTTCCCTCATCGGGCTTTCTAGGGCCTCGAATCAGCTGGGTGGGTCGTCATGGTCCGACCCATCCGAGGGTCTTTGGGCCGGAGGCGAGCTATCGATCATGAATCATTGCCGGCATCGCGGCCCCCGAGATTGTCCATTGAGCTGAGGTCTTTAGGCTCGAATAGCCTTATCTCCTCTCTCGGTCTCAATTCCTCTTCATGCAGGCGCCGACGGGAGTAGTGGAGGACTAGGCGCGTAGACGAGGCCACTCCCGATGTCGCGAGCAACATGTGGAGCCTTGCCGACTTGGCGATGAGCAACAAGTTTGAGTAGTCGGCAAGCTCGGAACCGATTGAAGAATCTCTCGGGATGCTCGGGATATAATCACTGAAGCTTCCATCCCGATTGTTTCTTCTTCGACGCCGTCTCGGATTCGTCAATTGGTGGAGACGTCGAGTCTCGGCACGTGCCGCACGCTGGAGTGGAGGAACTGCGAGGGGGGTTGTTAAGGCGGCGAACTTCTTCACTTTGAGCTTCGGTAGCCTCCTCTTGTTCCATCTCTTCGGGTGCTTCGGTGGAGACGATCTTCTCCACCGATTGAGTCTTCTCGAAGACTCGGCTCATCTATCGGCCTGCGGGTTGAGTAGTCTGCCGAGTGGCCTATTTAGCGGGGGCCTCGGGTTGGGCAGGCACCTCGACGGCTTTCTTCGGTTTCTTAGCCGGTGCCTTCGGGGTTTTTTGCGGAGGAGTTCTCCTCTTACGTGGAGTAGCCTTCTGAGATTCAGTCTCTGCTGAAGGACCTGACCCGATTTGCTGAAGGGCCGCAGCTCGGTTATGAAACCGAATCTTCTTGACATTGAAGTACTCCTTGGTGTCATATGTGATCCGCTCGAGCCACGAAGTCTTCAATCATCAGCGACGGTTTGAGCCCGTAGAGTAGCTTTCCTTTTGCGCTCGGCGTGCGCGTGGGCTTGTCAAATTTAGGCTGCTTGGATCATGAACTCCCCGAATGAAGAACTTCAGTCCAGTTGACCTTGGCGCGATCATATATGGCCATCATCAGGTGGATCTTAGGTCGCGAGACCTGATCGAGCGATCCGGCTGGCTCGTCGGCGGTGCGCGTGACGATATAGAGCAATGCTCTGCATCGGGGGAGCATTGCGTTCTTCGGGAAGGCGGCTACGAAGGTAGTCGGCTTGCCACGTAATCACCGTCGGTATTCATCTACGAATCGTCGTTGTAGCCTATCGTGCTGATACCTTCGGATGGAAGATTGAAGATTTTCTTCGGGGCTTGCTTTATCGACATACGCCCCGAATCTTCGGCGTCGCCAATCGCGTGAACAGCAAAACTTGCCATAATATCGCCTTTGACGGAGTCGGAGTTCGGATACGGCTACGCCACTTGTCGAGGAAGGAAGAAAGTAGGCTTCCTCGATAAGAACTCTTCTAGTCCGGACGCTCGGAGGTACGTGAATACTTCCTCCATGTATTCGAGCTCGCAAGCATCGAACTCCATGGCCAGGTTCGCACTGCAGACACGGCCTTTCTTGAGGATCTCCTCTATCTTGTCGAGAACGGTTACGAGAGATACCGGCCATCGTAATCTGTTACAAGAACTTTATCAGTACCGATTCTTGGATAGAACAGTATATATATATATATCGATTCTGAATAATAAAATAAGCTATCGTAACAGTTCTAATATGCATACCAGTGAGAAATCTAATGCTTTAGAAGGATATAATGCGAAATACGGATGAGATTCGTTCTAAAAGATGCTTCAGATTTCTCGGACTTGAAAGATTTTTATGCTAATGGCGGTTTCTAGGATATGATGGAATATATATATCTAGCGAGAAGACGAACAGTTATTTGATCAAAAGGCTGAGTTTAAAACTGCTTTTAGAAAGGACGGTCAAGATTAGATGTTATATAATAGGCAATGATCGCATAAGCCGCCTAAGTCAAAAGACAGTTGTAAAATAACCTAAGTAGTAACTGCGAAAAGACATGCATTAAATGCGCGCAGAGTTCAGCAAACTTATGTATGGAATGTCGTGCAATAAATGAAATTCGTTAATAATAAAGACAAACCAAAAGATATTAAATATCATGCTGAATCTTTGACATAAATGCAAAGTTCTGAAATATAAGTTACTACTGAGTAGAGATACGCAAACCTGTCAGCTGAACATAGTAGTCAGCTGATACCTCGTGTAGATGGTTTTTGAATCTCTACGTACTGAATACATTCCGATGCGAGAGTGAACATTCCCCCTCTACCGAAATGTCTCTCTCCCCGAAACCTCTTCCTGACCGGGGTCGAGTAGGGTCCAGCAGAACCTAGCTCTGCTGAAAGTTCTCCCGAATCCGGATTCGGCTAGAGGCTTGGTCGGTATATCGACCCTTTGTTTGTCGGTATAGATGTTTTCCATCCTGATATCCTTCTTTTCGACATGGTCACGAATGAAGTGATAACTGATGTCCACGTGCTTGCATCTCGTGTGTAGTACGGGATTACGAGTGATTGCAATGGCACTGATACTATCGCAGAAGATTGGCACTTCATTCTGAATGACGTCATAGTCTCTCAGCTGCTGTCTCAGCCAAAGGATTTGGGCGCAACAACTTCCAACAGCCATGTATTCAGCTTCAGTAGTCGACGTAGCTACTGAGTGCTGTTTCTTTGAAAACCATGAGATCAGCTTGCTGCCAAGGAACTAACATGTTCCCGAAGTTGATTTTCGGTCAATTCTACATCCCGCATAGTCGGCATCGGAATAGCCGGTTAGTTCAATATTATCATCACTGGATACCATAAACCCGTATCGTCGGTGTTCCTCGGAGATAGCGGAGAATCTTCTTGGGCGAGTCCATATGGCTCGCTTGGGATTCGCCTAAAATCGAGTACGGACACCTACGGCATAAGTTATGTCGGGGCGGGTAGGCCATTAAATATAATAAAGAACCAATTATAGCACGGTATTCGGTTTGGTCTATCGATACTCCCTCTTTATCAAGATCTATCTTCATATTCGTGTTCATCGGGATCTTGATGGGTTTGCTTGGATGTGCGTACCGAATCTTTTGATGAGGTCTCGAGTGTATTTGCCTTGGTTGATGAACGTTCCCTTTTGATTGCTTGACTTGAAAACCAAGGAAGTAGTTCATTTCTCCCATCATCGACATCTCGAACTTGTCCTTCATCATTCTTTCAAACTAGCGACACATAATGACATTCTTCGAACCGAAGATGATGTCATCCACATAGATCTCGCACGAGTAATAGGTCGTCTTCCAGTCGAATGCTGAACAACGTGCGATCTACTGTGCCCTTCTGAAAACCTTTCTGAAGAAGAAACTCAGACAGGGTATCGTACCAAGCCCTGGGTGCTTGTTTTAACCCGTCATGAGCCTTTACGAGTCTATATACTTGATGTCCCCGCTGAAAGCCGGGCGGTTGTTCCACATAGACTTCTTCTTTCAAGCACGCCGTTCGAGAACGCAGACTTCACATCCATTTGATAAACTCGAATCTTTGATGTGTTGCGTAGGCTAGGAATAGTCTAATTGCCTCCAATCTTGCAACTGGAGCAAAAGTTTCATCGAAATCTATTCCTTCAGCTTGACAGTAGCCTTTAGCCACGAGCCTTGCTTTGTTCCTGACTATAACGTTGTTTTCATCTCGCTTGTTTTTGAAGACCCATTTGGTTCCAATGACATGTTGATGCCGGGTGCCGTCTACAAGCTCCCATACTTCGTTTCTCGTGAACCGATTCAGCTCCTCTCGCATAGCTATGATCCGGTCAAGCATCCTTTAATGCATCCTCAATGTTCCGAGGCTCTTGATAGACAAGAAGCAGGGGGAAAATAATGCGCTTTCTCCTTGGCGAGAATCCGGATCTTGTCTTGACATTAGGCGAAGGATCTCCAATGATCAAATTAGGAGTGTGAGCATCCGGCCACGATCTACGATGTTTCAGCTCTTCATCCGAAATTTGTTCAACACGAGATAGTAGGTGAGTTAGGCATTTCGGTTGTACTATTCCGAGATTGAAGAATTTCGGTGATAAGAGTATGATCTACCGAGTCACTAGGTTCGGGGGGCATTCGGCTCGGGAACATTACTAGATGTTCCCCACCCGAGTTGTTATTCTCGGTAGTGGTCTCGGTTACCTCTACGGTTTCCTCATCGACCTGAGTTACACCGGGATTGATTCTGTTCGGGAGAATCAATGCGCTCGCCTACTTGCTCTGCTGGTTGAGATTCGATAGATTTGTCTTCGGTTTCTTCATCCGAATCATCATCCCAACATAGCCGGATCTTTTCGATTTGTCCTTTAACCTTAGATCTTGTAGCCGTCTCTTGATGTCCTCGGATTCGAATTTGAGTTATTGCTCCTGTCTTCGATAGCAAACTCGTTAAACACAACATGAGGGCTTTCCTCCACGCAAAGGGTCCGATAGTTGAATACTACGAAAGCTTTGCTTCGACCCGAGAGTATCCTAAGAATACTCCCCGATCCGACTTGCTATCAAAAGTCTTGACTGATCTTTCCCATTATTGTGGATAAAGCATGAACAACCAAAGATATGGAAGTAAGATAGAGAAGGCTTCCTGCCGTTCCATAGTTCATATGGTGTCCTCTTATCTTTGCTTTGTCGAGAAAGATCGGTTCGAGTGTAACATGCGAGTATCGGTAGCTTCGCCCGGAATTTGGTTGGGAGTCCCGAGTCCGCGAGTAGAGTCCTAGCTGCCTCTTTTAGAGTTCTCGTTCTTTCGTTCGGCAACTCCATTCTGGCCGAGGTGTGCGTTCGGTGAAGTCTCATGCTCTATTCCTTCGCTGCGAACTCCTCTACCATGGAATTAAGGAACTCGGTTCCTGCGTACGAACGTATTTTTCCGATCTTGGTGTTCTTCTCGACACTGAGCTTTTTCAGAAGCGTTGGTAACTCTGTTTTGACGTCAGACTTGTTGGCAATGAATATGACCCATGTGTAGTGCGAGTAGTCATCTATGACCACTAATGCATATTTTACGCCTCGATCGTCACTGGGGGAGACTCGGACCGAACAAATCCATATGTAGCAGCTGAAGGATTCCATCAGTGGAAGGAGATGGAACAGGTGGATTTTCTTGCTTTCTTTGCTTTCCCTTCAGACATGCTTCACACTTAGTATCTTTGCTGAATACTTCATTCGGCAGTCCCCCTGCTAGAGTGTTTCTTGCTAGCTTGTTGAGCGTCTTAAAGTTGAGATGACTGAGCCTTCTATGCCATAGCCACCCCGTTCTATTTTCATTCTTCTCCAGCAAACAAGCTTCAGGTTCAGCTGAGTTCCAGTCAGCCAGGTATATGTTCTTTTTGCGCGAACCTGATAACACTGTTTTCCCTGTAGATTTATCAATAACATCACGAAACCGGCGTAAAAAATCACTCTATTCGAGTTATCACAAAATTGACTAACGAGAGAAGATTATCTTTGAAGTCCTTCAACATAGGATACTCTTGGAACTTTGGCGGTTCCTATGCTTTGAGTGTGCCGTATCCTCTCGTGTAGCCTTTGGCATTATCTCCAAACTCAGTCACGGGTCCATCTTCGATAACATAATTCTTGATGAGACTCCTTTGGTATGTCATATGTCTTGAGCATCCGCTGTCCACATACCATGGGTCTTTGCGCACTCGCAAAAGCAATTATATTCGGGTACCTTTTATTTTTGATTTTGGGTCCTTAGATGTTAGTTTTCATAACCCAAATCTGTCTAACAACCACGGTGGTTTCGGACATCTTCTTTCCACTAGAGTCAACATATCGACCACTTTGGGTGGTCATAGGTGACTTCGAGGCTTCTGAGGTTCAGGAGTCCTAATCTTCTGAGTTGGTGGACTACTGACCTTAGCCTTCTATGTGGCTTTCTTTTTCTTCTGACCTTTGGAGCCTCTTCTGACTATACTGAGCTGGATGTGTCAGCTTTGGAGGTCCATACTTGATCCGCCAATTTTGATTTCTTTGGTTCCCCCTTGGTCGAACCGGGGTTTCTTGGCACCGATCTTCTTGTCGAGAATGCCGATGTGTGGGATGAGGTGCTTTCATCTTCTGTTTGTTCTTTGCTAGGGGGTTCAGTATATTTGAGTTCATAGTCTCCCCTTGAACAAACCTATCAGCAAGCCGTACTTTTGAGTGTACTGGGGCAGATGAGGAAGCTCCCTCGGCTGAATCCAAGTCCTTCCTTGCGGTGCTTTGGCTTATTGCTTGCTAGCATAGCCTCTAATTTCTTCTCGGCACCCTTGTACCTCTCAGTCATCAGGTTCCTCCAGATATCATCACTTTTCTTCAGTGTGTCGAGCTCGATCTGAAGTCCTGACATTTCTTGCTTCAGTAGACTCACTTTAGTATCTTTTTGAGTCAAGTCATTGGTCAAAACCGAAATCCGATCTTCTTGATGCTTGAGACTTGGCCATCGGAGAGTTTATCTCCTCCCCCGAGACTCAACACAAGTCCTTCGGCCTCGGTAGCAACGACTCTCCCGAGAAAGTCTCGATTCTCTACTTTCGGGGTATCCAACTCCCGAAGAGTCTTGCGAGCTGCAGACTCATCTCGAATTTGTTCGTCGAGCAGTTCTTCGTATGCGGTCGCGACGTCCAAATTCTCATCCGCACTTTGAAATAGTGTCGTGTGTGCGGTGTGAAGAGGGAGTTAAGTGGTTCATGAGAATTTACCTCATCCTCTTCGCTCGCCATCATGCACTTTTCAGTGATTCATCTGCTTCATGCTCTAAGGCCATAAAGGCCGCTTCATCGTCGAGATGAATCCATAAAGGAGTCGACTTCTTCGAGTCGTCCGAGATTTCGCCCGCAATATAAGCTTGTCTTTTCGGGCGAATTTCTCTCTCCTTGCCTTACGTCTTTGCGCGTTCAGCACTACCAAGCTCGGGACAATCATACTTGATAATGTCCCGGCTTTTTTGCAATTATAGCAAGTGATGACTTTTTCTTCTTTGCTTTCGCTATTCTTTGACGGTTCTGAGTCATCCTTCTTTCTGTATTCAGAAGATTGTGAGTCAGGAGTGTGTTTCGACATATAATGTGACTTACCTTTCGTTTCCCGATAGGCTTTAGTCACTTTTCTACGTCGCTCCTTCTCCTTCGATACTTTACGACGAGCGACGCATACTTCGAGCGAGAGTTCCTTCTTGTAGATCATTGAGTGAAGGCTCGGTTTTACTCATTGTTTTGCTCGTCGCCGGAGATGTTTGTCTTGACCGATGCTTTGAAAGCATGGTCGATTTTTGTGTCAGCTTCAGCTCTCTGCTTTCTTTGAGGTCTGTCGAACTCAAACTCCTCTGCCTGTAATTCTGAAAAGATATGGTCAGGAGACACAGCATCTAAGTCAGAATGTCGCAATAGAGTAGCAAAAGGTGTCCGAGTGTTCGTCCGGCGGTGCCCTCGAATCTTCGATTCATCTCTCGATTCTTGAATGTCTTTCCCGACCCATTGATAGAGTTCATCGATTGGTAAATCTGACGTTCAGATCTTCGATTTTGTCACCGGGCATGAGAGACAAGCTTTCCAGCTTCTGGAGTTCCAGCGCTAGTTTATTCACTTTAATCTTCTGAGTCCCTCGACTCAGTAGCGCTAGAGCGTCCCAGAGTTCTTTTGCAGTCTTGCATTCCTGAACCCTGCCAAGATAAGAATCACTAAGGGTGGTCAGTATAGCGTTTCTGGCAACACGGTCTAAGTTGTGAAGCTTCTTCTCCTTAGGAGTGAAGAGACTTCTATCTTTGGGAATCTTCTTCCCGATCACCATTCCTCCTCCTTGAGCTTGGTCCTGAGTTACGACACTATTGATCATGGGAACGATAGGTCCATCTTCAAGCACTTCAGTCATACTGTCATGGAGGGATGTCGGATGTGCTTCCATTCTCGACTCGCCATACTCCATAATTCTCCACCGAGAACATGGGTACCATCCTTATACCGACATATCGGCCCATGAAGAATATAGATATGAATGTAGAGTGATATGCGGTGAAAACGTTTTCCTCCGGACTACGTTCGAATAGACCGGTCTCAAAGTGACAAGAGACTTAAAGAACTCCTGCTCGATACCAATTGTTGGTCCCGAGTGTACGGTCGGGTGTAGAGGGGGGGGTGAATACACTGATTCGATTTCTCAACTTCGAACACGAAACAGTCCTATTCGGGATGGTGTCCGATCAAAACAGCGGCGAAGACCGGACAACCGTTACGAATCGAGTTAAAGGCTAAGAGTACTGACTCGGTCGAGATCTCGCTAACCGACTAGGTCGAATTCGGTATCTACGGTAAGATTTCAGTGCGCGGAATAGTGTAGGCCCAAATCAGTTTTTGTAAGAAAACGTTTTAAGTCTCATTTCAGTAGATTAAAAGTTCGATATCTTTGAGACAGGTTGATTGATTTTAAATATGATTCAAGTATGAATAGTAAAATCAATGCAACGCTTAAGAAAGCAAGAAGAGACACGGGATTTTTAAAGTGGTTCGGATATCGCTCAAATCCTACGTCCACTTGTCCCGAATGATCAGGAGGCTATTTATTATCCTGAGTTAGTCTCAGTCAGCTTGCACACTGGGCAAAGCCGCGTCTTGGTTTATATACTGATCCAAGTCTCAGTTTACAATACTATCAAACTTAAAGTGTTTGACAAACTTCTCCAACAGTGAAGGAGTCCTTATACAATAAGGATTGGGTTCAAATGTGAACTCCTTCGTCTAAGCTATGGATAAGAATAGTTGAGCTTAGGGTTAGAGGGATAGGGAATATGAGAGTAGCTTCTAGATCGACGAACAGCTGAAGGTAAGCTTTGAGTTCGTGTAACGTCGATTTGGATACTAGAGGCTTTATATGTCGGTTTAGCTTGATTCCCTATGAGCTAGAATGTAGTCTTTCGCCAGAGATTGTTCTTCAAGTTCTTGCTAAGACTTTGTTCTTTGGAATTCGCTCGTTTTTCGCTCTCTCTCGTGTTCTAGGTGAGCTTCAAATCTTGAATGATCCCTCTATTTATAGAGCGAGATTGAAATAGATCCGTTGGGGGACGATCTTCTTCTCTCTCTCTCTTTTTGGTAGCAAACGGCTCTTTTGGTGTAGGTAACGTGTACTTTCCCACCTTTTTAGGTAAAAGGTTGGCTTTGCGGCTTTAGCAGGTGAGAAGACACGTGTATGCTTGTCATTCGTCGAGGTGGATGGAGTGGTTGAGACAAGACAAACTTCGAGACGGCATCGAAGCTGACTTCTCTCTTCCTCGTACATGATAATGCTGATTGTCTTTCAAAAGATTCTGACAGTGCTGAAGACTATCTGCCGTTGCTGAGTCTGACCTTTTATTCAGTAGATAGACTGCTGAGATAATTCTACTGAAGATCAGCTCTGAGTCCAGTGAACTACTCCTACCGAGTTCGAGTTCAATTGACTCTCTCGGATATCGCTTGCTCTGCTAAGTCCAAGATCACTGAGTCTTACTTGCACCGGTGCCGAGGCGGATAAGCTGCGGCGCCTTGACCAGAGCAGAGTGTCTACTGAGTCAAAAACTTCAGAGACAAAACAGATACAAGGGAATGGTTCATCATTCAGACAAGTACAGAGCACAAGGCTACTGAGCTTAAGATCAGTGTCTAAGACCGAATAATTTCACACTGAGTGAAACAGTGCTGAGGATGGAATCATCACCCAACAGAGTTATTTTCTTAAAATACCTAGTAGGTATTAATCATTCTTGTATAACATTTAAGTCAGCTCCACTATCCACACGAGCTACAAAAATCTTTTGAATAATACTTATCAATTAAAAGAGTTATTTTAGTATGCCATTTTTGGGGATATAACCATTTCTAATGTAGATAAGAAATCTTCATCTATTTTATCTTCATCTAATTTAATTTCTACTCCTTGTTCCAAAGGAGATGTACTAGAACTATCTTCTAATCTAGAAATTCTATAATCCAAATTTCTATTTTCATCTCTTAAATATCTTATCTCCTCCTTAAGGTTATTAATTTCTATTACTAAGTCATTTGTAGAAGTATGATTTTCTTCTTCTTTCTTTTGTCTAATTCGTTTATAAACTTCAGACATCATATAGGGACCTTCTGGATTTAGAGGTTTATTTCTAAATTTTTCATTGTTCTGAGAAGTAGTAGGAGTATTTTTCATAAGATCCATTATTATAGATATTAATTCTGGATCTTTAATTATCTTTAATAATCCTCTAATATTATTATAACTCAAAACATTAACATTCATATCTTGAAATTATGATAGAATATTATAAAATTATTTTCCTTCATCTTCACTATTATTATCTTTTGTAGGACAAGATTGTCCTAAGATGCATGACAAGCATTCTGAATCTGATATTATAGATTCATTTTCTAGAACATCTAATTATTTGTCAGAGTTTTCACTTATACTAGTGTTACGAGTATCTTCTGATTCTATATCTGAATTAAATAACATTTTTGAAAGCATTTCTTTCGTTTTATTATCTAGATTAAAATTATTCATCTTTTCTTTAGTTCAACATTCTTTAGAATAATGACCATATTTGCCGCATTTTTTACAAACTATTAATTTTCTTTTTTCCCATCTTTTTCTTATTCTATCATCTTTTTTCTCTTTATTCTTTTCAATTTTCTTTTTAGAAAATTTTCTTTTTTTCTTATGATAGTTTTTATTATCTTTCCAAACCTTTTTAGGTTTGCTAGAAGATGGAATTTTATCCATTGCAAACTGATCACATAACTGACCCAATTGCTTTTTTTTTTTCTATTAAATTTTGTCGTTTCATGTGTTGATTTAATTTTATCTCATTCAGAGACTTAATCCTTCTTGAATACATGTTCCTATTAGTTTTCCATACGAATAATTTTCATATGGAATATTATTATAATTTTGTTTAAAAACTTTTCTTATTCTCTCAACAACTAAGTTAGGAAGTCCATCTATAAATTTAGATTTCCAATGAATGGTATTACACTCAGGAAGTTCCATTACTCTACCTAGAAATGTATCTTTTTACCATCTAAAATTTGTGAGTGTTCTACACCTAAGATTTTGTAGTAGAGTCCTAATAATTTCACTGTTTTCTGTATATTTACCAGTAAAGTGTTCTACAATATTAATTACCAGTGTATATACTGCATCTTCTCTTATATTATTTCCTTCTATTTTTACAATATTTAAGATATTATCTCTATCAACTTGAGATAAGTAATTATCCAACCATCCTTTAAGTTGTCCTGTGAAACCTGATATTATCATTTTTGCAATTCTTTATCTGTATTCCCATTAAGACTTACAGATAGTAGAGTACATTAACATTCTATATATTGTATTATGAATTTGTTGATTAACAAATCCATCAATATTCCATTCATATATATCGTGACCACTACAACTATTTAATATAATATCATTATGTTCTTCTATTAGAACATCAACTGATGTTAATCTTGGATAATACTATTTTCCTGTTGTTGGCTTATCTGTCCATTTTGACATTTTATTTATCTGTTTTTCATACACTTGTTTATTATTTGGATTATCAACTAATTTTTCCTTTAGTTTTATTATCAAGTGTGCTGATTCTTAAATGTTCGAATGTTTCTTCTAAGAAATTTTCAAATCCTTTCATAGGTCTTAATTTAAAACTTTTTATTTCTGGTGGTGGTTGTATTGTAGGATTTGCTATTTCTTCAACTCCTTTCCTCTTTGAGAGTTCTATATTTATAACTTTACTATATACTTCTAATATACTTTTTACTATGTCTTGTAAGAAAACTAATTGTTCTCTTAAAACATTAAGATAAAGATTCGTATAATTATTTTATTCTATTATGTTATTTATTTGTTTACAAGTTATTGGTAATGTATCATCTTCCAACAACTTTGCAAAGGCTAGAAAATTATGAATTCTCTCATTCTTTTCAATTTGAAAAGGTTGTTGTGTGGATATATCTTATTTAAACTATTTCCACTTCTTAATTTATAATTTCTTTCTAATACGGAAATGTATTATTCTACAAATGTAGAAACAAACCAAGGGACAAAACGAATAATTTTATTCTTTTGTTCACAAAATTTATAGAATTCTTCTTGAATATTAATTTTTTCTTCAAAATTGAAATTTTCAAAAAAAACATTTTCTAAATGGTTCCATTTTGGTGTGTTAAATTATGTTTTTATTATTGTCTTGTTTGTGATCCAGGACTGAAATCTATTTTGTTTTCTAAAACCATCACAATGGAAAATTCATTTCTGATTCGGTTATTTCCTCTTCTTTAGTACTATAAGTACACTTTCTTATTCCTTCAGCAATATTGTTTTTATCTATTATTAATTTTTCTATTTTATCTTCATCAGAAAACTCACTGAATGTTTTTTCTCTTATTTGAGATGTAGAAGCTCTGGATGGAGTAAAAAGTTATTCTATTTTATAATCTAGAGGTGATATATGTGAGTAAATAGATCTTGATTTATCAAATGAATGTCTAGAAGACAGTATTTCTGATTTTCTATTATATTCAAACTATAGTGTTACTGTTCCTTCTGGTGTTTGTATTACTTTTACCAAATTATTTTGAATTAGTTGTTGTGGAGCCACCACTTGTTCAATAGTTCAATTTTCTCGAAAAAATCTATTTCTTCCGATTTCATTTTTCTTCTAGTAGTAATTTTAGATTTACTAAAATTACTTTCAATTAAAATTGTTTCATTTAAAGGTTTATCAACCTTCTTACATTGAGGGTTTAACGTATATAATGGTTTATAATAGACTCTATAACAGATAGCTATTACTTCTGTTCCTGGTTTATAATTATGACCATGAGTTTTAACAGTTAATGTTAAAGAATCTAATATATTAATATTAGATAATGATAATTATAAATTCGGATATACATCAAAATAAATTCGACCATGTAGCAAACTTATTTGTATTATTCCCATTAAAGATTGTTTCCAATTTAAATTCCTTCCATCTCTTAATGCTGCTATGAAACTTTTTGGAAGTCTATCTAAAGTTAGAGGCTTAAATGTAATTTGCACTAATCCAATGTGTATAAATTTGTATGAATGTCTATAATTCAAACTTTGGAATTGTTCATTTATTTAGTAATTCTAAATTTTTAGGAAGATCAAATTCTTTTTTCATACTGTTTTTAACAATTGTTGGGTTATGAGTCAGTGATTGTTTAGATCATTGCTTAGGGGGTACTTTGAACTGTCATCAGTATTTCATGTACTTAGGACTTATTGCTTTATTTCGATAATGGGGGAAATTGTAGAGATTTATCGCTATAGAATTGAAGATCCCAAAACCTGTCCTGTACCCTTAGTGTGTTGTCTTTCGGACTTGATGATGTCATAGGCTAGACTGTTCTTATTTTCGTTATCTGTTTTGTCTAAGTCATGTAAGGGGTATTTGTTGGTCTAAACTTCAGTAGGAAGTTAAATTCGAGAACTCCATGTCATCAGTCTGTAAGAGCTCGTGTCCTCAGGTCTCCAGCTGACCGTCATCAGTAGAAGATTCCCATCAGCTGACCTCCAGTGAAGACACAGTATGAGAGCTCGCATCCTTCGTAGTCTTCGGTCGATTGCTCTCGCAGAAGACTTTCATCGCCCGACTCGTATTAAGAAGTCGATACGATCGTTCCGCATCTATCGTATCCGACAGAAACGATTGCCCGATCATTCGTCATTCGAAAGTTAGCAGAGTATCATACGAGGATGGGTAAGAGTCAACTCAGATGAAGACTGATGTCTAACAAGTCTTACCTACCACAAACCTCGACCAATGAGAAGCAACCTAAGCCTTACCTGCCCCGACACTAAAGCTGCTCTCATGTACAGTGACCAACCACTCTGCAACGCTACTTCGAAACTTATGGCCGTTTTCCTTGGACATTTGTGACACGTGGCATCGTCTTCTCCAACGGACAAATGTCTAGGTCACGACTATAAATAGAGAAGCATTTTCGAGCTCAACGTACGGGATATCAAAGGGAATACACGCTCAAAACTTTCAAACTCTCCAACACATTCACGACGATCTAGCGAAGAACTTGCTTAGTTGAATATCTGTAGTTCTTCTCTCTAGAGTTTCTTTAGTTCCCTCTTCTCTATCTAAGCTCAACTGTTACATCCATAGCTTAGAAGCTTCGAATGAGTTCACTTTCTGTGAATCGTTCTTATTGTAAAAACTCCCTCATTGTTGGAGAAAATCCCCTCCCCTTCAAACTTCGGTTTCATTTGTAAAGTCGCTAAGGACTATAACTTAGAAGTGGTCCCGTCCCCAACAGACATTCCTTTGCCGAGGCTTGCTCAGATTAATCAACAAGAACTCCTGTTCAGCTGGACCGTGGACGTAGGATCTTGCGTATCCGAACCACGTTAAAAATCACTTGTGTTATTTACTATTTTATAGCATTGTTCTCAAACCGATTTACAAACTCATACTTTGCATAAAACGTATTTAAAAGTGCACCAGCCAAAACATATTTGGTTTGCGAAAACGCGTTTTCAAATCGAGACGAAGTCTTTCGGGCCCTTTACTTATCCGCACTGAACTCTCCGACTAAGATCCTACATCCGACAAAAAGTCGGTAGGACGACTCAAGAGTTGAGCCACTCTGACCCGCGATCGAAGGTTACTATCTCGGCACTCGTTCATCGGTCGCACTCTACGCCGGTTGTCCTTCGCGTTTGAGGAAAAACTTGTAATCAGGTGTATTCACCCCCCCTACACTTGATACTCGTCTCTGGACCAATAATTGGTATCAGAGCATGGTGTTCTCCTGATCATCATTTCTGAAAACTACTGGTCTACTCGAACAGATCATGAAAACATTTTCTCTGCACAAGCATCTCATCATACATCCTTATACTCTCATCTATAATGTCTGATATGTCAGGTATACGGATGGTACCAATGTTCTCGGTAGAGAACTACACGGTATGACGCGTGAGAATGGAGGCACACCTTACATCGCTGCATGACAGCATGACAGATGTTCTTGAAACAGGACCCATCATTCCCATGATCGACAGCGTTCAATATGCCGCTGTGGGAGGTGTAGGAGCACAGACTGGTGCTAAAGTTGCAAAAGACAAATATGCCTTCACGCCAGAAGAGAAGAAGTTGTATAACCTCGACCGAGTAGCGCAGAATGCAATCCTGACAATGCTCAGCGATTCACACCTCGGGAGGGTGCAAGACTGCAAAATGACAAAAGAACTTTGGGATGCCCTGGCGGTACTGAGCCAAGGAACCCCGCAGATCAAAGAGAATAAGCTCGAGCTAGAGCTTCAAAAGTTCGACACCTTTGCCGTGGAGCCCAATGAAACCATTGACGAGCTTAGCGTCAGCTTCACCAATCAGATCAATGTGATCAACGGGATGGGGAGAACGTTCACCAATAAAGAGATGAACACCAAGATCTTGAGAGAGCTGCCTCGACTGAAGTGGCTTCCTTTTGCTACTTATTTACGTCGCTCAGATCTTAATGCTTTAACTCCTGATGTTATCTTTTCAGAACTGAAGACGGAGGAGTTCGAGTATAGCCTACCCCAAAGATGCTCTAATGCTCCAGCTGACACTCAAATAGACCATGCTTTCAAAGCAACAGTCAGCACACTAGGAGCCAACCCCATTTCTACCAGCAAGACAGTAGCTGCTTCAGATGCTAAGTCTTCCGAGACCCCTGCTACTGATCGTCTTACGCATATGGCTCTCAAATATCAAAGGGAGAAGGAGAGAGTCAGAAAGCTGAAGAAAAACCACAGAGATTCTCCTTCAGGTAAGAAAAATCAACATAAAAGGGAAGAATCTAAACCTTCTCCTGATTGCAAGAACACAGAACCTGCTGCTAGTCCATCCAACAACTTAACTAGAAAAGGTGGCAGAGTAACTGTGTGCTACAACTGCAAGAAACAAGGACATTTCCAGTATGAATGTCTTGAGCTCTTAGCTGCCCATCGAGCAGAACGGTAAGTCAGATGTGAGAAATTCGCCCGAAGAAGGCAGGCCTACATTGCTGGAGAACTATCCGATGACTCAATCGAGGAAGATACTTTCATGTATTCTACTGAAGATGAAGCTGCATTTATTGTTGTTGAGGTCGGAGAAACAGATCCTGAATCAACGACTGAATACTGTCTGATGGCCGGAGAAGAGGCTGAGGTAAATTCGAAACTTATTATAGCATCCTCTTCACAGAGCACACACGACACGTGCTCAGCTACAGATGAACCTCTAGACGTGGTGCATGTATACGACGATCTACTAGAGGAGCACATTCAATTAAGCAGATAGATCAGCAGAACTATTCAGGAACTGGAATAGGTAAAGGCTGAAAATCGGAGACTTTCTTCTGATTGTCAGGTCTCTACAGATTCAGAGAATCTCATTGCGAGACTGAAGGAAGAGATTGAATCTCTTATGACTAAGTCTCAGCTTCAAGAAAATCAGATATAAGTTCTGACTAAGGACAATTCTGAGAAAGATACTAAGATAGCCAAATTCAGTCAGAAGCTCGCAGAGGTTGAAAACGATTACGAATCACTTCGGAAAAGTGATGAAGTTTGGCGAGGATTGATGACTGAACAGTATCTAGGAGCCAAAGAGAAGTTGGAAAGCATAATTAGAGCCCAAAGGCCATCAGTCATGAAAGAAGGACTTGGCTACACTCACGAAGCTTCCACCTCTACTTCAAAAGGCTCAAAAATGTTGGCTGATAGGTTCGTCAGAGGAAAAGTTGAGATCTCTGAACCCACAACTCAGGCGAAAAACAAACAGAAGATGATCGCACCTCAGCCGAGCAACAAGAAGCAACTGACCATAAGTTCTAGCCCCAGAACACCACGATCAAATTCAGGGGGAACTAAGAAGGTCAGGTGGGCAGAGCAGTATAGCGAGCCACCGTATGAGCATCCAAAGACGCTTTGGTTCGTACTATTATGAGCCCAGGGATCGGGAGAAGCAAAAAGCCTCAGAAGAAGAAAACTCCTGAACCCAAAACTGCTAGGAAGTCATTATCTCCAGGTCCAGTGGAGAAAAAGACTGACAAGGTTCAAAAAAAGAAGATGTTTGAGACTCCTAAGGTCGCCAGACATATTTGGGTTGCGAAATCACCGAGTAACGCTTAAGGAACCAAACTGAACCAAAGGGTACCTAAAAATGTTTCTGTTTTGCAGGTGCATAAGGACCCTTGGATCGGGGACAATGGCTGCTCGAGACATATGACTTATCAGAAGACTCTGCTGACCAATTACGTGCAAGAAGATGGTCCCAAAATTGAGTTTGGTGATAACTCTAAAGGCTATACAAGGGGATATGGAACACTGAACATTGGGACTGCTTCAGTTCCAAGAGTAACATATGTTGAAGGACTTCAACATAGTCTCCTTTCTGTCAGTCAATTCTTTGATAATCTGAATAGAGTTATCTTTGACGCTGGTTTCTGTGATATTGTTGACAAATCTACAGGGAAAACAGTGTTATCAGGTTCGCGGAAGAAGAACATCTACGTTGCTAACTGGAACACCGCTGAACCTGAGGCTTGCTTACTTGCTCAGACGAAATCTAGTGATAGAACAGGATAGCTGTGGCACAAGAGGCTCAGTCACCTGAATTTCAAGGCAATGAAAAAGATAGCCAAGAACTCTAGAGTCATAGGACTGCCCAATGAATCTTTTATCAAATACAAAAATTGTGAAGCGTGTTTGAAGGGAAAGCAGACAAAGAAAAGCAATCCACCAATTACGTCGCCTTCCACTGATGGAATCCTTCAACTGCTCCACATAGACTTGTTTGGGCCAGTTTCTCTAGTGACCATAAGAGGCAAGAAGTATGCACTTGTCGTTATTGAGGATTATTCAAGATATACATGGGTCATCTTCGTAGCCAACAAATCTGATGTCAAGACTGAGCTGCCAATACTGCTGAAGAAACTCAGTGTTGAAAAGGACATCAAGATTCAAAGAATTCGCTCAGATAGAGAGACAGAATTCCTCAACTCAGTCATTAAAGAGTACTGCGATAAGGAGGGGATTCCACACGAGACTTCAGCAGCTCGCACCCCTCAGCAGAACGGACTTGCTGAATGGAAGAACAGAACACTAAAAGAAGCGGCAAGAACGCTCCTACCAGACTCTAGACTACTCTCAAAGTTCTGGGCTGATGCTACTCACACCGCCTGTTACACTCAGAACTCACTACTCACAAAGCAACACATGAAGAAGCCATACGAACTATGGAAAGGAAAAATTCCTTCTATCTCTCATTTTCATATCTTTGGTTGTCCTTGCTTTATCGACAATAACGGGAAGGATCAGTTAAAGGTCTTTGATAGCAAATCTGATCAAGGAGTATTCTTATAATACTCTCGAGTCAGTAAAGCCTTCAGGGTCTTTAACTACCGGACCCTTTGCGTGGAGGAAAGCCCTCATGTTATTTTTGATGAGTTTGTTACTGAGGACAGGAAACCTAAGAAGACAAATCCTGAAGATGTCAGAAGCAAGCTACAGGATCTCACACTAAACGACATAGCTGAGAAGATCCAGCATTGTTGGGATGATGAATCAGACGAAGAAGAAATTCAGACCCATCCTACAAGCACTGTAGCTGACCTGGTTGATTCTACTGAACAGAATCAACATCAAGTAACAATGGTCGATGAGGAAGCCCCAGTAGTAACTGAGACCTCTATTGAGAATATAAACTCAGGGGGAACGACTAATGTTCCTGAGCTAAATGCCCCTGAACCTGGAAACTCAGTAGATCCTAACCTTCTTACTGAATTACTTCGGTACGTAACAACACTATCAAAATGCCTAACACTCCTGTTGACTGTACAAAAGTAATCTCAAAAGAAGAAGCCAAACTCAGACGTTCGTGGCTAGACGCTCACTCTTCTGATTTAATCATTCGAGATCCATCAGCAACAGTAAGGACAAGATCCAGACTAAGTCAAGGAGAAAGCGCTCTCTACTCCTGCTTCTTGTCTACTAAAGAATCTCAGATGATAGAGGATGCTCTCAACGATGCTGACTGGATCATTGCCATGCAAGAGGAGCTGAACCAGTTTGTCCGAAATGAAGTTTGGGAGCTTGTTGACAGACCTAGACATCAACATGTGATCGGTACTAAGTGGGTCTTGAAGAACAAGCGAGATGAAAACAACGTCATAGTAAGAAACAAGGCTCGACTTGTTGCCAAAGGATACTGTCAAGTAGAGGGAATAGACTTTGACGAAACGTTCGCACCAACCGCCAGATTAGAAGTCATTCGTCTGTTCCTAGCCTATGCAACGCATCAAAGATTCAAAGTATATCAAATGGGTGTTAAGTCAGCGTTTCTGAAGGGCGTGCTGAAGGAAGAAGTCTACGTGGAACAACCGCCCGGCTTTCAACATGGACATCAGGTGTACAGACTTCGGAAAGCTCTATATGGGTTAAAACAAGCACCTAGGGCTTGGTACGATCCCCTATCAGACTTTCTTCTTCAGAAAGGTTTTCAGAAGGGGACAGTAGATCGCACTCTGTTCAGCATTAAGTCAGGCGATGACATTCTACTGGTGTAGATCTACGTGGACGACATCACTTTCGGATGCAGGAACGTGACAATACGTCAACAATTCGAGAAAATGATGAAGGAGAAGTTCGAGATGTCCATGATGGGGGAGATGAACTACTTCCTTGAATTTCGAGTGAAGCAATCAACTGAAGGAATATTTATCAACCAAGCCAAATATACTCGAGACCTCCTGAAAAGATTCGGCTGCGACTCAAGCAAGCCAGTCAAAATCCCCATGAACACGAATTTTAAAATTGATCTAGACAAAGAGGGAACTTCTGTTAACTCTACTGATTATAGATCTATTATTGGTTCCTTATTATATTTAACAGCAAGCAGACCTGACATAACTTATGTTGTAGGTGTATGCGCAAGATTTCAGGCGAATCCCAAGCGAAGTCATCTAGACTCAACAAAGAAGATTCTGCGATACCTGAAGGGAACACTTGACGCAGGGCTATGGTATCCTGCTGATGATAATCTGATTCTAACAGGTTATTTTGATGCAGATTATGCAGGATGCAGGATAGATCGAAAGTCAACTTCTGGAACATGTCAGTTCCTAGGCAGCAAGCTGATATCATGGTTTTCAAAGTAACAACATTCAGTGGCGACGTCCACTACTGAAGCTGAGTATATGGCTGCTGGAAGTTGTTGTGCCCAAATTATTTGGCTTCGACAACAACTGCGAGATTATGGGATTACTCAAGATGAAGTGCCCATCTACTGCGACTCCACCAGTGTAATTGCAATAACTCAGAATCCAGTTCTTCGTACTTGATGCAAGAACGTGGACATTCAACACCACTTCATCTGAGATCATGTCGAGAAGAAGGATATCAGGATGGAGAAAATCCATACTGACAAGCAAAGGGCAAACATACTGACCAAACCATTAGCTGAGAACAGGTTCAGAGAACTATCAGTCCAGCTAGGTCTACTAGATCCTACTGATTCAAATCAGTAAGAAAAATTCAGTACGACCGGTCAGAAATCAGACTCAGTACTTGATTCAGTAGGGTGAATCACATAGTACACAGTAAGGGGGAACATGGTATCTTTAGGACTACGAAGATTCTCCTAAGTCGATTCGGTAAAACAGCTGATCGTAAAAGTTCAGCTGAAGAGGTTTGCGTATTAGATTCTTTAAATATTCTCAGAAGCATGCTTGCATTTAATAACTCAGTCGTTTGCATTCAGTGGCATGACTTGCATTTATTTCCCGCCATAAATTTTTTAAGGATTAAGTCAGTAGAAACCGTTTTCATTTAAAATGCCTTATCCTTTAAAGCTGTCTGCAACGCATTTAATGCATGTCTTCTCACCTTACTCTAACTGCACATATCTTACGTGGGTCTAGTTTAGAGGCGGCTAAGTAATCATTCCTTTTATAAAATCAAATCTGAACCGTCCCAGAAAAGCGTGATTTTATACTGACCGTCCGATCTAAAAACCCTTGACATTCAAATCTTTTAAAATCTGTACCTTTTCTCTCTAAACACACTTTACGCCATTACCATCTTAGAGCTTTCGATCGCCGTTCTTATAAGCTGCATACTGTTGCTTACTTATCTCTCTAAAGCTCTTCGATTATGGTAAATTTCTTATCTATCTGAAATCTCGTGTCTAACTTACTCTATTTTCAAGTGCTAACATACTTTTTTGCAGATTTCTGTTTCAATGGCGATTGTTTCGACCCCTTCCAACATCGAGGAGATCATACTCTCTAGGGTTCAGTTTGAACCCACGATGGTTTTTCACCAAGCGGAGCTGCCGTATATGGAGCCGATCTTCTCCGCCCTTAAAGCATCGGGATTAAAGCTTCTTCTTACGAAGCACCCGAAGGCGTACTGGTGATCGCTGTATTGCACCAAATAATCCTGCAAAACTTGAGAATTATATCAGTATAGTTCACAGGGTATCGAACACAAGGAACAAAGGACTAGACATATTATTTTCCTACTTATCTTGGGTTTGGTTAGCAACCACGCAAGTTTTGGGTTTTTATCTAAACTAAGAACTTATAAAAATTGAAAAAAATGTAAAAACTGGAAACTGAAATAAACTGTTTTAACTAGACAGGTAAGAGATGGGTCCAGCAGAATATTCACGCACACGTAATTCCAATCCTCGGCACATAAAATGAATTAATCTTAAGAATCAACTAGTTATAGATTATCGTAACTTAAACTGCGTAATACTCACTCCCACTTACTTAGTCGGTAACCGCCATGTTGGGCATCGAAACGGCTACTTCCCTAATTTAGCTACAACCTACGTTGTTGGGCAATCAATAGATTTAATATCTAAACAGCTTTATTGAACTAAGGGAGCCTAGTATAGGAGCCTACTCGTATGTTGGGCATCTAATAGTCTCCTACCGGTTTAATCCAATTATTCTAATGAATAAATTTTGCTACTTACCTAGCCTTGTTCCACGAGAAACGATGGAAGTACTAAGTTAGCTACAAACTACGCAACTTAGGGTGGCCAATCCTAAATTACTAGTCAGATTAAATAAACCAGAATTAACCCGAAACCCTTCAATTAATTATTAGAACCTAAGCCTCATGTACCGTTCACGTGTGCGTTTTACATCTCGCCGACCACTAAAAGTTTAGCTACTCATGAAACCGTCCCGACCGCACGTGTAAGACACTTTGCAAAACGAACATACATCATTCGTAACCCTAATCCTAACATGCACGAAAACTGAAAATAAGATAAAGATACGAATTAAAACTGAAAACGAAGCACTTACTGAATTCAGAAATGAATAGATCGGAAAATGATTGATGTTTCGAGGTTGTGAGGAGGTCGAGGCGCGAGAAGATGGTTGTAAAGGTTGCTGAATTTCGTGCCTCCCTCATCCTTTTATAGTGCTCCTAGGAATTAGATCACAACTAGGGTTCCTTTGTGGATAAGGAAAGGATCTATGAGATATGGTAATATCTCATCCTTCCTTATTTATATCATTTGGTTCCTTATCTTCTTTCCTTTCTTTTCTTCTTCTTTCCTTCTTTCTTTTCTTGGCCAAATCCGCTCAAAATCTCGCCATTACAGCTGGAAACTCGTTGCCACATCATTTCCACGTGTCGTGCCAAATCAGCCTATTTTCCTGCATAACTGCCAACAAAAGCGTCTCGCCTGTACAGTTAAGAGCTTTTCGGACAGAAATAATTAGGTACAAAATCGACTCATCACGTACCTGCCCCGGCAGGTGGCTGAGTTCTATTATAATCTGCGGTCTGTGGAGGATACAGACGCAGAAGTAACCATCATCGGTTACATGAGGGAGGTTGCCCCTTAGAAGTGGGAGGCAAGCCACGCCGACCTCAGCGTGTTTGAGGCTGTGAAGTCCGCTTTCGACCTCCCGGACAGCGGAATTTCTCCTGTCGGATATAAGGAGAATGAGCTCAACGACTATGTTCGTCACTTCTGCGGACGTGACTATATCTCCTTCAAGTCCGCCCTACCGAAGAACCAACTCCTTCCGGAGTATCGGGGCCTTGCTTACACTGTCATTCATATTCTTAGAAGCGTCGTCGGTTCCTTCGATCAGCTATCTAAGCCTCGACTCCAGATCATGATGGCAATAATCGATGGAGTCCAGGTGAACTGGGCAAGTTCCTCATGTCTGAGCTGAAGGCTTAGGCTCAGAAGTTTGCGGCCACAGAGTCTCGAGAGAGAAGACTAATTAGTGTGGACAAGCTCTTGTACGGGACGAAGGTGTCCATTGTTATTCAGGACTCCGTGACAAATCATGCCTCATTTGTTGATATGAAATATTTCGACCGCAAGCTGATAAAATTCAAGACGAAATCAGCGGCTGAAAAATCTATCGGACATGGAGCTGAGCTCAAACGATCATCTACTGATCTGCCTCCACGTGCCGATCAGCCGAAGAAGAAGAAGCTGTCCAAGCCTGGAGCTTCTAAGGCTGCCTCTAAGCCTGCTTCCCCTCCGAAGGAAGAACTGCTGGATGCTGACACTGGCATAGAGGGTGCCACTTTGAAAGACAAAGTGCAGTAGGTCAGTACTGAGGAGACACAACAGGCAGAAGCTGATGAACCTGCTGCTGAGGTTTCCTCAGAAGAATCATCAACACTTCAGTTGAACCGTCTCCGTGCAACAGGAGAGGTTGCTGAACAAATTCATGAGATTGCCCAGCACCAGGATCCTGTTGACATTGCGATAAGGGCGAGGATACAGATGCTGCTGCGATTCCTCAACTGGGATATACTTGATGATCTCATTCAGTGGCATTTTGTGCTGTCCCTACTGGCCGAGGAGCAGAGTATTCGGTCGGTGATAGGGTTTGGGGAACCCGCCGACATAGCCTCCTTTGAGGACCTACGCTCTGCAATGCTCTATCTTCTAGAGCTCAGGTCCTCACCGCAGGCCGCCAGAAGCCCATCGCCGCCTTCTCATCACGACGATGGAGATGATGATCAAGCACCCAATGATGCAGAAAAGGGAGATTCTGCTGATGGAAAGACTCCCAGCGAGAAGGGCGACTCATCACCTCCACCTACGGAATCAGGTGCTGCCCCTGTTGCTTCATCGTCCAGGAAGCAACAACTCGCTACCTCTGAGCAGAGGCTCGGTACCTCTTCCTATCAGATAAAACTGATAGGTAGCGAGTCCTCTAAGTCTGTCAACCGAGTAATAAGGAAGCAAGGAGACAAGAATCGTCTCCTGGCCAAAGATGTCCATCTCAAGTGGGCACAATACACGAAGGCTCAGACGGAGAAGGTTGACGAACTGACTGGCGCAGTCAAAAAAGTCTCGGACGCTCCAACTCCTAATATTCAGGAGATAGTCAAGACTGCGCTAGCAGCTCAAAAGGCGGACATGGCCGCCCAATGCCAGCAGTTGCTCGAAGCCCAGCATAAGAAGTTCTCTGAGCAGTTGTCTGCAAGCCTGACCACTGTCCAGAAGACTATGGATGAGCGAAACAGGTTGGCCACCTCCAGTGTCCAAACAGCCATTGAAACTCAGGCGGCCACCCTGAAGCTCATTCAGAAGGAGATGACCAATTCCCTCGATGCATCGCTTCTCAAGCAGTGAAATCAAGTAGAGGCCCAAATCCGCCAAATCCGCAAGGATCAGGAGGAAGACTGGGTCCACTACTGTGATGCAGTCGGGGATTTCAACACTACCTCAGCCTCTATCAAATTTGTTGTCTACGAACTTCAACGAGAAGTAGCAGCCATTAAGACTCTCCTGTCCTCGGCAGATGATGCCGAAAAGGGGGAAGGAAGAGCTGAGCAGGTGGTGACAGAGTCAGTTGAGAGGGAAACAATCAAGGGGGAAATTTTAGCGCAGGCTGGAACGAGCTCAGTTCCCACTCCCTCAGTCCAAATCCCTTCTGTCCAAATTCCATCAGAGGCGCATCCCTCTGAACTACAGCTGCCCGCGCAGGCCGGAAGATCGTGTGAAGGATCCTCGGCTCAGGCGCAACATATTGAGGAAGTTGCCAAATTTGTTGATCAAGAAGATGAGCCCCTGCCAACTCAAAGGCCCGGGAAGGAGAAAGCCACTGAAAGCACTCCTCCTTCCCCGATGCCCAAATTCAAATCCCGAGAAGAGCAGGAGGAACATGACAAAAGAGTGGCTCAGCCGCTTTAAGATCAGATTGATTATGAGCTTAGGATGGAGGAAGAAGCGCAGCAGAAGAAGAAGAAGAAAAGGGTCCCAATGTCCAGGACGTCCAAGAGTCAGGCGAAACTGATTATGGCTCAACGAAAGAAAGCTCAGTAATCTGCAGATTCGGAGCCTACTGAAGACTCAGAGACGGACACATTGCCCCTTTCTCAGCAGATGAAGAAACTTCCTAAACTTACACCTGAGCAGGAGGCAGAGGACAAAGCGACGTGGGATGCTGTGCAGCAAGGGCTGAACCTCAGGATGAGGGACAAGAGAGCTGCAGCACTGAGAGAGAAGAAGAGGCAAGAGGATCTAGCTAAGATTATTGAGCTCACTGAACAAGATGCTAGATAGATAATCCTCGATCACAGCAAATAGATACTCAGACTTCCAAGTTCTTCCGGTGTGGTGCCCAAAAGCCTCATCTCAAGAAGACTCCGCACCGCCGTGTAGACAAGTGGATTCCATGGAATCTGAACGAAGAGTGGGAGGAGATGAAGATCGACTTCATCAAAGTATTTTATGTGTGGCAATGTTATTCTTCCAAGTGCTCTAGCCATGAACTTTTTGATCGGCTTTCTATATCATTACGATGCGAACTTCGTAGCGCAAATCAAACTCCTATTATTCAAGGAAAAGCTGCCATTTACTGCTCCTACCTACCGTCAGCTGAGTCCTCCTATGACAACTCAAGACCTCATATGCACGAAGGAGATAGAAGAGGAAGTAGAGACTGCTGCTCGTCGCAACAATCTGGATCTTATGACGACAGAAGATCTCATCCCAATCCACCGCCTTAGAGAAAGAATATACAAATCTTATGGATTGGAGGCTCCTGCTACTAGGTCTGCGGATTTCAAGGCGAAGATTAAGAAGTTCAGACGCTAGTAGTGTTTCTTTTGTCTTCTGATGTTTTTAGCTTAAACTGATGTAATCTCTTCCTTATATATAAGATCAGTTTTTGCTTGGCCAGACAACTACTCATTGTCTTGTGGCTTTGTTTTTATTATCTATCACTCATTCATCACTAAAGTGATCTGACACACACTCACATAACCTATCTTTCTTCCGATATACCTATCTTTTATCCGCCGATAACCCCCGCTACCCCCGCTCGCTTTTTATCAATTCTCTTGGGCCGTAGTTTAGTACTTAGTGGTTTTGGCATCATCAATTAGGGGGGAAATTGTTGGGTTATGAGTCAGTGATTGTTTAGATCATTGCTTAGGGGGTACTTTGAACTGTCATCAGTAGTTCATGTACTTAGGACTTATTGCGTTATTTCGATAATGGGAGAAATTGTAGTGATTTATCGCTATAGAATTGAAGATCCCAAACCTCGTCATATACCCTTAGTGTGTTTGCCTTTCTGACTTGATGATGTAATAGGCTAAACCGTTCTTATTTTCGTTATCCTGCTTTGTCTAAGTCCCGTAAGGGGTACTTGTTGGTCTAAACTTCGCAGAGGAAGTTAAATTCCGTAACCCTATGTCATCACCCCGTAAGAGCTCGTGTCCTCGGTCTCCGTACGACCGTCATCGCAGAAGATTCCCATCACCGACCTCCAAGAAGACACAAGATGGGAGCTCGCACCTTCGCAGTCTCCGTCGACCGTTCTCGCAGAAGACTTTCATCACCGACTCGATGAAGAAGTCGCACGATCGTTCCGCATCTACCGTATCCGACAGAAATGATCGCCCGACTATTACTGTCATTCGAAAGTCGCAGAGAGTATCATACGAGGATGAGTGAGAGTCAACTCGTATGAAGACCGCTTTTCTGACAAGTCTCACCTACCACAAACCTCGACCAATGAGAAGCAACCTAAGCCTTACCTACCCCGATACTAAAGTTGCTCTCATGTACAGTGACCAACCACTCTCCGACGCTACTTCGAAACTTATGGCCGTTTTCCTTGGACGTTTGTGACACGTGGCATCGTCTTCTCCAACGGACAAATGCCTGGGTCACGACTATAAATAGAGAAGCATTTCCGAGCTCAACGTACGGGATATCAAAGGGAATACACGCTCAAAGCTTTTAAACTCTCTAGCACATTCACGACGATCCATCGAAGAACTTGCTTAGTTGAATATTTGTAGTTCTTCTCTCTAGAGTTTCTTTAGTTCCCTCTTCTCTAGCTAAGCTCAACTGTTACATCCATAGCCTAGAACCTTCGAAGGAGTTCACTTTCTATGAATCGTTCTTATTGTAAGAACTCCTTCATTGTTGGAGAAAATCCCTTCCCCTTCAAACTTCGATTTGATTTGTAAAGTCGCTAAGGACTATAACTTAGAAGGGTTCCGTCCAAGCACGCATTCCTTGTTGAGGCTTGCTCAGATTAATCAACAAGAACTCCTGTTCAGCAGGATCGTGGACGTAGGATCTTGCGTATCCGAACCACGTTAAAAATCGCTTGTGTTATTTACTGTTTTATTGCATTATTCTCAAATCGATTTACAGCCAAAACATATTTGGTTTGCGAAAACACATTTTCAGATTGAGACGAAGTCTTTCGGGCCCTACACTTATCCGCACTAAACTCTCCGACTGAGATCCTAATACTGACAAAAGTCAGTATGACAGACTCAGTAGTTAAGCCACTTTGCCGCGATTAGAAGATTACTATCTGACACTGTTCATCGGGCCGCACTTACGGCCTCGCTGTCCTTCGCGTTTGAGGAAAAACTTGTAATCGTGTGTATTCACCCCCCCCCTCTACACCCGATACTGCCTCCCGACCAACAACAAGATCGTTTCTTTTTCCGCATTCATACTGATAAATTTGCGTGTGATAAATTACTTCCTTACCATATAACTATCTCTCCACTGGCTCTGATACCACTACGGACATGATTGGTGCACAAGAAGATTTGAATACCGAATTAGGAGGAATAGAACAAAATAATTCTAATTACATAATTGGAATGACCGTCATCAGCTTAGAACTTTCATATCAAAACATCACACCAACAATCCCTCAAACGACCTTCAATTATACGACCAAAAATGGGACAAAACGGTGTGGCCAACAGATCTTACAAAGCCTTGGGCATGCCAGTTATCTTAATTAAAACCTCAATTCAGTATCATTTCTAATCATAACGCCAGTTCCACCTTTCATAATACTGAACTAGTGTTGTAAAATTATTATATAACTCAGATATAATTTATCACACAAGAGTTTAGTTTATAAGGCTAACCATATTTAATATAGTAATACAAAATCAAATTATCAAATTAGATTAACAACTAAATAAAAGAAGAAAAGAGAAAACTTAAAATGTAGAAGTTATTTGCTCTCTTCTAAAACTGAAAGTTGGTGAATAACGTTTCCAAGGAGAAAATTTATAAAAGTGAGTATTTTATTTATGTTTTTTTCCTCGTTTCCATAATACAAGCATCCCACTTAAATAGACAAGAAGAGGAGAGAAAAGTAGAAAAATGAAAAGACACCTCCTCCTACCTATACATTAGAGTAGAATATAAGTAAACACCTACTACAATTGTTGTTGGCAATATTTCACATAAAATGACAAATTATTATGATATTTGTCGACAAAGAAAATGCTTTTGTCGTATAATTTTTTTTTCCTTGAGACAAGATGTCCCCATATACTATCATGACAGTTGTCTTTGATTATTCTCGATTGTCTGTCTTGCTTTCATTTTGATCTAGAAGATTTTTCCTTGATTTTGAAATTTTCGTCTAAAGCTTCTTTCATAGCTTCAAAATATATCTTCAATTGAAGCTCCTTCATTCGGATCTTGTGCCTCTTGAAAATCCATATCTTGATTCGTTGAGGACATTGAAACATCTGATTTGCTAGATCTTTGAGACATAGTATTTTCTTTGAATGTTATCAACAAATCTTTCTTAATTTCATCCAGATATTCTTAAATCATCTTTTCTTTGGACATAACCCCATATTTCAATTTCAATTTTCTTGAGATATGCTGAAATAGCGAAGGAGATTCCTTCTTAAGTTTGAGCTTAATCTACTCTCCATATTTCTCAATACTATTATCAATATGATACATAGTATCGATACCAAAAATATGGCTTGATTTTGGGTTCTATTTTATCAATATTTTTTCCAGAATTTAGAATGCGAAAACTCTTTTAATACATTAAATCATATCATCTGTATAACCGAATTCTGGTGTCATTTCCAAATTCAAGTAATTGATAATTCTGTAAATAAATATAGGGATGATGTTTCATTCCATACATAAATATTTTTCTAAATTTTTATAAAAAAAATTATATATATGGAAGAATGGAAAAATATCTCCATATGGACAATTTCCGTAATTATGAGTATGCTTATAAGGTTATATCATTCTAATTGCAATTTAAAATTTTTCACTCGTCACGTAATTTTATATTTGCAAATGTGCCACCTATAACGAGACAAATTTAGTTGGAACAATCATATTTTTTTCTTGTTTTTCTTAAAAATAGTTTATCGTTACGTGAATCGAGGGTCAATCAAAGCTTCCACAACGTAAGATGCTTCAACTTTTAAATTGATTGCCCTTCTTCAAAGTGGACCATCATCAAGTAGTAATCTATGGTTTATTTTGACTTTTCAGATTACTAAAAGAATGATCTAGAAAAGCGGTTCGTAAATTATAATTAGAGTCCGGCGGTGAAATGCCCAAATAGGTAAAGTGTTGGATATGAGTCAATAGATGATACTCGCTTGTTGTTCGGTTAAAAGAAAATTGGGGGAAATCATAGTAGTACTATGGAATTGAAGATCCCAAAACCTAGCTGATATCGTAGAATAGTGTGTCGTTAGGATTAACCGATGTATAGGTTAGACTTGATATATTGATTATTATTTTTTGTCTAAGCCCTGTACGGGGTAGTTGTTGAACCGATCTTCCGTCGAAGATACTTTTCAAAACCCCACGTCATCGTTGTAATCGCCTGTGTTCTTCGCCGAGCACCGATCTTCCACTCGCCGAAGACAGACGCATCACCGACAAATCATCGCAGAAGACTACTCCCACCGATAGTCATCGCGTAAGAACGTAAACAAGCACGCACCTTCGCAGCCGCCACCGACCTACTCAGTAGATGCCGTGTCAACCGACTCACTGAAGAAGACAGAGACTTTTCGCCCATCGTATCCTACTGAAAGCGACCCACCTATTCAAGTCTTTTTCGAAAAGTTCAACGAAGACATACGAGGTTGTTGAACCGGTGAACTCCGACATTCTCACCAACTACAAACCTCGACCAATGAGAAGCCGACAACGCTTACCTACTCTACACAAGAAAGCCGCTCTCATGAACAAGTCGCATTAACCGGCCCCGCCGCAACAAGTTCGAATTAATGGTCGCTTTTTCGGGGAAGCTTATGACACGTGGCATCGCTCGTCTCCAACCGACATACGCCATAACTCACAACTATAAATAGAGAAGTTTTCGAAGCTCCGAAAGACGGAATTTCAAAGGGACAAGCTCAAGTTCATAAACGCTCTAGAACACTCAAAGATCATCCGGAGGAAAACTTGCGTACTTAGAAGATTTCTCGCTTTTCTC
Organism: Lavandula angustifolia; assembly: GCA_028984105.1. Classification (NCBI taxonomy): domain Eukaryota; kingdom Viridiplantae; phylum Streptophyta; class Magnoliopsida; order Lamiales; family Lamiaceae; genus Lavandula; species Lavandula angustifolia. The sequence goes on along the minus strand of CM054823.1, from coordinate 15,548,763 downwards.
TCTGCGAGTTCTTACATCCCTTTCTTCTCTGCACGAAGCTCATTGTCATATTTATAGCTTAGATTCGAAGGAGTTCACATTTAGTGAATTGTTCTTATTGTAAGAACTCCTTCTCGCTTGGAGAAAATTCTCTTCCCTTTCGTACTTAGGTTTGGATTGTAAAGTCGCTAAGGACTATAACTTAGAGGGAACCGTCCAAACAGACACGCATCCCCGCCGAGGCTTGCTCGAATAATCAACAAGTTCTCCCGCCTTGTTCAGGACCGTGGACGTAGGATCTTGCGTATCCGAACCACGTTAAATCGCTTGTGTTCTTTTATCGCTTTTATTGCATAGCATTCAACCGACTTGAAAATCATAAGCTTCGCATAAAACGTATTTTATAAAGCGCACAACCAAAAGATTAAATTTGCTAAAACGTGTTTTCAAAAGAGACGAATTCCGGCCCCACACTTTCCGCACAACGCTCTCCGATCGATTCTCAAAGTACCGACAACAGCCGAGAGGAGAGAGCTCGCAGAGGCCGACTCATTCTCGTCCCGCGATCGAATGCTTATCGGGCACCGTTCATCGCTTGCAATCATCGCCAACGACCTTCATAGAGAAAAAGAAACCGAGCTCGGTGTATTTACCCCCCCTCTACACCCGACTTATCGCCTCCGACCAACAATTGGTATCGAGCACACGGTGTTCAACCGATCGCCGGCTCGAATTACTTGTCCTCTCGAACCGATCCCGAAAACCGCTTTCACCGCATAAGCATCTTTTCAAGCATCCTTATACTCTTACTTTAGGATGGTACCGATGTTCTCAATAGAGAACTACACGGTATGGCGCGTACGTATGGAGGCACACCTAACGTCACTCCACGACAAAGCATGTCGATGTCCTGGAGTCGGACCGATCATTCCCATGATCGACGCCGTAGTATTTGCCGCCGGAGGAGGCGTGGGAGCACAAACCGGTGCTAAGGTTCCCAAAGACAAATCTCGCCTTCACGCCCGAAGAGAAGAAGCCGCACAACCTTGACCGAAGCTGCACGTAATGCCATACCGACTACGCCAGCTGACTCACACCCTGGACGGGTACATGATTGCAAGACGGCGAAAGTGCTATGGGACGCCTTGGTCGTACCGAGCCACGGAACCCCTCGTATCAAAGAAAACAAGCTCGAGCTAGAGCTTCAGAAGTTCGATGCCTTTGTAATGGAGCTTCACCGAAACCATTGACGAGCCGAGTGTCGATTCACCAATCAAGTCAATGTCATCAATGGGCCGGGGAGGTCGTTCACCAACAAGGAGATGAACACCAAGATCTTGAGAGCGTTGCCCCGACGTATGGCTTCCATTTGCTACTTATTTACGTCGCTTCCGATCTAAATGCTCTAACTCCCGATGTTATATTTTCGTAATTAAAATCGGAGGAATTCGAGCATAGCCTACCCCTAAAAGTGCTTAAGCGCTCCAACGACATACGCTCGACTACGCCTTCAAGGCAACAGCTAGCACACGGAGCCAAGCCTATTTCGCTCAAGCAAAGTTGTGGCCACATCGCAGCAAAGTCTTCTCGAGACTTCAGCCCCGACCTCGCCTAGCACCGATGGCTCTCAAATATCGTAGGGGAAAGGAGAGATTCGTAAAGCCGAGGAAATACAACCGAGATTCTTCTTCGTAAGAAAGACTATCATAAGAAAGAAGAATCTAATCCTTCTACCGAATGCGGAAATCGGAGTTCGCCGCACCCGTCTAAAGACTCACTGGGTAAGAGCAAAGCAGAACATCCACCGCTACAACAAGAAGAAGGAGGGACACTATCGCACGATTGTCCCGAACCCTCACCGCTCAAAGAGCGTAACGGCAAGCCAGGAGAAAGAAATTCGCCGAGAGACGGCAGCCTATATAGCCGGAGAGATATCCGACAATTCAACCGAGGAGGATACATTCATATATTCTTCTCAAGACGAAGCCGCATTCGTCGCAGCTTGAGGTCGCAGAGACAGCTTCCCGATGAGTCACCCGAATACCGTCTCGACGGCCGAGAAGAGGCCGAGGTAAATTCTAAACACATTATTACCTCTTCTTCACACAAAGACACAAGACACGTGCTCTGGCCACGCATGATCCTCTAGGATGTGGTACAAGCCTACGACGATCTCGCTAGAGGAATAGATTCAACGAGCGCAGAGTTCAAAGCAGAACCATCCAGAACTTGAACAGTAAAGGCCGAGAATTAGAGACTTTCTTCTCGATTGTCGGGTCCCTACCGAGTCAGCGGATCTAGTTGCGAGACTCAAGGAAGAGATTGAATCTCTTATGACTAAGTCTCGCCTTCAAGAGACTCGGATCTCGCCCGACCAAGGACAATTTCCGAGAAAGAGACTCGAAATAGCCCAAAGCTCGCCGAAGCTCACGCACGTGCACGACTACGACTCACTCGTGAAGGAGTGACGAGGTCTCGGGAGAGGTTTGATGACCGAACAATACCGGGAGCGAAGGAGAAGCTTGAAAGCACGCTTAGAGCACAACGACCAACCGCCGTGAAAGAAGGCATCGCTATACTCACGAAGCTTCCACCTCCAAAAGCTCAAGAACTCCCCGTCGATAGGTTCGTCGGAGGAAAGGTGCAAGCCGCCGACACCACAACTCGTGCGAAGAACAAACAAAAAATGATTGCACCTCCCCGAGTAAGCAACAAGCAACGACCAAAGGTTCCACCCCAGGACACCGCGATCAAATTCGTGGGGAACCAAGAAGGTCGGGATGGGCGTAACAAGACAAGGAGCCACCGTATGAGCACCCTGGCCAAGCACGGCTCGTACTACTATGAGCCTGTGGTCGGAGAAGCGCTAAGACTCGTAAGAAGAAAGCGCCCGAACCCAAAATCATCGCCAGTAAAGTCAAGATGTCCAAGTCCTCGTGGAGAAGAAAGCCGACAAGGTTCGAAGAAGAAGTCTAGGACTTCTAAGGTCCCGAGACAGATCCGGGGTTCCAAAATCATCCACTAACCAAGTAGGACCCAACCGAACCAAAGGGTACCTAAAAACGCCTCTCGTTTTGCAGTGCATAAGGACCCACGGATAGTGGACGTGCCGTCGCCGAGACACACGACTTACCGTAAGAGCTCGCCGACCAACTACGTACAAGAACATGGTCCCGCACTGAATTCGGCGACAACTCAAAAGGCTACACAAGGGATACGGAACGCCGAACATTGGGACCGCCACAGCTCCAAGAGTAACATATATTGAAGGACTTCAACATAATCTCCTTTCGCCGACCAATTCCGTGGATAATCTTAACAGAGTAATCTTTGACGCCGGTTTCGTGATATTGTTGACAAATCTACAAGGAAAACATTGTTATCGTGTTCGCGGAGGAAGAACATCTATGTTGCAAACCGGAATACCACGTAACCCGAGGCTTGCTTGCTCACACGTACTAAATCGTGACAAGTCGCCGGTTATGGCACAAGAGACTCAGCCACCCGAACTTCAAGACCATGAACAAGCTAGTCAAGAACTCCAAAGTCGAGGACTCGCCCAAAGAATCATTTATCAAAGACAGAATTGTGAAGCGTGCCTGAAGGGAAAGCAAACAAAGAGTAGCAATCCACCTATTCCGTCACCTTCCACCGATGGAATCCTTCACCGCTTCACATGGACTTATTCGCGCCCCTCTCCAGCCGACTATAAGAGGCAAGAAGTATGCCCTCGTCGTCATAGACGACTACTCGAGATATACTTGGGTCATCTTCATCGCCAACAAATCCGATGTTCGACCGAGTTACCTAATCTACCAAGAAACTCAAGGTGGAAAAGAACATCAAGATTAAGAAGATACGCTCGTACGGAGGAACAGAGTTTCTAAACTCGTAGTTAAGACATACTGCGATAAAGAGGGAATTAAGCACGAGACATCACCCGCACGCACCCCTCGCCAGAATGGGACTTGTCGAACGTAAGAACAGTAACACTCAAAGAAGCAAAGCAAGAACGCTCCTCGCAGCATTCTCGACTACCCTCAAAGTTTTGGGCCGATGCTACCGACACCGCCCCCGTTACACTCGGAATCGCTCACTACCGACACAACAACACATGAAGACGCCTTACGAACTGTGGAAAGGGAGAATTCCTTCTATTTCTCATTTTCATGTTTTCTACTGTCCTTGCTTTATCCACAATAATGAGAAAGATCAGCTTGAAGGTCTTTGATAGCAAATCTGATCAAGAAGTATTCTTAGGATATTCCCGAAGTCAAGAAAAGCCTTCGTAGTCTTTAACTATCGGACTCTTTGTGTGGAGGAAAGCCCTCATGTTGTTTTTGATGAATTTGTTACCGAGAACAGAAAGATACAAAGTCAAATACCAAGATGTCGCGCAAAGAGCTACGTGATCTCTGGACCGAATGGTGAAGCCGAAAAGATCCCGCATTGTTGGGATGATGAACAAACTCGTACTCAACCAACAATCGATGTAGCCGACCTAGTTGATTCTATCGAACGTAATCAACAACAGTAACATCGGTCGATGAGGAAGCCCCCGTGGTAACCGAGACCTCTACCGAGAATATAAACTCGTGGGGGAACGATTAATGTTCCCGAGCTAAATGCCCCCGAACCTCCGGAAACTCAAGCAGATCCTAACCTTCTTACCGAATTGCTACAATACCATGAACGTAACGCATTTACCGAAATGCCTAATACACCTATTGACCGTGCGTAAGTAGTATCGTAAGAAGAAGCCCGACTCAAGCGCTCGTGGCTCGATGCTCATTCTTTAGATCTTATCATTGGAGATCCATCAAGCAACTATAAGGACGAGATCAAGATTAAGTCAAGGAGAAAGCTCACTTTACTCTTGTTTTCTCGTCTACGTAAGAACCTCGGCCGATAGAGGACGCACTTAAAGATGCCGACTAGGTCATTGCTATGCAAGAAGAGCCGAACCAGTTGCCGTCGAAATGAAGTTTGGGAGCTTGTCGACGTACCTGAGACATCGCACGTGATTGGAACTAAGTGGGTCTTCAAGAACAAGCGAGATGAAAAAAACGTCATCGTCGAAATAAAGCTCGACTAGTTGCTAAAGGATACAACAAAGCGTAAGGAATTGACTTTGATGAAACGTTCGCTCCGGGGCCGCTAGATTGGAAGCCATTCGCCTTTTTCCTAGCTTATGCAACACATCGTGGATTTAAGGTATATCGATGGATGTGAAGTCGCTTTTTCGAACGGCGCATCAAGGAAGAAGTCTACGTGGAACAACCGCCCGGCTCAAAGCTAGGACATCAGTGTATGTACTTAGGAAAGCTCAGATGGGTTAAAACAAGCACCCGTGGCTTGGTATGATACCCAATCGTACTTTCTACTTCGTAAAGGTTTTCGTAAGAGGACAAGAGATCGCACCCTATTCAACATAAAGTCGGGAGATGACATTCTACCGGGTGCGATCTACGGGACAACATCATTTTCGACCGCAGTAAACGAAGTCATATGTCGCAGTTCGAGAAGATGATGAAAGAGAAATTCGAGATGTCTATGATGGGAGAGATGAATTATTTCCTTGGATTTCAAGTGAAGCAATCACCTAAAGGAATCTTCATCAATCAAGCCAAATACACTCGAGATCTTCTCAAAAGATTCGGCCGCGACTCCAAAGCAAGCCACCAAAATCCCCATGAACACGAACTTTAAAATCGATCTGCACAAAGAGGGAGCTTCGTTAACTCTACCGACTATGGAGCTATTATAGGCTCTTTACTTTATTTAACAAACCTAGCCGTCCCGGCATAACTTATGATGTAGGTGTATGCGCAAGATTCCAAGCGGATCCCAATGAAGTCATTTAGACTCGCCGAAGAAGATTCTCGCGCTATTTAAGAGGAACACCCGATGCCGGGTTATGGTATCCCGCCGATGATAACTTAATACTAACAAAGTTATTGTGATGCCGATTATGCAGATGCGTGATAGATCAAAAGTCAACTTCCGAACTTGTCGGGCCTTCCTAAGCGCAAGCCGATTTCTTGGTTTTCAAAGAAGCAAGCATTCAGCAGCAACGTCCACTACCGGAGCCGAGTACATGGCCGCATGAAGTTGTCGTGCCCCGCATCCTTTGGCTTCGACAACAACTTAGAGATTATAGTATAACTCGTGATGAAGTGCCCATCTACCGCGACTCCACAAGGGCACCGCCATAACTCGTAACCCGGGCTTCTACATACCGTATGCAAGCACGCGGATATCCGACACCACTTCATCGTGAGACCATGTCGAGAAGAAGGATATCGGGATGGAGAAGATCCATACCGACAAGCAAAGGGCGTATATACCGACCAAACCACTAGCCGAGAACAAGTTCGGAGAACTATCCGTTGAGCTAGGTCTACTCGGATCCTACCGAGATGCGTCGCAGATGCCGACTACCGAGAACATCATTGCCCAACAATTGGTAACAATTGGTATTAGCATAAGGAATCGCACGACAAGTCGTATAACTAAGTACAAAGTGACTCGCTTGGGAAAGTCACACCGTACACGATGAAGGGGGGAACATAGTCATCATCATGACAACCATTCTCCTTATACATAACGGTAACTACCGATAAGTTCACCAAGAGGTTTGCGTAATTTTGTGTACTTATTTTTTAGTGCATGCTCGCATTTATTGCATCGCCGCTCACACTCGCAGTTAATGTGCATTCATTTCCCGCCATTAATAGTTTAAGGAAAGGTCGGGAGGGAAACCTTTTCATTTGCATAAACCGAGTAATTAATGCCGTCTCGTCGCGCATTTAATGCATGTCTTCTCACTTACCTTTATTACGTCGATCTATGTTTTAGGCGGCTTTTGTAATCATTCCTTTTATAACATTAAATCTTAGCCGTTCATAGTTTTTGGAAGATTAAAACTCGCTTGTTGGATTGAAACTTGCAATCAAGCCAATATATACAAAATCTTTCATCTTCTATCTTTTTCCTCACTTTTCGCCATTATCAAATCCTAAGAGCTTTTATCGCAAACCGCTTCCATCTCAAACTTCTTATAACCGCTTTGCCCGTGCATCTCTCAAACTCTCATACTGGTAATGTATTCAAATCCCGACAACTACCGACTTACTCTATTTTCAAGTGCTAACATGTGTTTTGCAGTATTTCTACGGCGATCGTACGCACTCCCCGAACCAATAGTGGAGATCATGGCCATCCGAATTCAGTTCGAACCCACAATGGCTTTCCGCCAAGTGGACATTCCGTATCCGGAGCCTATGTTCGATGCTCTAGAGAGGTCGTGGTTGGAGACCCCTGTGACCAAGCATCCGCGTGCCCATCTCAAGCTAAGGCAAGTGGCGTAAGCGTATTTCAACCGGAACTCAATGCCGTCGCGGAGGAGAAGAAGCTTCCTTCTCATACATGAGTGAAACAACTCCGAACAAGTGGAAGCCGACTCAACACACCTTCAACATCCGAGAGGCTCTAGTCCTTGCGTTTCAGGTTCCTACTTCTGGAATCTCCCCTATCGGATATAAGGAGAGGGAGATCAATGCCTATGTACAAAAGTTCTGTGGACGCAGTGATCTGATGTTCAAGACAGCTCTCCCGAGGAATCTTTTGCTACCTTAGTACAGAGGTTTAGCGTATGTGGTCTCGCACATACTGACAAGCTCAGCTGGATCGTACGATCAACTGTCCAAACCTAAGATTCAGCTGATGATGGCTATTGATGACGGAGTAGAAGTGAACTGGGCTGACTATTACACGACTCAGATGAAAGCCCAGGCCCAGAAATTCACTACTATACCCACTGGCGAGAGGAGGATGGCCAGTACGGGTAAGCTTCTATTCGGGACCAAGATGTCAGTCCTAATAGAGAGTGTTGTACAGAGGAACTCAGCTTTTGAAGACTCAAAGCTGTACAACACTAAGCTGATAAAGTTTAAGACTAAAGAAGCGACTGAGAAGTCAATTGGCAAAGGGCCACCCGAGCGTAAGAGAGCTGCTCCCGCCCCGCCATCTCCCGCCGATGTGTCCAAGAGGAGGAGGCTTATCAAGCCACGACCACCGAGGTCACTGTGGCTCACCCGATAACTGGCCATAGAACAGCTCCTCCTCCACCTCAAGATGAGCAAACCTTTGACTCCGACACAGGGATGGAAGGAGCCACCCTCAAGGAGAAATCTCAAGTCATCGCTCCGACGACACTCAATCGGACATTCGAGAGCCAACCGAAGAGACCGAATGGACAACAACTCATACCACTCATCTACGTGCTACATACTCGAGATTCACGATCGCATTCCGTAGATAGCCGAGCATGAAGACTTGGTTGACATTGCCATCGTGGCAAGAGTTCGATGCTACCGAGGTTCTTAAACCGGGATATTCTCGATAGATTTTGCAAAAACTCGCCGCCACCATCGATCTACCGACGGAGGAGCAAGATTTACAGCAAGGAGATCGGATTCGGGGAGCCACCGATTTGGCGTCCTTCGAGGATCTTCGAGCCGCTATGCTCTATCTTCTTAGCCTACGTACCACGCCTCCCGTTGCTACGTGCTCCGCCTCCATCTCCTCCCCGCCGATGAGGGTGATGACCAAGAACAAGATCGGAGATGGAAGGCAACCCCAAGGATGCAGGTTGGGAGGCTCGCCGAGGGACCAACTCCCCATGAGAAGAGCCAATCACCACCCCTCGGGTACCTCGGTGAGGCTCGTGGCGCTCCGGGTACACGGGAGCAGCTCCCTCGTGTTTTCCCGATCAAATGCTCGGAACAAGCTCTTACCGCATTCAACCTATTGGTTCCGTGTCCTCCAAATCGCTGAATAAGGCGATCGACGCCAAGGAGCTAAAAACGAGACTTCTCGCCAAAGACGTCCATATCAAATGGGAGAAGTATACGAAGGCGCACTGATAGCTCCGAATAAGCTAGCCGCCGGCATCTCCACTTCCTCAAGAGGCTCCTTCGCAACCGATTTTAAGGAGATGATCGAGCAGTGTTTTGATAGCGCAGAAAGCGGATCTATCCGCACGTAGCCGCTTGTCGCTCCAAGCTCACCACAAAACATTTACCGAGCAACCGACTCATGCTCTCACAACGACCCAAGCTCAAATGGATGAGCGAAACAAGTTGGCTACAAGCGGCCTCCGCATCGCTATTAAGCAACAAGCCGAGGCCTTGAACGAGATTCGAAGGAGATAAAGGAATCCAATGATCTAGCCTCGCCGAAACTCCGCCGGGAGTCGGCTTGCTCATCTCAATCGATCTAGGGCACTCAAGAGAAGGACTCGGGAGCAATACGTGACTTGGTCAAGGACTTCGACTCTACAGCTACTCGGATCAAGGACTCGAGATACAAGCTTGAGAAAGAAGTCACAGCCTATCCGTACCAACCTCGATAAGGCCGCCGATGCCAAAAAGGGGGGAAGGTATAATAAAAGATGTAACCCGAAACGGATACGGTTGATGTACGGATTATCGTGGAAAGGGCTCAGGAGGAGAGACCCTCCACAAACCGAAGAACCCGCACGCACTCGGGGGAAAGGGCTCGGGAGGAAGGACCCTCTACTACTACTCGTGATAAGAACTCTTCTCGAGGTCCATCTCCTAGAATTCCCACTTCAGCCCAACCCCCATCTCCCTCTTCTCGTCGCTCACATTGAAGAAGTAGCAAACTTTATTGAAAGCAGAGACAAGAAGAAGAGCTCGAGCTCGAACAATTGCCACCGCAGAGGCCGGCGAAGGAGATTGCAACCGTATCTACTCCTCCTTCCTCCCCGGTCCATAAGTTCAAATCAAAAGCGGAGCAAGAGGCTTATGACCTCAAAATTGCCTAACAAACGCAAGATAAGCTCGACCATGAGCGTCGCCTTTAAGAGGCGCAGGCGAAAGAAAGAAGCCCAAGGGCAAAGCCGTTAGGGGCAAAGGCAAGAAAAAGGTCGGGTCTGGTCGAAGAGCGTAAGAAGAAAGCCCAAGCGCATTTTGCTAAGTGCTCTTCCGACCGAGATCCAAGCTATCGCTCGTAGTATTCCCACTACTACTCTAACACCCGAGCGGATAGCGAAGATCAAGCGACCCGGGAGGCGACGCCGCAAGGTCCGAGTCTCGTGCAAGGAGACAAGAGGAGCAAACGCACTCCGCGAAAAGAAAAGGATAGCCGACTTGGCGAAAATGCGTAGCTTATCTCTCAAGCCAAGCACTGATCCGAGGAGGCGTATCCCAAGAGGATCCAAGTTCATCGTGGGCCCATATGTTAAGAATATTCCTATCCCGCATGTGGATAAACGGGTGCCTACCGATATGAACGTCCATTGGGAAAGGCCGAAAGAGGATTTTATTAAAGGCTATTTTGTATGGCGCATTTATCCTCTCGACCGTCCCAATGACGCTTATTCGACGAACTAATCTCGAGATTTGATGTCTCATTCGTGAGATCGGCCGAGACAGATTATGGAAGAACGTAATATTCCCTTCCGTGCCCCGACTTTCCGACGTATTCCTCCGCCAAGAACTCGAGTGGATCTCGTGCACGAAGGACATTGAGAGAGAGAGATAGAGGAAGCCGCTTTCCATCCGGGTTTGTCGCCCGACAATCCTCTTGACAACGAAGAAATCCGGGAGATCGTGATCGAGTTTACAAGTATTATTGATCCTCCCGCCGAGAAGTCCGCCGATTTCAAGAAAAGGACTCAACGCCTCAAGCGTCGCCAGCTGATTTCTCCTTCTTTTTGATTTCTCGTTGTAATAGCCGTAGGAGCTTGTACATCATTGATTATATATATCAGTTCCTATTGCTTGTTAGATAATTACTCATTGTCTTCCACTCTTTGCATCGTGTTTTTCACGACCGATCACTAAGTGATCCGACACAAACTCACGGCCGCTCCGATTTTGCCTATCTCCCACCTACCAAGTATTGAAATTCCTTTATTTTTTTCCTCGTAATGTTGTAAGGGGGAAATTGTTGTCGTAGGATAAGCATCTTTTATGGACTTGAGAAGTTTAAGAGGTAGAGGTAGAGGTTTCTGCATCATCAATTAGGGGGAAATTGTCGGATATGAGTCGAGTAGGATGATACTCACCGTTGTTCGGTTAAAAGAAAATTTGGGGAAATCATAGTAGTACTATGGAATTGAAGATCCCAAAACCTAGCCGATATCGGTAGATTAGTAGTGTCGTTAGGATTAGCCGATGTATAGGTTAGACTTGATATATTGATTATTATTTTTGTCTAAGTCCCGTACGGGGTAGTTGTTGAACCGATCTTCCGTCAAGATACTTTTCAAAACCCCACGTCATCGTGTAATCGCTTGTGTTCTTCTACCGCCACCGATCTTCCACTCGGCCGAAGACAGCGCATCACCGACAAATCATCGCAGAAGACTACTCCCACTGATAGTCATCGCCAGGAAGAACGGTAAACAAGCACGTACCTTCGCAGCCGCAAATGACCTACTCGCAGAGAAGTTATGTCACCGACTCACCGAAGAAGACAGAGACTTTTCGCCTCATCGTATCCTACTGAAAAGCGACCCACCTATTCAAGTCTTTTCAAAAAGTTCAGTAAAGACATACGAGGTTGTTGAACGGTCAACTCCGACATTCTTACCAACTACAAACCTCGACCAATGAGAAGCCGACAACGCTTACCTACTCTACACAGTAAAGCTGCTCTCATGAACAGATGCATTAACCGCCCGTCGCAACAAGTTCGAATTAATGGTCATTTTTCTTGGAAGCTTGTGACACGTGGCATCGTCGTCTCCAACGGACATATGCTATAACTCACAACTATAAATAGAGAAGTTTTTGAAGCTCCGAAAGACGGAATTTCAAAGGGACAAGCTCAAGTTCATAAACGCTCTAGAACACTCAAAGATCATCCAGAGGAAAACTTGCGTACTTAGAAGATTTCTCGCTTTTTCTCTGTGAGTTCTTACATCCCTTTCTTCTGTGCACTAAGCTCATTGTCATATTTATAGCTTAGATTCGAAGGAGTTCACATTTAGTGAATTGTTCTTATTGTAAGAACTCCTTCTCGCTTGGAGAAAATTCCCTTCCCTTTCGTACTTAGGTTTGGATTGAAAAGTCGCTAAGGACTATAACTTGGAGGGAACCGCCCAAACGACAAGATCCCCGCCGAGGCTTGCTCGTAATAATCAACAAGTTCTCCCGCCTTGTTCGGGACCGTGGACGTAGGATCTTGCGTATCCGAAGCACGTTACATCGCTCAGTGTTCTTTTTCTCGTTTTATTGCATAGCATTCAACTGACTTGAAAATCATAAGCTTGCATAAAACGTATTTTATAAAGCGCACAACCAAAAGATTTAATTTGCTAAAACGTGTTTTCAAAAGAGACGAATTCCTGGCCCCACACTTTCCTCACAACAGCCTCCGACCGATTCTCAAAGTACCGACAACGGCCGCCAGGGAGAGAGCTCGCAGGCCGACTCACTCGTCCCGCGATCGAAGGCTTATTTCGACACCGTTCATCGGTTGCAATCATCGCCTCGCCGACCTTCATAGAGAAAAAGAACCGAGCTCGTGTATTCACCCCCCCCCCTCTACACCCGACTTATCGTCTCCGGACCAACATAAAGTCAAACACATTTATACCCAATTGTTATATTTAAGTTCACTATATACCCAAAAAGACTAAAATATCCCTGCTTCTTCAATAAAGTCAAACGATGGGATGGTCCGATCACGGTCGGCACAAAAAAAAATTGTGATCGGCAAGACCCTATTGATCGGCACCATTTTGTGCCCTATCGATAGGGCCGTGCCGACCATCACCATTTTGTGCCCTATCGATAGGGCCGTGCCGACCGATAGGGTCGTCCCTATCGATAGGGCCGTGCCGACCGATAGGGTCGTGCATAATATGTAGTGCCCGATCACAATTTTTTGTGCCGATCAATAGGGTAGTGTCCATCACATAGTGCCGATTTGACAAGTTTAGATGAAAATTTTGAAAAAGTGAGGGTATTTTAGTAAAATTGGGTATTTGCTAGATAGTTTTTAAATGAATGGGTAGTTTTGCAGTTGTAATAGTCAAATAGGGTATATTGATATATTAGTACTTATAATTATATATCACCGAATTACCAACTGAATTATTAATTCGAATGTACTTTTTTTTTTTGTTAGTTCGTATGTTTTGTTAATCAGATGCATAGAAAGTATTTAAAAAGATTATGAACCCTAAAATGTAAATTTTTGTTTTAAGCAGCGATTTAAAATAAAAATAAAAATACTCTATTTTGTAAGGATTCGATTCACGGATCCAAGGGGACGTTTGATGACCGCCACCTTAAATTGTACCGAATCTTCTTAATTAGTACTCCGTATTTTTTAGTATAGTAAAATAAAATTAATTTCAGTCATCAAGATTATTGATTACACTAGTTTCTATCACGAAATTATACTATTTCAACCCTAATTCATGTGAAAGATGCATTTCTTTACATAAATTTAATTTATTGTTAAATTTGATACTTCCAAGGTTGAAAGAACTTCGTGGCACCTTGTTTACCACAAAAAAGGTTGTTCAATTCAAGACCCTTGTCCACCCACCTCCCCAAAAATAAAATACTACAAATAAATAAGAGAGATTTGCTAAACTAACCAAATCTACTAAAACAAATACAAAAATACTTAAATATTATAACTATATTTATAATATACCTAATTTTACAAAATTAACTCCACATTTTCTTAAGACTCTCACCAACACAACTCAAAAGACTCCCACCATCACATCTTTTGCATCCAGGCCCGCACAATTTTTTCATTTAACTAACATCGAAAACCGTGTAAAAATATAGAAAGAGTAATTTTGACCAAAAAACAAGGATTTTTTGGTAAAATTGAGTATTCTATAAACAAAAATTTAGTGAAAGGGTGTTTTTATTTTTTTTAACTTATTTTGGGTATATTCATATATTACCACAATAAAATAACAATATTAGTAATATAATTAAATAAAAGTATTATTATTGGACTTCTCGAAATGATTGATTGGTAAATGGTAGACACTTAGGTATGATAACTGATTGCAACCCTACATACCATCATCTCTTGTCCTTCTTTGCCCTCTAAATTCCCATCATGTTTTTATCCTTCTCTCTCCTATTAAATTTTTCGATGCTATCAATGGGATAGTGTTCTATTTTATTGTACATTAACATCGATAGATAATAATTGAATTTCATTAATTTAAGGTTATGATTAAAATTTTGTTGATTGTTGCCGGTTAAACTTAATGAAATGGGCCGTGTCCCCCTTTCTCTTACGAAGATGAAAATTTATACTCGCTATTCTAGATAAATTCGGCTTTTGAATAATAAGCTATAAACCACACCTCAAATGCAAATTGGTTTAACAGGCAGTGGTGGGATTATGATTCGAAAATGATGATGGCAGAATGATCAAAGGGTTCAGTTCGGATCAGGTTGAGTTACTTAGCATCCTATGTCGGGTACTAAATTTGATCAATACTTTACAATTATACTTGAGAATTCATTACATGCAATTTAGTATGTGGTGGCAGCCCAAATACGCCACCAAGTATCTCCACCTATGCTAACAATAGCGATCTTAGAATTCATAATTAGAGAAGGAGATCTCTAATATTTTTGGGACCCCTATTTATGTCAATGCAAACTAGACTAATCATATGTAACAGATTTAGACTCAAACAAAGTGGTATGTAGAGGGGCATGCCCACTTTTTTTGTACGATGAGGAACGTAATATAGTTATTTGATATGCATAAATCTGCAAACTGCACAAAAGATGTAATACACATCCAATTTTTTCTTATTCGTGTTTAGGTGATTTCGTGAGAATGCATACAATACATCTAGGTTTTGAAGTTTTACCCTTTTTCCTGTTTTACAGCAAAACCAACTCAGATTCGTATACATGTCTGCTTAAAAGAATATATAGTTGGCAAACAAAAAAGCCTTCCCAAACACTTTAATTCTCGTTGTAAACTAAGATTTTATTTGTGCTTGTTACTAATAACAGTAGTGATAAAAATAACTTCATAATTATGTAATTAATAGTAATAAAAAGGCAGAATAAAATTCTGTTCACCAACAAAGGATTCAAGATGGTCAACTAAGCTTTAATGCTGATTGGATTTTGCATGAATGGTATTTACCATTTAAGAATTCAGTATTTATTAGTTGAATGATATTCAAAAAATAAAGCCCAATAAGTTTGGGCCATAAAGAAGGCCAGACCAGCCATTTGCCCCTATATTGTTTCCGGGAGCAATAAATTAGGTTTTTCCCGGCCCCAATTTTTATCCTAATTTTACAGTTCTACTACACCGAATCACCGATGCATTTAATTTCACCGAATTAGGGTTTACTGCTCCACAAATTGGATTTCATCGCTCAATTTTATTCAGATTGAATTGATTTGCCGTACAGAATGAACATATGATAACTGAATCCGTTTCTTCAAATTATCCTGTACCTTTTCCTCCTTTTTACCAGTGCGATTATACAAATTAATGTTGTTAGATCGGTTATTTGAAAGATTGTGTATTGGGATGATCTGATTAAGTTTATGGAGTTCAGAAACGGAGAATGTAGGGTATTTGATTTATATGGTTTCTGAATTAGGTCTGAAGCTGCCCTAATTGTGTAACTACACCTAAGAGAGAGTTGAAGAAAATAATAGTAGGTTATTTGGTGTAGTTTATTGGATATAGCATAATAAATATCCAATGTAGTCAAGGCTCCATATGTTGTTCTTTATGGGTGTATTTCTTGATCTATGATTCTTGATGTCTGACAATACTTCAAAAGGTGCAATTTGATTTTCAGCTTTTGCATGTGCATTTTGTGCTAGTTAAGGCTTTTTTGATGATTTGTGTACTCTGCTTTTCATTCTCTGCATTACCAGCAATTTTGATGAATTTTGGATGGTATTGATGCATTAATTTTGGATGTTTGTTATGACTGGTTCTGGTTCTATGGCTTTGTCTATAGATTTTCTCCCTATTTTCTCCTTCATTTGTTTTGTCTCAACTGACAAAGGATGTGAGTATGCGCCACTTATTGCTTAAATTAATCCCTGCCCTTTTAGCTTGTGTCTCTGCTTGATTGTGTTAAGATGGCTATGAGATATCGAAACTCTTGTAAGATTAGACCCAGAACTATCACATTATGTTTTTAATCTCAGTTTGTTGATGCATTTTAGACTTATTAGCATTGGTTGTGGATGGTATGGAAAGAACTACCCTTACCATATATGCAATACCTTCTGTTTTTCCAAAATGGTGATATTCTTTTTCATTAACCTTCAAAAGAATCAAATACAATAAACCCCTTGAGAAATCTAAACTGAAAAAGCATGAGGTTGGTAGAGATCCTCATTCACTGACATTACACTAAACCAAACTGAATGCTGTGATGCATCTCTAACGTGAATCTTTTTGTGATACTCAGACTCTGGCCTTGATTTTACCCTCGTTAGCCAGCTTAAAGACGCGTGCTTGAGCTGCTGCAGCCTTGTTCGAGCCAAGTGCTCCAGAAAATCTATCCTTAACCTGTGTAGACGTGTAAGGAAACTTCGTTTCAGCCATAGAGTTCAGCAGAGCAGCCGTGCCTTCCCTGTACAGCTCTCCATAACCATCCGTACGCGTGTTTGAAAGCGCTTGGACCAAGTTCATATTTGCCCCATCCCCGGGCAAACTAGTACTAGTCACACCAAATGCATTCCCAACATTTCCCCACCACCCAAACAAACCCCATATCAGAGTCGGGTGATTCTTCCAGTACCTGATACAAGTATGACGAAAATCAGTTTTCCCTTTATGTTGATGATATTTCGTACTACCTCTCAGCACGGTTATTAATAAAATAGTATTTTGTGTTGTTTATCATTTGACTTTTTGCATAGTTAATTCTTGTCCACACGTTCTTTGATTTCTTAGAATTGAAGACTTTTAACTGAGAAGAAAACAAGATGTTACTGGTTGGACGGAAGGAGTAACGGACTAGTACTTACGTGCAAGTATAAGGTGGTGAGTTCGGATCATAAGCCAGTGGTGGTGATGGCACTGTAATGCTAGGGTTGCTCGGTGGAGTGAGAATAACCGGTGAGTCGGAGCTTGGTGGAGAACTGTAGTATCCACCGCCGTGCCCGGTTGGAGTGGGTGGACTCGGGTTGTGACTCGGAGGCGTACCATAACTAGTAGGTGGCGCGCCTCCATGAGTAGGTGTCGGGTTTGAGTGTCCGCCGTATGGTGGAGGGGTGTCGTAAACTATGAGCAGAAAACAAAGATGTTAGCTTAACATGTTTATAAAACTATGTGATTCTATGCAGGAGATTGAATTATTTACCAGTAGGAGGAGTATTCGCGTTCGGATCTGCATAGAAGAAGTTCTTCTGATCCTCAAACTGCACTTCAGACATAACATGAATCACCAAGCTGTGGCAAAGGAATGCAGCCAATAGGAGTAGTAATTGTTGCTTGCTTCTCTCTCTCTCCATTGTTCTAAGCTTTGAAGAAGAAAGTGAAAGAGTATATGAAGAGTAAGGAGAGAGTGAGTATATATAAGCAGGAATGTGGTCAGTTAGTTGCATGTCTTGCTGGTGCATTTAAATCTCCGTCTCTCGCACACATTGCATAATGTTGGGAAGTTGGTTGTGTGTGTCATTACTTTGTTGCTGTTGTTGGTTGTGTCTGGAGATTTATGAATGAACAGCCGTGAGTAAATTTCATCACTAGTCTTTTAGATGATGAGTTTGAAATTTGGTGTTTATTGGGACTAAATTATATGACCCATCTTTATCATTTGACATTGTTATTGAGGTCAATTCAATGAGTTTGTGAATTATGTAGGCGTCCTATTTATGTCTCTCTATGTGAGTTTTTAATTGCATGTCTCATTATAAGATTCTTGTTAGTTGGAAATTGAATTAGGTTAATTGGTTCAATTTACTTGTTGGGAATTTACTTATTCAACAATCTATACAAACAAATAAAACTATAATATTGGTATTATTAAAAAATAATCATTTGGGTTGTCACTTGCATAATAGCACATTATTTTTTTTTTAAAAATACATTCAATTTCACTTTTCAGACTAGTACGTTTGAGATCTTCTCATTTTCACGTTTTTTTAATCTATATTTACCGATGTATGATAAA
The DNA here is from genome assembly GCA_028984105.1 of Lavandula angustifolia. NCBI lineage: Eukaryota > Viridiplantae > Streptophyta > Magnoliopsida > Lamiales > Lamiaceae > Lavandula > Lavandula angustifolia. Next base: position 15,530,597 of record CM054823.1, on the reverse strand, counting down.
GAAGTCTCGTTACAAATCATGTGTTGGTCGGATTAGTTAAAAAGTGAAAACGTTGAGGGTTTTTATTTGTAATTTTGGCCAAATTACAATTACTTAATTTTGACTCGCGTTTAACCCGCTTTGATATGCTGACTCAGCATGCTGGTATGCTGATGTCATTATTTCAATTTTTTTGTTTTTTAACTTTTGTTTCATTTTTTAAAAAAAATTCCCCTTATTATAAGGTCGAGCGTGTCATTCATTGTGAATAAAAATGTCGTTTGTTCTAAACAAAAATTTTTATTTTTTATTTTTTTCTATTTTTTTTATAAGGGAAGACGTGTCAATTGTAATAAATAAATGTGTCATTTGTCGAGTATTATTAATTTTGGAAAAAAAAGTGTCATTTTCTTTTGGAACACAATTTTACCATCATTGACAGAAATGTAATTTGTTTTAAACAAAAGTGTCACATTCCGAGTGTCATTTGTAATGAATAAATGTGTCAATTGCAGCGAACAAAAGTGTTATTTATCTAAAGTGTCAATCGTAACAAATAAAAGTATCATTTGTATTTGAATAAAGTATCGTTTGTATCATTTATTGACTAGCAATTATTTTTGAAAAAAAAATGCAATTTTTTTCGAAAAAGTGTCATTTGTTTATGAAAAAGTGTCAGTTGCAACGGACAAAAGTGTCATTTATCTCAGAGTGTCAATCACTGAAGTAAAGTAATCACACAATAAAATATGAAACATAATAACCAGAAATATTACCCAAAGTGTCAATCGGAATAAACAAAAATGTTAATTTTCCCGAAGGAGAGTGTCATATTCTCATAATGTGTAAATTGCAATGAACAAAAATGTCATTTATCTCAGAGTGTCAATCACAGTGAAGTGAAGTGTCAATTATAATTAAGGAACATGTCAATTTAATCCAATAATCACATAATAAAATATGAAGCATAATAACCATAAGTGTTACTCAAAGTGTCAATCGCATTAAACAAAAGTGTCAATTGTCTATAATGAGAGTGACACATTTTCATAATGTGTCAATTGCGACGAATAAAAGTGTCAAGTGTTTTGAATAAATGTGTCTTTTTTTAATATGAGTTGTTTTAAGCAAATGACACAAATGTCTATGCATATGGAGACAATTTCAGAAGGCTAAACATTCACAAGCTTTAATACTTGAAAAACACTAGCAATTCGGTTAATCATGAGAATGACGCTTATTATATGGCAGAGTAGAGACATTCAAATGAACAGTATATAAAATACTAACAAGAAGATCCATCAAGCAAGGGCCATAAATTGCAAGCCACAATTTCTTAGCATAGAGAAAACCAAAAATACACGTCAATAGAAAACTGCAAACAGAGTATCAATTGATTTCTGCACTACATTCCTCCACCAAATAAATACAAAACCGCTACTTCACTGCAATTTACAGTACAAACAAGTATTTCACCTTTACAAGCAGATCTGACCAGCGCCTTTAGCACGCGCCGCGAGACTTCAAGTTTTGCGGCGTAGATCCATTCGCACATATAAACTTCCTCAATTCAGAGATATCGTTAGCAGAGAGTGCGGAGGCAGAGAGGAGAAAGAGAGGCAAGAGAGCGGTGGTAGGCATAGTGCGGAGGTGGAGAGGCGAGAGAGGAAGAGGCAGAAATGGAGAAGCGGATGTAGAGCCAGAGGTAGAGTTATGGTTTTTTTTTTTGTAAATATAATAGTGAACCGGGCTAAACGGGTCAAAATTTGCTAAATGAACACACTAGTCCACCCCCATAATGAAAATAGTTATTTTGGAAATTCGTCTTTAAATTAAGTTTTAAATATTAGTTTATAAATTCATCAACTTTGAGTGGATTCTAATTTTACATGACTTTTAAAAGGTTTGCGTAAATATATAATCTTTAATAAATTTATTAAAATTTGCATACATGCGAAAACATCAAAAATTAAATTATCAAAGAAACAACATATTCGACATGAAAATGACGTCTATTATTTAAATAATAATTAACGTATAATATTATAATCTCTACATAGGATGTTTTTGTCTTCCAAAGTTTTCGCCTGAATCCGGACGGCGCTGACAAATCTGAGAATGAAGCTGCTTACAGCTCTTGGAACGGATTCGGACGGTGCAGACAATCTTTCAAGGTTTTGAGCATGCATTGCCCTCACAATCAAGCAAAGCACTTAATTTTACTTACAATATATGTAGAAGTGTGTTATTACATCAATTGGATACATTGGCAGCTTGATTCTTGTTGGCATATTCTTAAATAATCAATTGCAATCCATAACTTCAATATTATTTAATCTCACATTGTGGGATGTAGTAATTATCAAACACTGCCTGGTCAACCATTTCTATATTCTTTAAAATAAATCTTCAACCCAACTTTAATAATCCTATGTCCCTCTACTATGCAGCAAAAGAAAAGTCTAATATTTTGTCACATCACACGCCAAATAATTTATTCAATAAGTTCAATCAATTTTTAGAAATTGTCAAGGATTAATTATTCATTCGAATCAACATTCTCTATATAAATTTAATGTGATCAAGAAGTTATCTAAACTACATAAGTAAAATGAAGTGGGTAGAATGTGAGATAGTTTTTACTTGGATAAAATTTAAATGATGAAGCCTTAATTAGGTGATCAAGTCCAGTTCCAGGCCAGCATTTGACTTTCAGCAGAAGTTATTACAGCTAGAAGAATTAAGTATTAGACAAAGCAGATATCTAGAAATACTCTTTTCATTATAATTTTCAAACCCTGTTAGACTATTGTGCCGCCCATCTTATTATTATTTTAAAAAAATAAATCCATCAATATTCCTATGCATGAATTTATCACTTATGATTAATCTAGTATGGTTTACATTTTTTATGCAGTCTAGATGTTTGTGTACAGAAGCATATTTTATCTAGTGAGCAACTCGAATAGCAGTTGCGAATTTCCATCATCGTAAAAAAATAATTTTTGGACTTTTAATCAGCTTTATCTCAGATGTAATATGATGATGTGTGTTTAATTTGATTAATCAAGTATACCTATCTAGCACATGATGATGCATCTGATTATTATCTACGTTGACCTAGCTTATGTTATTTATTGAGACGTTAATATTCTATCCATGCATGGAAAGCAAGTGCTATTGTGTATAAATAGCAGATCTTCATAGGATTCAAACACAACTTAGTTTACTTTCTTACCAATCTCGTTAATTTCATTACAAATGGATCTTGACTTTCTTTGTTTCTCAATTGGTATAGCTGTTTGTGTAACAATGCTTTTCAGAATCTGCAAGAGAAGCAAGAGCAAAGTAAGGAAGAGATTGCCACCTGGGCAAATGGGATTGCCTTGGATTGGTGAAAGCATAGATTTCTACAAAGCCCAGAAGAAGAACAGATTGTACGAAGATTTCATCGAATCCCGGATCCGTAAACATGGTGCGACGTTCAAGACGAAGCTGATGGAGCATCCGACGGTGGTGGTGAGCGAAGCCGAGGCCAGCAAGTTCTTCATGTCAAATGAGTTCAAGCTAGTGGTGAGTTCTTGGCCTTCTTCCTCCGTCCAATTGATGGGAGTCGATTCGATCATGGAGAAGCAAGGCGAGACTCACTGCTGCCTTAGAGGGATCGTGGCTACGAGCCTCAGCTCGAATGGGATGGAAATTCTTGTGCCGAGGATATGTGGGACGGTAAAAATGCATTTAGATCAGTATTGGAGTGGCTCTGGTGAGAAGACTATTAGTCTATATGGGTTGACAAAAGTCTTGACATTTACAATTGTGTTGGAGTGTTTATTGGGGATTGAAGTGAAAGATGGGATGTTGGAGATGTTTGAGAAGGTTTTGGAGGGGGTGTTTGCTGCCCCTTTCAGCTGCCCAGGTTCGAAGTTTTTGAGGGCGAAGAACGCGAGGAAGGCGATAGAGAAGATGTTGGTGGAGATCATAAGGGAGAAGAGAAAGGAGATGGAGAAACAAGAAAGTGATGAGGAAAGGATTCTGCTTTCAAGGCTTGTTGCTGCCATGATCCGCATTGAGATTAGCGAGGCGGAGGTGGTCGATAAGCTCATGTTTGCGGCACGTGACACGACCTCCTTCACCATCGCCATGATGTTCAGAATGCGGGCTAATCATACAAATTGCTACAGGGCTCTTCAAAAAGGTATCAGAATAATTTCGTCATTAATTTTACAATTATTAATTTGGCGAAAATCTATCGCTAAGTAACGATGGAATTGGTTTCGTCCCTTATTTATCAGAACACATTGATATATTGAGAAGTAAAACAAGGCCGGATGAAGCTCTTACATATGAAGATACAAAGAAGATGAATTACACGTGGCAAGTTGCTAGAGAAAGCATGAGGATTTTCCCTCCAATTTTTAGTTCTTTTAGGAAAGCAATCCAAGATATTGAGTTTGATGGATGCACAATCCCAAAAGGATGGAAGGCATAAATTTTGCTCATCTCTCTCTATCCATCTAGCATATGCAAATACATGGACATGATAAAGATTTCTTATTAAAAAAGGAAAAGATAATCTTACAAACTAGGCGAATCTTAAAAAGGAAAAGACGAAATTTGAATTTTGTTAAAGAAGGAATTAAAACATAATAAAATTAAAAAATTGTATATAAAAATTAAATTTCGCCACGATTTCAGAGGCGACTCCATTCACACACCCTTTCTATCCGCTTCAACTTAAAGGTTTGTGTTTCTCATGTTTAGGTTATGTGGACAGCATATGAAACACATTATGATCCCAAGCAAGCACGTAATTAATATTGCTTTTATATTACCGATATTGTGCATGTTTGTCTCGTGTTTATGCATGTAGGAGGTGAAAAAAGACGGAAAAGATGATAAATATTACCTAAGAGCAGATTGGAAGTTGCGTGCGTGCAAGATGTGATCAAAAGAGTTTGGGCCAGAAAATTAAAAGATCTGGGCAGTATTTGGACCCCTCCAATTGGACCAGCATTAGTAGGGTGAAGAGATGGATTAAATAAAGACATGAAGAAGCCCAGCCCAATCAAGTTGGAAGAAAATGGAGGGAAAAGTTGTTTCTTATAGGTTGAGGCTACTAGCTATAAAAGGAGTTGATGCAGAAAAGTATTAGTGACATGAAACTTGTTCCTGCCACAGCCGCCCAGCAGGGCAAATACTTCTTGAAATAGCCAACTAATTCCCTCAGCTTTCTCCATTTTTAGTCAAATCCGCCCATGCTGCATCAAATGCATGGAGAGGCTCAAGAAAACAACTTTGGATGATTTAGACATTATCTTTTGAATTATTATTATATTTTGGGTATTGTACTAATAAATAGAGGGAGATATCCCACAAGAAGACATAACACTTTTAGACTTTATCTCTCTACTTTTAGTTTATCTTTCTAGAATTCGAAATGCTCACTAGTTTGGTTCTTGTTCTTCATATTTCAAGCTCAAGTAGTTGATGCTCTTTAATTCTCGCCCAACTCAATCATTTACGTTTCAAAGATCTGTCTCAGTAATGTTTTCTGTTTTTGCTCTGTTTCTCTCATATAATTCTGCACTGTTATTTCGTTCATTTAAGGTTTCAGAAGTTATTGCTCTTCTAGTTAGTGTGTTGCATTTAAGATGTCTTTTTCTTGCATGTTATCTTGTTTTCTTGTTTTAAATATGTGTAGCTAAGCCCTAGATTCGGCTAGGGCAGTGAAACACCAATCCCTGCCTTCCATGAGATCTTAATGTGCTTAAAATTGGTTAACTAAGTGTTTCTTTCCAGGTCTGTGTAGATGCTTGCTTAAGATGACATAGGACTGATCACCTTAGGTTAACTGGGCTGGTGTTGAACAGACAGGACAGATGGTCGAGTTACTTTTGTAACGCCCCAAAATTTTTAATATAAAATACATTGCATACCTAATCATGCATGTTATCGAGTTTTTTAGTTGTGTAAGTCGCGCCTTAGAAATTTAAATGAAAATTATGATAGAATTATGATGTAAGAATAAAATTTATTTATTTCGGATTTTTCTAAACCTAGTAGGATTCATGAAAGGATATAATATATTTATATTTGTGTGAAATTATTAGAAGATAATTTTATATTAAGTTTTATGATTAAAATAGATAATTTATGTGTGATATTCATGTTTAGAATTAATTTTAATTGTGTCTATATCTTAATCCAAGTATGATTGAATCTCTTATATGGTAAGTGATATATTAAATTCTATATAAATTATATGAGAACGAAAATAAATATGGATAAAATATATTTGATACCTTATATGATTAGGGATCTTTAGATAATGATTTCTAGGCCTATAAATACCCTTGAGTCGCTCATAATATAGCATCCCATAAAATTTTCAAAAATCAGTCAGCATATCTGCGAACTGTTTCAAGAATTATTTACACATCTTCTCGTCATCGTCTTGCCGTGAAAATTTATGGTCGTCTTCATATGTATGTCTAGTATACTATATTATGTTTTGTAGAATTTTCCAAGCATGAGAAATATTTGTTAAAAATGTTTAAGTTTCATGAGAACATAAATTTGTCCTGCCATTTACCTTTTCTGCCGAGAGTTCCAAGGACAAATACACGATCTTATGTTACTTGAACAATTCCAGAAAAACTATAGAGACAAACTTTAGGATGTGTTTAAGATTTATGTAAATTTTGGAAATTTTTAAACAAGACCTTATATATTTAATGAATTTTCACTTTTATACTGCCGAAAAACCATGCATCCGGGATAGGGCTTAGCAAAATGTATATATCTCACTCTACAAAAATGGTTTTGACTTGATTCTTTTTCCTAAATACTCTAAACACGTAGGGATTTGTAAAAATATTTATTTAGTATTTTTAACTTATGTTTATGAAAGCAGTTTAATACAAATGTCTGGGTAGTCAGTCAGAGCATGCATTTTCGTGTTCGGATTTTGGGTGGAAACTATTCTGTATTTTATGAAGTCGTTACTTATCTATAGAGATTGAAATTTTGATATGATATTTCTACGTATATCCCCTAGATGTGTGTTAAATCTTAGAATTTCTAAGGTATGTTTAGTTCCTGAAGGTTATAGTTAAAGGTCAGTAGGTCGGAAACCGCTTTTGTTGATGCGAAGAGGGTACTGTTTTGGTTATAACTCTTAGAGGACTTACTATTTTGATATGAAACCAAATCCGGTATGATTTAGACTCATTAAGGAATCTATATGAAGAAAATTAAAATTTATGGAATGAATTCATGTTCTGTGGAATGTTTTTAAAATAAGTATTCTGCACAAGTTAATATAGAACATTGAAACCTAATTACACTAATGAGTATATATATATATATATATATATATATATATATATATATATATATATATGATATTGTTTGTAACCTAATGACTATGATGTATTGTTGTATATGTCACGTTATACGCTTAATACTAGAATAAGTTAAATTCTTTGAAATTAGGATGTAGGAATTAATTAATATGAATGTCATTAGCAAAATTTATTTATTTGTTAATATGATCATGCCTTTTGAGAGGAAATAAATAATAGAAATGGCAAATATTGTGATGAGGGTTTTAATTAACTATTTTTAGTGTTTTAAATAATTTATTAAGTGATTACGTGGAACGAAGTAATTTGTTTGAAATTTCAAATAGGTTGAGAGTTCTATCTATGATGTGGAGGGTTCAATTAATATTATAATTTTTATTTGGGAATTATAAGATAACTGTTTGTGTTACGTTTCACTGGCATGCTATATAATAAGAAATTTATGAAATATTTGTATATGTGAAATACATACACGACTTTCATGAATCATTAAGAATTCTCAATTTTCATGTTAGGACGGGTGCGCATGATTTAAAAATTTGATATCCATTTCATTTAAGTCAAGGTTAAGGTGGGGAATGTTACCGTTTATCTTTATTATACATTGTGCTCAATATTTCATGTGATTATGACAGACATGAAAGGAAGGGTCGAAATCGGGCCCTAGGATCGAAATCGGATCCTAAATGAAAGGAAGGGTCGCAATCGGGCCCTAGGATCGAAATCGGATCCTCAATGAAAAATCGGTCAAAATCAGGCCATCAGTCGAAATCAGACTGTTTAAAAGTTCATGTGGTCTGTATGGCCAATTACAAGTTCATGTGGTCTGTGTGGCCGAATATCTCTTTGCATGATCTAATTTTTCATGTCTTATCGGTGTGATTTATAATTTTGATAAACGTGTACATCTCCCACTGAGTAGTCGTACTCAACCCACTATTTTAACATTTTTCGGGGAAATGGTTCGGCCGATGCGTAGAGGTGTTGGTGGTGATGGTCATACGAGGAAAGATTTATGAAAATGAATATTGCATTAAACTAGTTTGATCATGAACTATGCGTCTTCTTTGTGTATTTTATTTTCGAGAACTAATTGTTGCACTTGCTTTTATTTTTATTTAAGGCTTCCGCTGAGTATGAAAATAAATTGAGTTTTTCAATGATTTTTTTCAATGAAAATGTTTTGAAAGAATTGAAATAAGCATGTTAAGTATGAAGTAGCGTAGTATGAAGTAGCGTCCCTAGTTAAGTTATGAAAATTGAGGCGTTACAACTTTCATGCTCAACATGGGCAGCTTTGCTAGTTCGGTTTCTTGGATGTTAATGCTCCTTAGTTGTAGATCTATGCAATGCTCAACATGGTAGATCGACACTAGGGTAGGGAGTAGGTTAATGCTCAACATTCCTTCTCCATTTCAAGAATAAGATTTAGGTGTGTCCGTGCTCAACACGGCACCTTAGCCGGAAAACCGATTAATCTTAGATTCGAGGATTGGAGGCCGCTCAGTGTGGATCTGTCCAAAGCGGAGTCGCTTTAAATATTTGTTTTCATCACCTGTTTTAATTGCGCAGTTTATGATTTATTGCCTAGTGTTAATTAAACCTAAAGTTAATTGTGGTTACTAACCAAACCCTTTTTCGGTCCTTACAGATAAATTGCTTAAATCTACACATTCCCTGTGGATTCGATCTCTGCTTGCTAACTGTGCTAGTATTAGTTTAGTTGTCTGTCGCATGTGTTTATAAATTGTATTTGGTTCGCGATTTTCACGACCAAATCGTGCTCAACCAAGTACTTTGAAGATCCGATGAGGTTCGACCCGGGTCGGTTTGAGGACCCGGTGTGTCCGTGCTCAACACGGCACCTTAGCCGGAAAACCGATTAATCTTATAATCGAGGATTGGAGGCCGATCAGTGTGGATCTGTCCAAAGCGGAGTCGCTTTAAATATTTGTTTTCATCACCTGTTTTAATTGCGCAGTTTATGATTTATTGTCTAGTGTTAATTAAACCTAAAGTTAATTGTGGTTACTAACCAAACCTTTTTCGGTCCTTACAGATAAATTGCTTAAATCTGCCCATTCCCTGTGGATTCGATCTCTGCTTGCTAACTGTGCTAGTATTAGTTTAGTTGTTTGTCGCATGTGTTTATAAATTGTATTTGGTTCGCGATTTTCACGACGAAATCGTGGTCAACCAAGTACTTTGAAGATCCGATGAGGTTCGACCCGGGTCGGTTTGAGGACCCGGTGTATCCGTGCTCAACACGGCACCTTAGCCGGAAAACCGATTAATCTTAGAATCGAGGATTGGAGGCCGATCAGTGTGGATCTGTCCAAAGCGGAGTCGCTTTAAATATTTGTTTTCATCACCTATTTTAATTGCGCAGTTTATGATTTATTGCCTAGTGTTAATTAAACCTAAAGTTAATTGTGGTTAGTAACCAAACCCTTTTTCGGTCCTTATAGATAAATTGCTTAAATCTACCCATTCCCTGTGGATTCGATCTCTGCTTGCTAACTGTGCTAGTATTAGTTTAGTTGTTTGTCGCATGTGTTTATAAATTGTATTTGGTTCGCGATTTTCACGACGAAATCGTGCTCAACCAAGTACTTTGAAGATCCGATGAGGTTCGACCCGGGTCGGTTTGAGGACCCGGTTCAGCCATTTTCTTACGTGACATTTGTAGGGATGGCAATTTTGCGGGTCGGGGTCGGGTATTATTGGACCCGGACCCGCCACGAGCCTTAAAAACTGAAACCGGACCCGCCGCGAGGACCCGCACGGGTCCAGAATTTAGGACCCGGCCCCGGACCCGTACGGGGTTGGTAGACCCGCCCCGAACCCGTGCGGACCCGCAAATATTTTAGATATTAATAAATTTAAAATTATGTTCCCACAAGGATTCGAACCCAGGTCATCCGAAAATATACAAACACTCTTGACCACTAGACCAACAACTTATTTGTTAAATTTAGACAAACATAAAATATATAATTTTAAATTGATATTTTATTAATTTTAATTTAAAACATAAATAAAAATGTAGTAACTTTAATCAAATATAATGATTGTAGTAAGCATGACTAATATTTCATGTGAAAAATAAAAATAAAACACAAAAACAAAATCATCTTTCAAATATATTTTGTAGCTTTTATTCATCATATTTCTTTAATTTTTTAAATATACTTTCATATGTTATGATTCTTATTAAAGTACTATTACACATCAAATATATAAAATGAAAATAACGATAAAAAGGCGAAAATAACGAAAATCATTTTTCAAATATATATTTTGTTTTTTTATTCATCGTCTTTCTTTAACTTTTTCAAATATATTTTCATATATTATGATTCTGATCAATTGCTTGTGCATATGTTATAATTCTTATCAATTTATAACTGAAGTTCATAAATAATAAGATAAGAGTATAATTTTTCACCTGTATCAATAATTTTCTTACATGAACAAATATAAATTTTGTTGCTTTTGTTCATCATCTTTCTTTAATTTTTCAGACATACTTTCAAATGTTATGATTCTTACGAACTTATGAATTGTCTATGCATATGTTATGATTTCAAACTCCAATTGTTCATTAGTCATGAAACAAATTCGATTGTGAACTTGTAATTGTTCATTAATACTTATTTGTAACACAAAAAACGTTAATTTAATTTTCAAAATACATGTTCATGATTACAATTTTGAATATAAAATACTGAAATCTAGAAAGTTAATATTAATAATATTTATATTTTCTAAGCTAATTTTTTGTTAGATGTATTTTCACTTGTTATAAAAAGTTTTTAATTGTATTTGTTCATTTACATGATTGTATTTACATAAATAATCCATTTCAATTAAAGAATAGAAATAAAAAATTGCGTTTTAAACATATATATTTTAAAAATACTTATTTTATGATATAGAAAATGTTAATTTTATTTTCGAAATACATACTCGTGAGTCGTGATTACAATTTTGAATATAGTATATTGAAGTTTAGAAAAGTAAATATTTACATATTATAAGCTAATTATGTTAGATGTATTAATTTAGTATATTATATTTTTATATATTAATATCACTATATATGTAGAAGAATAATGAATGTGTGTATTAGCTCAACTGGAAAGTTTGGAATAAGTTTATGTACAAAAGCTATTGATGCGGGTTCGAATCCCTCTAACAGCATTTTTATTGCAAGACGGGTCCTGCGCGGGGCAGGTCTAAACGGTTCGGTTCTACATGGGGCGGGGCGGGGCGGGGCGTGTCCACTGTGGGAACCGGAACCGCCCCGGACCCGGCACGGGTCGGGTCCGGAACCGCCCCGTCCTCGTACGGGGCGGGTATTACCCGCCCCATCTCGTGCGGGTCCAACGGTTCCGGGTCTTTTTGCCATCCCTAGACATTTGGTTGAGGGTCGAGACTGTGTGCAGGATACCAATTGGCAAAGCTCAACATACTTATATTCGGTTTGTTTGATGCTGGGGGTGAGACTACCTGATCCTCCCTCCCCAGCAAGCAACACATGGCCTTAACAGTACACAATTTCAAATTTAACTTTTACATTTTTTTTCCCTTTTGCAAATGAAGCTAACCTTAGTTGGGTTAGATACAAGTCAACAACCACCACTACCACTCTTTACACAGTTAAGAGAGAGAAGAAAGTGATTTGAGTTTTTTTATTTTACTTCTCTTTTTCGTTACCTGGAGTTGGAGAGCATGGAGAAGAGAGAGAGATAGAGGAAGAAGATAGAAATATTTTCATAGAGGGAGAGATATTATTTGGGGAAGAAGATAGAAAGATGTATTTATTTTATTTTGATATTTTAACTTACTTTACATGTGTTGCTTGCTAAGGAGGGAGGACCAGGTAGTCTCCTCAGCATCAAACAAACCCTTATATTCTTATACTATGTTGTGAATAGGTATGATTGGTCATTAGAAAGTGCTGATGAGATCATCACAGTAGATCCCCTTTCTTTTCCTTCTCAAGGAATGCCAATTAGGATCTCTCCCAAGTTGCAATAATAAAACTATTATACTATTGTGGAACAATCTGTAATCCAATCAAAGATCACCAAGATTCTCTATCGCGTTTTATTTCATTGATGCACGTGCAAATTCATCCTTCTAGCCCATTGGGCCTCCTACAAAGTTACCCAAACCTCCAAACCCAAAGAAAAAAATAAGAGTCTATGTTAGGGTTGTTAACTCAATTACACTAACCAATCAAATTGGAAAGACGGGTCTATATTTTTCCAATTCGGCCAAACGGATACCCGTTAGGTCGGGTCAAATGAGTAATAGATCCTGGTTGGCATTCCACCCTTTTCTCCTTTCAAACATAATTAAATATTTTGTCCATTTTATTAATATTGTCTCACTTTCTAATTTCGACTTAAAGTGTTCTTCCTTTTTTTGAGATTTCCTTTTCAGAACCGGGCCTAGGATATGGTCTTTTACGAGCACAAGTCTTCAAAATCCATTACTAGGGGCTCTCCCCTAGCGGAGTTAAGAAGGCAAAAAAGGCTAATCTGTCCACGTGAATCGGAGAGCGTGTGCCAATAAAGGCGAGAGCAACAGCCTACTACTCTTGTCTTCATCAGAAAGTGGCTAAATTTACTAAAAAATGTGGCTAGTATTATTTGTGAGGAATAAAATAAGAATACAATAACATAAACATTAATTTTACAAGACCTACAAATTTAAACACAATTAACAACTCTCATTAATAAAATCATGTTCAAAAGCAAGAGAACATGAATGAGGGAATATTTCTTATCCTATTTTTACCGAAAATTTTGATTAATGATTTGGATTATAAACGAAATTCCAGAGAGATACATAAAAGCCTAAAGGAATAGGAAGAAGTGGAAAGATTTTTTAGACTTTTTTTTTAAATATAATATTATTGGTAAAACAAAATTTTTTTTGAAGAAATGTTTAAATATTTTTCGGTTTGATTTTATTAACTTAAGCAATGGTTAGGTCAAAAATACAAAAAACTGGTTTTTTTTTTTTGTTCGGTAATTTTTCAACCGAAAAATTCGATTTCGATTTGTAAGTCCATGATCAGCCCAATAGAAAGCTACCTTCGTGGAAAATTCTTGGTTGTTTGGGTTTCGAATTAAATGTTAAATTTTGGTGAGTGTGTGTGGTTTGGTTTTACTTTTACGACGCGGAAGCCAGACATGTTTCAGCTTTTGCCCATCACACTCCAGCTCATTTATCCGTGTCTTTCTCTCTCCTCCTCTACTTTCCCTCACTTACAGCTGTCCCACTAACACTATAAATACTCGCTCCAATTCTCCACCAAACCACCAAGCCACAATCTCTAATTCTCTTTCTCAACTCAGATAACCAAAAAAAATGGCTGCAATATTCTCTCAATCATCATTCCTTCTACTCACCATTTTCCTAGCTGCTTTAACAATCGCCTCCGCCGACTTTTACCGCGACGCCGAGATCACTTGGGGCGACGGCCGCGGCAAAATCATCGAAGGAGGCCGCCAGCTCACCCTCTCGCTCGACAAGTACTCCGGCTCCGGATTCCAATCGAAGAACGAGTACTTGTTCGGAAGATTCGATATGCAGATGAAGCTCGTTCCCGGAAACTCCGCCGGATCCGTCACAACTTTCTTCGTAAGCTTTCGCCTCGTGAATAATTCGATTTGAATTTGAAATGTATAAATCGTGTTTGTACTGATTGAAATTTGGAAATTGGAAATGCAGTTGTCGTCGCTAGGTGCAGGACACGACGAGATTGATTTTGAATTTCTCGGAAACTCGTCAGGAGAGCCATACACCATTCACACTAATGTTTTCGCCGGCGGGAAAGGGGATAAGGAGCAGCAGTTCCGTCTCTGGTTCGATCCAACGACGTCGTTTCACACCTACTCTATCGTCTGGAATCCCCAACGCATAATGTTAGTAGCATAAAATTCGTTTGATTTGTGTTGAACAGAGAGACGCAAATTAGTTTCGACTTCTAACCGTGATGTGTTGAATTTGCTCAGATTCATGGTGGATAACATTCCGATGAGAGTGTTCAACAACCACGAAGCGATTGGAACTCCGTTCCCGAAGAGCCAAAAGATGAGGGTGTACTGCAGCTTGTGGAACGCCGACGACTGGGCGACGCAGGGCGGCCGCGTGAAGGCTGATTGGAGCAAGGCTCCGTTCGTCGCCGCCTACCGCAACTTCAACATTAACTCCGCTTCAAGCGAGGGCAATTCCGTCAATTCCGATGCCACGTGGCAGACGCAGGAGCTGGACGCGAGAGGCAGGAATAGGCTGAGATGGGTGCAGAAGAACTTCATGATCTACAACTACTGCGCCGATTCGAAGAGGTTTCCTCAGGGGACTCCCGCCGAATGCAAGCGCTCCATATTTTGAAAATTCATAATTCTTTGAATTATATATTCTTATTCATTCATTCTTTGCTTGAATAGTGTAGTGATTGTATTCCACGATCAATCGAAAAAATATTCTTTAATTTCCATCTCTTTATAAAGTCGTCCATTGAAACAAACTCAACATATCACATGTGTAAAATCTGCTCAACATATCACATATTCACATGTGTAAAATTTGAGAACGTAATAGTAGCACTCGCGGATTATTCATTAAAATGAAAGGCATTTAACTATCAAGGAAAAGATTTAAAAAATATATAAGAGCATTATTATGCACGGTGGCGAAGCCAACAAATAACTCGAGGGGGTCGAATTTAAATGACAATGTTAGGTATTGCTAAATTTTATTGGTGAAAGTATTGTATATTCTACTTTATATTGGGAAAGTTGCTCAATGGAAAAAGTATATACTCCCTCCGTCTCAAATATATATGCGTCTTTTCTTTTTTTCGCCCGTGCTCAAATCTATATGTCTATTAACAATTTTTTTGTATCTAACTAATTCTTTCACCAACTTTAATAGATCTAATTAATATGATAATATAGAAAAATACTATTTTATCCAACTTTTATAATATCAAACACAATTATAACATTAACTTTTTAGTAATTTACTTTAATTTACCCCAAATTCCAATACCAACATTTATCTAACTTTCATATCATTAAACTTTTTCTTAATCTATGTGAAAAAGTAAATGGGCATATAAAATAGGGACGGAGAGAGTATTTTTTAATAGAGTAAAAAATTGATGATTAAGTGAATTTTTGTACCAAGATACAGTCAAATATTCATGATGAGCAGCAAAAAAATAAATCATATTTGATTGCTATCGCACCCTAAATAATAAACGAACACATAAACCAAATTTTCGGTTGGGAAAAGCTAAATGGATAAAATAGATCCAGATCAGTTTTCATAAATAATTTCAATCAATTTTGAAAATACAATTTTATCCCCTTTAATTTTAATTTTAATTTTAAGTTTTTTTATATCAAAAATATAATAAATATAACAGTATAGAGAATTTAATACAAAATTTCATAATGGCAATCCAAAAGTTTGTATTAAATCTTCAAAACTGTTCTTCCTTAAGCATATAGAATTTAACTTTTTATTTTTTAAATTAAAAATAAAAAGATAATAACAAAAATATTTTCATTTAATTTTCAATTCTTGATCTAGGATTTTAAGTATCTAAAATTTAATTTTTCTTTTTTTGAATATAGGTAATTTGATTATATAATTTTATTAAATAAACAAAAAAAAGTACATTGTTAGCTTAAGAGACATAAGATAATTCCCTTGTAAAGCATATTGACGCCACCTTATATTTTTTATTTTTATTTCTATTATATATAATTATATTAAATAAAATAAGTTTGTAATAAATTAAAAAGACTCAAACTCAAAAAGTAAAAAGTGTGTACATTTTATTTTGATAGGAAACTAAATCTACAAAATATTAAAAAAAATCTCTTTAGTTTATCATTATTTTATAAATACGTAAAAGAAAAATCTCAATAGGAAGAAGCATTATAAATATTTTTTTTCAATTTATTTGTATTTCTTTAATTTCCTTACAAAACAATGAAATACAATCTGTTGGTCCCGAGATTAAACGTTCAGGTGTAGAGAGGGGGGGGGGGTGAATACACCTGAAAACAATTTCTCAACTCAAAACGTGAACAGTCTTTTTCAGGAGGATGCCGTACTGAACAAGTTCAGTAGACAAAATAAGCTATTCTGAATCGCGTGGCAAAGTGAATGACTTCACTGAGGCCTGCTAACTGATTAAGGTCGAATTCGACTGTTCACCGAAGCTCAGTAAGTGCGGAAATGTGTAGGCCCAAATTCAGTTGAATTAGAAAAAGTTTTTAAGAAAACAGTTTCAATATATTAGTGCGATCAGTTAAGCTTTGCTGAAACTCAGTTGAATGATTTAGAAATATATTTTCAGTATGAACAGTAATCAATGCAATAGTAAAAACACAGAACACAAGCAATTTTAAAGTGGTTCGGATCCAACAATCCTACGTCCATTGTCCCGAAAAGATCAGGAGGCTATTTTATTATACTGAGTTAGTCTCAGTCGGTTTGTGCATTGGACAAACACTGGTCTTGAGATTTATACTGAGCAAGTCTCAGTTTACAAGATATCAAACTAAAGTGTTTATCAAACTCTCCAACTATGAAGGAGTCCTTTACAATAAGGATTAGTTCAAAGATAAACTCCTTCGTTCTAAGCTATGGATATAGACTGTTGAGCTTAGGTTAGAGGGATAGAGAACAAGAAGGTGGCTTCTAGAGCGACGAACGGTTAAGTATGGACTTGGGTTCTAGAGGCTTTATGATCTGATTCAGCTTGGCACCCTATGAGCAAGTATGTCGCCTTTCGCTGGAGATTACTCTATGAAGTTCTTGCGGAAAGCTTAAGTCGTTTCTGTGTTGCTCGTGAATGCTCGTGTGTTCTTGTATGTGTCGTTCGGTGAGCTTCAATTTGAAATCTTCCCTCTATTTATAGAGCAGAGACATGGATAGATCCGTTGGAGATGACGATCCATGTCTCTCTCTCTTTTGGGTAGCTAACAGCTCTTTCAAAGTATGGTGGCAAAGCCATTTCCCTCCATTTCTGGAAAGTTGTTGACTTGCAGCTTCAACATTAACTCCGCTTCAAGCGAGGGCAATTCCGTCAATTCCGATGCCACGTGGCAGACGCAGGAGCCGGACGCGAGAGGCGTGAATAGGGCCGAGATGGGTGCAGAAGAACTTCATGATTTACAACTACTGCGCCGATTCGAAGAGGTTTCCTCAGGGGACTCCCGCCGAATGCAAGCGCTCCATATTTTGAAAATTCATAATTCTTTGAATTATATATTCTTATTCATTCATTCTTTGCTTGAATAGTGTAGTGATTGTATTCCACGATCAATCGAAAAAATATTCTTTAATTTCCATCTCTTTATAAAGTCGTCCATTGAAACAAACTCAACATATCACATGTGTAAAATCTGCTCAACATATCACATATTCACATGTGTAAAATTTGAAAACGTAATAGTAGCACCTGCGGATAATTCATTAAAATAAAAGGCACGTAAGAGCATTATTATGCACGGTGGGGAAGCTGACAACTTATGTAACATTTTCGCAACTTTTGTAACATTTTTTGCAAATTTAAAATAGTTTTGATTATTTTTTGCAAATTTTTTGCAACTTTTGCAAACATTTTTTGTAACATTTTTTGCAAATTGCAAATTTATATACTTATAAAATCGACTTTTTATATATAGCATCAAGTTTAATCAAACACTTGTCATGTCGTTCATTTACTCAGACCATACACCTCAACCTACTAGCAAAGTTAACTGTTAACCAATACTACGTACGTTCATAATTTAACAACTAGCCTTTGAAAACAGTTTCATGCGACACAAAACCTCGCCTCAGCTTCATCCATTGTCAAATGCCGCTCAACTTGAAAACATATGAAAAACATTTAGGCTGAATACTAGTATACTCGGTGAGCAAATCAGTTCGAAAATAATTCAAAATAGTTTATTCGTGCATATGGTATGACTTGAGATGTTTGATAAGGTAATTGCTCAAAGCATACAAAATATTCATTCGTATTGGTGCACACATCTGTATCACACTCCACTGTTACTTCTACTACCTTGTTTCTCGTTAGTACTTGGTACACAATCTCGCCAGTACTTGGTACACAATGATGATCACCCGCATGTTACTAACAAATGTGTACACTTCTTAAACCCTCATCTTGCTTGTTAGGCCATATGAGAGTTTTGACCGATTCGTCATGTATGAGCATTAAACAGGTAGAGTGCACAAAAATAATTTCACGGATAGACAGTAATTTACAGAGCTTAATAACTCGAAAATATTTTTAGTAAAAATACTAACCACCTAATTTGGGAAGAGAAAAGTACAGCTTCAAACTTTACCAACTTCTACAGAGAGGTCTACGACATCCTTAAATTGACTCCTAATATTTCTATAGAATTTATGGAGTATCGTGGAGTCAGAAATTAGCTGGGGATAAACACGACATAATAGACAAGTGCAGGGCAGTTTTCTTATTTAAGGTAGGTTACCTCTTTCTTGCTATGCCTCTACTTGTATTACCCTTAAGGGGACCTATTGAATGGAGAACATGCAAGATACACGTTTGTGAAGTCCTTACATGCAACTACATAGTGATACATCAAGGTTAATCCTTTCATCAAAACTTGGTTCTAAAATATGGGTTTCAAAGAATGAGTTTGATTTCTCTTCTGACAAGGATAATAGAGGCTCAATTCTAAACCAGATAATTGTTTCCTTTCTCCCTCTTCTACACATGCATAGACATTTCCGTCACCGGGGTCTTGACAGCAACATGCCAAAAGGAAAAGAGAGAGAACAATAGGCCAAAATCACTCCTCACCTAGAAGTTTACACTTGCAACAAGGATTCCGTTGTTAGATTTTTATTATGGAAATTAGATTATTAAATTAATTAATTGAAAGGATGTGTTGGTTCCTAGATTAATGGACACGTTACTTCGTGGAATGGACATATTATTTCATAAATTAAATGATGAACGAATGTATTGATTCATGAAGAGATATATTGGTTCATGTCAAGAGGTACTTGGAAGTTGAACAAATGCAACCATTCACAATTCATCCGATTATTAAAAAAAAAATTCCAATTTATTTGTGTTTCCTTTTCATCACATACTTTCATTTCCTTTGTCCTAAATATCAAGTAGTTCGCCGGAATTACGAGAAGTAGTGCAACTAATCGTAATTGAAAAACCGTTGTATCTTGGAGACGAGTGCTATAGACCGCTTGCACCGAGTAGTGGAGCATTATCGTCTTGCGGAGAGAGAGTCTAACTCTCGCCTCGGTTTGCATTTCGTTATTTTCGCTAATCTATTCTCATATATTGTTTGTTATATTGTTGTAGTATTTATACTAACATTTGGTTTATTGTCGCTACATTTCTTCACACCTAATTTTTTAATAACATTCGCAAGACGTTAATTCGTGTTGAAGAAATGATGACAAGTAGTAGTAACGTGCTGCCGAACTTTACAACAGCAGCGAACAACCAAATTCACGCGGAAAGGATCCCTGTTCATGCGGAAAAGGATCCGACCGTCGGTCTTTGACAAAAATTCACGTTTAGGTTCTGCCCCAGGAGGGCTTCAAGTTCGTAGAAGTAAGCTTTCTGATCGGGCGTCGTTACGATAATTAAAATGGCCTCCAAACTTGAGTCAGCGAGTTTGTGGCAGTTCTGCCAGCTGTACTTCGCGGGCTTGTATCTTCTTCGTCTGAACTCCATTTTATGCGTCGAGCATAGTTTTGGAAAGCCAACGAACTCAGCTTTCTATCAGTATAAGAATCGGTGAGTTTCAAGAAGGGACGAAGCTCCTAGCCTATTCTAAAGTTGGGGGTTCGGCACATCCCGGGGAGGATGGCGTTTCGGTAGTGCCTTTTCGTAGATCCGTAACTTCTTGATACGATCTCCCAATGGCGAACTGAAAAATTCTGGAGATCCTTTGAATGACAAGGTTCGATACGGTATAGGACTTGGGGTTTCCAGATTTGAGGTCTGTTCACAAAATATCTCTCAAAATGGGTGGAGCTAAGCCTCATTTCAATACTTAGAATTTTCTGGGTGTGGCATTTAATCAAACAGCTTCTGGGCGACATTCGAGCAGACGTATCTCAGCGGTCGGGACTCTGTTTTACGATCGAAGATATGCTCTGGAATCCTTGTTTATCAAGGTTTGTGTGGAAGTCAGTTTTCTAGAATTATGACTTTGATTGGGTCATGAAAATTGGGTCGAAACTTTGCTGCTCGCGCTTCTCGCTAGTTTGGTGTTTTGAGTAGGCTTTTTCCGAGGGGCATAACATTCTGGTCCGAACTCCAAATAACGAGAGGCAAGTTGCGTTGGAAAACCTGTAGTCGTGGCTTTACAACGGTATGGGTTTCAAGGGGTTTTTGTACAAACAAATAGTGTGTTGGAAATGCTCAGAACATGCTGCTCCGCAGCTTGAAAATCAGTAGGTAGTGCAGCGAGCCTTCTTCGACGGCGAATAATTTCTTGGTCCGATCTCCGTTTCACGAACTGATAGGTGTGTTGAAAAGCTAAAAGTACAAGGTTTGCAATGGTATAGACTTTGGGCATTGTTTTTCATTACTCCGGTCGGAAATTGCGACGCAAGTTCGCAAGCTGAACAGTTTTTCTTTCGCAAGAAAAATCTGGCTTTAGTGATGATTTTGGCAGTTTAACGGGGTGCAACTCCTAAATCGAGAGTCCGTTTATCGAACTGCGAGATGCGTTGGAAAGCCTATACAAGTGGCTTTCCAGAGGTATGAGTTTCGATAGGTGTTAGTTGGTTTTGAGTGATCGGGAGTTGTTTGAACATAGCCGGTTCACTACCTGTGGCACCGAGGCAGTTCGGAGTGCCATCTTCGGCAGCGGATAACTTCGGGGTTCAAGGTCCGAATTACGAACAGTTTGCGGCGTTGCAAAGTTCGTATTATAAGGGATTATCTGAGGAAAGACCCGATATCCAAAGTTGAAAAGGGTACTCTGAGTAACGGCTCAAGACCCTAGATGAAATTGGATCCGACGAGGATACGTTCCGGGATCGCAATAAAAGTGGATCCAACGAGGATGTGTTCTGGGATCGCAAGAGTAACTAAAAGAACGCGCTAGGATTGACAATCTAAAATGTTATTTTATTTAACTACTTTGAATCTGTCTCGATTCTTGAAAGAGACACCTCCAATTGTGGGGGAAGATGAAAAAGATGAGCAAAAACGCATAGCGTATGATGCACGACATCATAACGATTACATACGAAAAAGCCGAATGACTACGGAACTTCTTAGAGGATATTCCTTGTTGGGAAAAATCCGTGTCTCCCGTCTTGATACATTGTGATAGTATGTATGCAATAGGGAGAACACAAAGTAGTATGTATGATGGTAAGTCTCGACATATTCGTCGAAGACATAATACCGTTAGACAATTGATCACTAGTGGAATAATAGGTATTGACTATGTGAAGTCAAAAGACAATATTGCGGATCCGTTTACTAAAGGTATTAACCGTGATCAATTGTACAATGCAGTTAGGGGAATGTGATTAAAATCCACACTAAAAGAACGCTCTTAATGGTAACTCTACCATGATAATTGGAGATCCCATGAACATGGTTCAAAGAGACAACTAAGTTAAGAATGTTCAAGTTGTGCACTTGAAAACACAACTAAAAATCCATTCTCAAAGCTGCCCCAAGTGCAAACCTGTAGCTTGTGGTAAAAGGGTAAGCTATAAGCTTTTAATGATTCCTATAGCCTTATTGGTGGAGTATGACAGGATACTCTTTATAGGAGATCACCTATATAAGTGAGAAGTGTGGCCGCTTCAAATAGAAAAACACTTATGAATCCAAGATATGGTCCAAGGCCAAAATGGACACAACGTGAGAACGAAAGATATTGTATCTATTATTGTGTATATGTTATTGTCTTGGTTTACACAAAAAGCTGACCGGTTCAAGACATCGCGTTCACCGAGCAGCGAGTAAATCCGATAATATTATACTAAGGAAGGTTCAAAGCAAAAAACTACCTTTCCTGATGCAATAATAGGTCATTGGGACTTTGGTTTGCATAACATTTTGCATTTGCATATGCATTTAATAATCTAACTTCCATGTGGGGGATTGTTAGATTTTTATTATGGAAATTAGATTATTAAATTAATTAATTGAAAGGATGCGTTGGTTCCTAGATGAATGGACACGTTACTTCGTGGAATGGACATATTATTTCATAAATTAAATGATGAACGAATGTGTTGATTCATGAAGAGATATATTGGTTCATGTCAAGAAGTACTTGGAAGTTGAACAAATGCAACCATTCACAATTCATCTTATTGTGAAGAATTGTGTCCATTATGAAGAATTGTGTCCATTACGAAAAGTTGCGACCTTTGTGAAGAGTTATGTCTTTTATGAATGGGTGCTTCAAATCTATAAATAGACCATTCCATCCGATTATTAAAAAAAAAAAAATCCAATTTTTTTGTGTTTCCTTTCATCACATACTTTCATTTCCTTAGTCCCAAATATCAAGTAGTTCGCCGGAATTACGAGAAGTAGTGCAACTACTCGTAATTGAAAAACCGTTGTATCTTGGAGACGAGTGCTATAGACCGCTTGCACCGAGTAGTGGAGCATTATCGTCTTGCGGAGAGAGTCTAACTCTCGCCTCGGTTTGCATTTCGTTATTTTCGCTAATCTATTCTCATATATTGTTTATTATATTGTTGTAGTATTTATACTAACATTTGGTTTATTGTCGCTACATTTCTTCACACCTAATTTTTTAATAACATCCGTTTCGTACCCTTCTTTTATTAATTTTCTTAGCTTAGCTTTTTGGTAACTACTGTACTCAAACGTCAACAAACTCTTATTCCAAGTACATCTCATACCCTTATGTCTTTCGAACTAGATTGTGCAAAAAGAATAATGACAACACAACTCTAGCATCAAGAATGAAGAAGGGAGTTACCTAATGTTTTGATGGTGGTGGCGAAGCCTTCAAGTATTTCTCACGAGCTATAGACGTTGCAGAATTAGGAGTTTGGAGTTGTATGAGAGAGATACAAGTGAGTGATTTTCTTTAAATGGCTAAGGGAAATTCAAACACCAAGGATAATTCTATAAAAAGGGGAAAGTGGAATGTATTGCGTTGCTAATCTATGTAGAGAATCACGCTAGCTTAGTTCTGCACGCATGGATAGGAAGATGTGTTTGTAGCGGCTAAGCTTCATTCTCCCTAATTAATACTTGTCTTATCATAATATTTGAAAACCAACACCTTTTCCTTTTGACATGCAGCTTCCCACGCTGACCCACTCAAGAAGCATGTTATTTTCATATTATTTAAATGCTTTTGGTAGCATAAGGTCTTAGGTGATGTTAAATGTAGGTTAACATGTAACACACTTCATGCTATGCTAGATAAAATCTTCGTGAAACAAGATTTTCGTTCTAAGCCGTACTTATGAGATTATATACGTAGTTTAGTATTATCCTATTCTGCTAATGAAATTTATTTCCGAGTGCAAATCTTCCAACTCTTTAATCCTACATTTTTATTATTTTAAACTCTATATATACAAAAATACGAGTGGTTACAACAAAGATTTGAATGTCACACATCATACTCCCTTGTATGTCATACTTTAAAAGGTGTTGACATGTGTCATATGTGATTTTGGTTTAGTTACTTTATGGTGATTGTTGTTTTCCCTAAATAAATCCAACAAGTTTGCTAGAATTTAAATTAGTATATCAAATAGGTATAGAACATATGGGATAAAGATTTTAAACATTGAATTCCTATCAATCTAATGTGTTTGGTTAGCGGCCACACAAATTTGGGAATTCCTTATCTAACAACGAGAAATTAAACAAGACTAAATTAAACACGAATAACCGCATGCGAAGAGAACGGGCCCAACAAGATGATTCACACATACAAGATCAGATCCTTGACACTAAAGATGAATTAACCCATAGGAATCAACTGGTTATAAGCCGCCATAATTAAACTAACACGTCCGTTAGTTAAATCGGTAACCGCTATGGTGGGCATCGGAACAACTACTTCTCTAGATTAGAAGCAACCTACGTTGGTGGCTGTCAATAGATTTAGCACCTAATCAAGATTAAGAATGAAGAGAACCCAGTTTAGGAGCATATTCGTATGGTGGACATCTAATAGTCTCCTATCGAGTTAATCCTATTTTCCGAAGAACAATTGTACTACTTATCTAGCCTTATTCCCCGAGAAAGGATGGAAGTATGAAATTAGCTATGGATTAAATTAATCTAAGGTGATCAAGCCTAGATTACTAACTCGATTCTATAAACTAAGATTAATTCAAAATTTCACAGGTCAATTATTAAGTTCTAAAGTCTCACGGAGTCATTTATGTGTGTGCTTCACATCATTATAAAATTAGCTACACATACTGGTTGGACTGGCTAACCACACGGTAATCTGGGCATAAAATAAAATATGATGAACATAAACCCTAACATGCGAGAATGATAAATTGAGCAAGAACGAAATCAAAACACAAATTAAACAAAAATGATTATTGAATAATTGAAGAGTACCGAAATACAGAACCCACATCTCCAAAGGGAAAGTGTTGGGTATGAGATTCAGTGATATAAAGATTTGAAGATCCCAAAACCCTTTAGCTGAATGATGAACCTTGATAATGCAATAACTTAGTTGAGTTCAACATAATAGGAACTTAATAGGAACTTAATAGGGTAGCTAGAATTCAATAGCTGATAGATTCAGTAGAACACCTTTTTTCAGAAGGATGAACTCAGCACCAGAGACTCAATTGAGTAGCTCAGAACCCACTGAATCAATAAAGAATTTCGAGCCAAGTTCTAATATCTCAGAAGAATGTCAGCAGAAAACAACTCAGTATAAATGTCCGAGAAATCAGAGGAAGTCAACTCAGCATCTGCATTAGAGTTTGAACAAGCCTCACCAACTCCCTAACCTCGACCAATGAGAAGCTGTCAGCACAATATTTGCACTGATAGAAAGCTACTCCCTAGTGAAAAAGAGAGAATCTCTACAGTGGCATTCAAATTCAAGATGACCGTTTTTTTTTGGCATTTTCGACACGTGTCTAGACCACCCCCAACGGATCTATTCATGAGTCGAGACTATAAATAGAGAACAATCTTCATGCAAAAGAAGACACCGGGAACCAAAATCACTCAAGCATTCAAAGGCTCTAGCAATCATACAACCTATTTAGCGAAGAACTTACTCACAGAGATATAAATCTTAGTTCTTCACTCTAGAGATCTATAGTTCCGATATCCAAAGTTCTTAATGATTTATTTTATATTTTTTTCAATTATATTCTTCTACAATTTTTTTCAATTTTATTGACAGATTTCTTTTCAATTTTTTTCACTGTGAACTCATGTAGCAATCCTAATTTCCGAAATAAATTCCGGCAAAATAGTGACGGTCAATCATAAATTTTTTATTCATTTGCTTTTTATTAATGATATACAATTAATGTTAGTTAAAAGCATTAATTAATGTTAATGAGATATTTGATCAAAATTGATTTAAATATTCAATTGATTAACTTTCTAGTCTATAAAATTAAAAGGGTAAACTTGCCTTTTAGGATTAATTGAAAGTATTTATGAAAATTGATATGGACTAATTTAATCAATTTAGCATCACTCGTTTCGGTTTATATAAAATAATACTTGTTGATAGGTAATTGTGAGCACGTCGATAAAAAAAATCACAAATAAATAATCAAAATGAAGAGTCGCTGATCAATGAATGCTCCACTATGTTGCACGGACACTCCAAAAAAATCCGTCGTACTGTGTCGGACACGGACACGCCCGGACACGCGCCCGACACGTGTCCGACACGGCAAAAACGAGTCCATAAATTTAAAAAAAAAAAACGGACACATTCCCGGACACGGCGATTTGTGTGTCCGACACGGAACGGACACGTTTTTTCTCGGCGGAGTAGAAATCTAGGGGTTTCGGGGGGTCGAGGTGGTGGTGGCGGCACCAATTGTTTATGGTGGATCTTAGGGCGAGGTTGGGGATGACGGCGGAGAAATCGGCGGCGGCGTCGTTAAGAGTGGGGTTGAATGAGAGAGAAACGCAGGCGTGGACGCAGTTCCGCTCGAATGTGTGGCCGGATGAGACGATGACTGGATCCGCCATGATCGAGCCGGACAACGGGCAGAGGAACTCGATCGGAACCGGAATCGGCCGGGGATTCTGGATCGAAATCTGGTGCTTGAGCGGCGAGGGATTTGCCGGCGATTTGTGGAAGGAGATCTTCCATCTCTGCTTCCCCTCCCCATTGATGATTTTCTCTCACCAAAACGCCGCGAATGAGACGAGATTAGTGAAAACCAGAGCTACGAATTGCGATTAGATAAGTGTGGTGGATTGGAGGATTGATGAGAGAGATTAGAGAGTGAGAAGAAGAAAAGCGGATGAATTATATATATATATATTAATAATTTAATATTTATATATCAGCGCCTGTGTCGTATCCTAAATTTTTCAAAAAATGCCGTGTCCTGTGTCCTGTATCCGTGTCGTACCGTGTCCCGTGTCCGTGTCCGTGCAACCTTGATGCTCCATTTGTTAAAAAATGCGACTACGGCTATGTAGCTTCGCATCAAATTATGCATTAGCAAATAAACTGAGCCATAAAAATTCGAACATAAATCAATATTTTGTTGTAGCCTTTACGAAACCAACTACGCTCACTACAGCAACAGCAGCAACGGCTACAACCCTACAACCAGCCACTCGTGTGGCGTGGTGTGAGACCACCAAACGATCCTTCCGGAGCATCACCATCGTCATTAAAACTACGCAACAGACCGTTCATTTTCGCCTTCATTGCCTCAATCTGATTGATTTGCCAGAACAAAAACAATGGTTTTATTGAAAATCTTTACCGATACAAGATGCGTGTTTCAATCCTCTTCGAATGAAATACTATTCATACTATATAAAGATATTCTCTCTCCTAAGTTCACGCGAAAACAATTTCACTCCAACTAATCCCTCTTGATTTTACTTCTACTACCATCACAATTTATTTCTTGTGTCTCCCTTAACAGGTGTTCTATGTGTGAGGGTGTGTGTGTTTGCAACTAATTATTATAATTATTTCTTATTTACTTGTATTTAAATTAAAAACAATTGATTTAAAGCATGAGCAGATGGTTTTTCGAGTTAACATTAAAAAACATATAGTTTTGGTATTTCCGGAAATTATGGTGCTTTAAGAAAAAAAAAACACTATTGAGATGCTTAAAAGAAACTGCTTAATTAAATAGTTTAGGTATTTTATTTTAGAGAGGCTAATGCAAAAATCATGTTATGCAAACATTAAAAAGCTGCTTATACAGTTAAAAAATATGTAAGTGTTTAAAATAAGCTCTTGCAAACACACCCTAAATGTAATATACTCTAGGTTCATAGTATGACTTACAATGACAAGGTTTGAGATGCGACCATATTGGAATTCCAAACCTAGAAAATTGATAAATCTCGTGAAGAAGATAACTGGATAGACTTTGGTGTCTCACATTTATACACCATTCTATCATATCCACAAATTAATTGACATGTGGAATTAATTTAAATAAAATGATGAGTCTATTTCGTACTATTCAAATTATGTCTGCTTTTTGCGCTCATCTAGATAGTTGGACCGTATCTTTGGCTGTTTTGTAGGGATTTCGGGCTGACTGGGCACATGACGAGGATTTGAGGTGGCAATTGTTTTTTAGGCTTTAGGAGCGTTTTTGGTGTCAATTTTCATAAAAAAATCACGAATGCAAAAAAGGGGAGACGCAGAGGATAAGAGAGAAGAAGATAAGGAATATTTGGAGATCATTATCCAAAGATATCTCTCCTTATTGAAGATTACAACTCTAGTTCTTGAATAGAGGCACAACCATATAAAAGCCATATAAAAGCCATCCCAATGAGGGGAATGAAAATCAGACATCTATCGACCATCTATTCTGAAGGAATTCAGGGACAAATTCATACCTGTGTATTTGCTAATCTGATTATTGTCGCGTCTAGATCTTCTGACCTATGTTTCGATGTCTGCTTTTCCCATCGTATGGATAAAGAATTGGAGAAGCACGAAATTACGTTTGTCCCTCTCACTCAGTGTGTGTGTGTTTTGTGGGATTATGAAAACTATAATATAATATTAATGTGTAATATGTTAATACATACAATAAGCTCATTACTTAATTTATTCTAATGGACCTCAAATAATAAGCTCAATAATTAATTAAATAATCACTAAACTACTTATTATTTATCCATTAATTGAGCCAACCAACTAATTCTAGATAAATATCCAAATTATTAAGTAACACATAAAATGCATTAATCCCTTAATATCACCAAGAAACCGTGAAATAAATACTTGGGATATATGTGGCTAGACCACAGATCTAATAGAAGAAATTTCAGGTATCAAATTAATTAATTATCCATGCTTGGCCCTGAATAAAATTAATTAATAAATACGGATTCATTCCATTAGAGAATTTGTGCTGACTTACTCATTTATCAAATTTGAGCATAGACTTTTATTTTCGACTTAATTGATCCCCCGTATTTAAGAAATAAATATTCATTAATTAATTAAACTCACTGACAACTTAAATTAATTAACATATTATTATATATCATGAGTAGTACCACTCGACCTTAATAACACACTTGAACTTAATAAATCAGTCGGGTTTAGTGTGCTAATCCTTACGATTTCCTTAGGGGATATTATCAACTCAATTAACAAGGTATACTGTTGCAAGATGCAGATAATCAGTCCGAGTCACAAATAACCGTTATCACTAAAGATACGTATCTAGTCGCGATGACATTTACCATAGTAAGTCACATTGATAGATAGCTATAAGCATTCAGTTGAATCTTATCATGCTTAAGATCAGCTAAGTACTGAAATCTTTGGTTTTCCATTAAGGTTAGTTAGGAGAACATATCTCAGTGGGATCCATCAATAGACCACCTTCAGTGTACCATTATAGACAAGTAGCCAAGATAAACTACTTCTATCTAAACTGCAGCTTAAATCAACAACTTGTCCTAAAGTTGTCTCAACTATGATAACTGTTTATATATTGTTAGTTCAACCAATTATGTAGTCTTATGTGATCTACAACACATAATACAATCTAACTCTTATATAAGATAAAAGATTAAACAATGAAAAGAAAACACATTGTATACAAACACAAAAGTTGCTTCCAATATACAAAATTCTAACATATTCATCTATTATTCACGTTGGAAACACCGAGAGTTTATCATCAACACCGATCATCATCTTAGTTTAGATTTGGGAGAACAAACACACTTTTCAATTCCTTACAAGCTTATTTCATGTTTCACTTGGAGATTCTAGTTTGTTAGCTGCTTTCTGTTGGTCTAGAGATGCGCCTTCAGGTGTTGTGGGGGGAGGGGCTTAATACACCTGAGTGCGAGTTTCAACTCAAACGCGAAAGTCAGTTGTTACTGAATAGTGCTACTGAATGTGTCAGTTTGTCAAATATGCTTTCGAGATCGCGTGGACAGAGAGTCTATCTACTGAGTCACTATCTATTGACTTCAGTCAGTGAACAGTGGATTCAGTATAAGATAGTGTGCGGAAGTGCAGGCCCAAAATAATTTTCGTCTCATTTTTTAAAGTACGTTTTATGATAAGTGCAGTTTTAAAAGTTCGGTTGTATGCAGTATGAACAGTAAATCAATGAAACAGTAAAAATAACACAAGCAGTTTTTAAAGTAGTTCAGATACGCTGGATCCTACGTCCATTGTCCTGAAGAAAGGAGGAGTTCTTGATTTAATTTATGCTGAGCAAGTCTCAGTAGATCTATTCGCAAGACAGATACTCTACTTATAGTCGTAGTGACTTGATTTGTACGCTGGACAGATACTCTAGTTATAGTCATCGTGACTTTGCAAATTCAAACACAATGGTTTGATTTTCTCCAACTAAGAAGGAGTTTTACAATAAAAATAGTTCAATAAACTGAACTCCTTCGGTTTTCTAAGCTTAAGATCTTACAATGAATGCTTAGAATAGAGAAAGGGAACTATAGATCTCTAGAGTGAAGAACTAAGATTTATATCTCTGTGAGTAAGTTCTTCGCTAAATAGGTTGTATGATTGCTAGAGCCTTTGAATGCTTGAGTGATTTTGGTTCCCGGTGTCTTCTTTTGCATGAAGATTGTTCTCTATTTATAGTCTCGACTCATGAATAGATCCGTTGGGGGTGGTCTAGACACGTGTCGAAAATGCCAAAAAAAAACGGTCATCTTGAATTTGAATGCCACTGTAGAGATTCTCTCTTTTTCACTAGGGAGTAGCTTTCTATCAGTGCAAATATTGTGCTGACAGCTTCTCATTGGTCGAGGTTAGGGAGTTGGTGAGGCTTGTTCAAACTCTAATGCAGATGCTGAGTTGACTTCCTCTGATTTCTCGGACATTTATACTGAGTTGTTTTCTGCTGACATTCTTCTGAGATATTAGAACTTGGCTCGAAATTCTTTATTGATTCAGTGGGTTCTGAGCTACTCAATTGAGTCTCTGGTGCTGAGTTCATCCTTCTGAAAAAAGGTGTTCTACTGAATCTATCAGCTATTGAATTCTAGCTACCCTATTAAGTTCCTATTAAGTTCCTATTATGTTGAACTCAACTAAGTTATTGCATTATCAAGGTTCATCATTCAGCTAAAGGGTTTTGGGATCTTCAAATCTTTATATCACTGAATCTCATACCCAACACTTTCCCTTTGGAGATGTGGGTTCTGTATTTCGGTACTCTTTAATTATTCAATAATCATTTTTGTTTAATTTGTGTTTTGATTTCGTTCTTGCTCAATTTATCATTCTCGCATGTTAGGGTTTATGTTCATCATATTTTATTTTATGCCCAGATTACCGTGTGGTTAGCCAGTCCAACCAGTATGTGTAGCTAATTTTATAATGATGTGAAGCACACACATAAATGACTCCGTGAGACTTTAGAACTTAATAATTGACCTGTGAAATTTTGAATTAATCTTAGTTTATAGAATCGAGTTAGTAATCTAGGCTTGATCACCTTAGATTAATTTAATCCATAGCTAATTTCATACTTCCATCCTTTCTCGGGGAATAAGGCTAGATAAGTAGTACAATTGTTCTTCGGAAAATAGGATTAACTCGATAGGAGACTATTAGATGTCCACCATACGAATATGCTCCTAAACCGGGTTCTCTTCATTCTTAATCTTGATTGGGTGCTAAATCTATTGACGACCACCAACGTAGGTTGCTTCTAATCTAGAGAAGTAGTTGTTCCGATGCCCACCATAGCGGTTACCGATTTAACTAACGGACGTGTTAGTTTAATTATGGCGGCTTATAACCAGTTGATTCCTATGGGTTAATTCATCTTTAGTGTCAAGGATCTGATCTTGTATGTGTGAATCATCTTGTTGGGCCCGTTCTCTTCGCATGCGGTTATTCGTGTTTAATTTAGTCTTGTTTAATTTCTCGTTGTTAGATAAGGAATTCCCAAATTTGTGTGGCCGCTAACCAAACACATTAGATTGATAGGAATTCAATGTTTAAAATCTTTATCCCATATGTTCTATACCTATTTGATATACTAATTTAAATTCTAGCAAACTTGTTGGATTTATTTAGGGAAAACAACAATCACCATAAAGTAACTAAACCAAAATCACATATGACACATGTCAACACCTTTTAAAGTATGACATACAAGGGAGTATGATGTGTGACATTCAAATCTTTGTTGTAACCACTCGTATTTTTGTATATATAGAGTTTAAAATAATAAAAATGTAGGATTAAAGAGTTGGAAGATTTGCACTCGGAAATAAATTTCATTAGCAGAATAGGATAATACTAAACTACGTATATAATCTCATAAGTACGGCTTAGAACGAAAATCTTGTTTCACGAAGATTTTATCTAGCATAGCATGAAGTGTGTTACATGTTAACCTACATTTAACATCACCTAAGACCTTATGCTACCAAAAGCATTTAAATAATATGAAAATAACATGCTTCTTGAGTGGGTCAGCGTGGGAAGCTGCATGTCAAAAGGAAAAGGTGTTGGTTTTCAAATATTATGATAAGACAAGTATTAATTAGGGAGAATGAAGCTTAGCCGCTACAAACACATCTTCCTATCCATGCGTGCAGAACTAAGCTAGCGTGATTCTCTACATAGATTAGCAACGCAATACATTCCACTTTCCCCTTTTTATAGAATTATCCTTGGTGTTTGAATTTCCCTTAGCCATTTAAAGAAAATCACTCACTTGTATCTCTCTCATACAACTCCAAACTCCTAATTCTGCAACGTCTATAGCTCGTGAGAAATACTTGAAGGCTTCGCCACCACCATCAAAACATTAGGTAACTCCCTTCTTCATTCTTGATGCTAGAGTTGTGTTGTCATTATTCTTTTTGCACAATCTAGTTCGAAAGACATAAGGGTATGAGATGTACTTGGAATAAGAGTTTGTTGACGTTTGAGTACAGTAGTTACCAAAAAGCTAAGCTAAGAAAATTAATAAAAGAAGGGTACGAAACGGATGTTATTAAAAAATTAGGTGTGAAGAAATGTAGCGACAATAAACCAAATGTTAGTATAAATACTACAACAATATAATAAACAATATATGAGAATAGATTAGCGAAAATAACGAAATGCAAACCGAGGCGAGAGTTAGACTCTCTCCGCAAGACGATAATGCTCCACTACTCGGTGCAAGCGGTCTATAGCACTCGTCTCCAAGATACAACGGTTTTTCAATTACGAGTAGTTGCACTACTTCTCGTAATTCCGGCGAACTACTTGATATTTGGGACTAAGGAAATGAAAGTATGTGATGAAAGGAAACACAAAAAAATTGGATTTTTTTTTTTAATAATCGGATGGAATGGTCTATTTATAGATTTGAAGCACCCATTCATAAAAGACATAACTCTTCACAAAGGTCGCAACTTTTCGTAATGGACACAATTCTTCATAATGGACACAATTCTTCACAATAAGATGAATTGTGAATGGTTGCATTTGTTCAACTTCCAAGTACTTCTTGACATGAACCAATATATCTCTTCATGAATCAACACATTCGTTCATCATTTAATTTATGAAATAATATGTCCATTCCACGAAGTAACGTGTCCATTCATCTAGGAACCAACGCATCCTTTCAATTAATTAATTTAATAATCTAATTTCCATAATAAAAATCTAACAATCCCCCACATGGAAGTTAGATTATTAAATGCATATGCAAATGCAAAATGTTATGCAAACCAAAGTCCCAATGACCTATTATTGCATCAGGAAAGGTAGTTTTTTGCTTTGAACCTTCCTTAGTATAATATTATCGGATTTACTCGCTGCTCGGTGAACGCGATGTCTTGAACCGGTCGACTTTTTGTGTAAACCAAGACAATAACATATACACAATAATAGATACAATATCTTTCGTTCTCACGTTGTGTCCATTTTGGCCTTGGACCATATCTTGGATTCATAAGTGTTTTTCTATTTGAAGCGGCCACACTTCTCACTTATATAGGTGATCTCCTATAAAGAGTATCCTGTCATACTCCACCAATAAGGCTATAGGAATCATTAAAAGCTTATAGCTTACCCTTTTACCACAAGCTACGGGCTTTGCACTTGGGGGCGGCTTTGAGAATGGATTTTTAGTTGTGTTTTCAAGTGCACAACTTGAACATTCTTAACTTAGTTGTCTCTTTGAACCATGTTCATGGGATCTCCAATTATCATGGTAGAGTTACCATTAAGAGCGTTCTTTTAGTGTGGATTTTAATCACATTCCCCTAACTGCATTGTACAATTGATCACGGTTAATACCTTTAGTAAACGGATCCGCAATATTATCTTTTGACTTCACATAGTCAATACCTATTATTCCACTAGTGATCAATTGTCTAACGGTATTATGTCTTCGACGAATATGTCGAGACTTACCATCATACATACTACTTTGTGTTCTCCCTATTGCATACATACTATCACAATGTATCAAGACGGGAGACACGGATTTTTCCCAACAAGGAATATCCTCTAAGAAGTTCCGTAGTCATTCGGCTTCTTCGTATGTAATCGTTATGATGTCGTGCATCATACGCTATGCGTTTTTGCTCATCTTTTTCATCTTCCCCCACAATTGGAGGTGTCTCTTTCAAGAATCGAGACAGATTCAAAGTAGTTAAATAAAATAACATTTTAGATTGTCAATCCTAGCGCGTTCTTTTAGTTACTCTTGCGATCCCAGAACACATCCTCGTTGGATCCACTTTTATTGCGATCCCGGAACGTATCCTCGTCGGATCCAATTTCATCTAGGGTCTCGAGCCGTTACTCAGAGTACCCTTTTCAACTTTGGATATTGGGTCTTTCCTCAGATAATCCCTTATAATACAAACTTTGCAACGCCGCAAACTGTTCGTAAATCGGACCTTGAACCCCGAAGTTATCCGCTGCCGAAGATGGCACTCCGAACTGCCTCGGTGCCACAGGTAGTGAACCGGCTATGTTCAAACAACTCCCGATCACTCAAAACCAACTAACACCTATCGAAACTCATACCTCTGGAAAGCCACTTGTATAGGCTTTCCAACGCATCTCGCAGTTCGATAAACGGACTCTCGATTTAGGAGTTACACCCCGTTAAACTGCCCAAAATCATCACTAAAGCCAGATTTTTCTTGCGAAAGAAAAACTGTTCAGCTTGCGAACTTGCGTCGCAATTTCCGACCGGAGTAATGAAAAACAATGCCCAAAGTCTATACCATTGCAAACCTTGTACTTTTAGCTTTTCAACACACCTATCGGTTCGTGAAACGGAGATCGGACCAAGAAATTATTCGCCGTCGAAGAAGGCTTGCTGCACTACCTACTGATTTTCAAGCTGCGGAGCAGCATGTTCTGAGCATTTCCAACACACTATTTGTTTGTCCAAAAACCCCTTGAAACCCATACCGTTGTAAAGCCACGACTACAGGTTTTCCAACGCAACTTGCCTCTCGTTATTTGGAGTTCGGACGAGAATGTTATGCCCCTCGGAAAAAGCCTACTCAAAACACCAAACTAGCGAGAAGCGCGAGCAGCGAAGTTTCGACCCAATTTTCATGACCCAATCAAAGTCATAATTCTAGAAAACTGACATCCACACAAACCTTGATAAACAAGGATTCCAGAGCATATCTTCGATCGTAAAACAGAGTCCCGACCGCTGAGATACGTCTGCTCAAATGTCGCCCAGAAGCTGTTTGATTAAATGCCACACCCAGAAAATTCTAAGTATTGAAATGAGGCTTAGCTCCACCCATTTTGAGAGATATTTTGTGAAAAGACCTCAAATCTGGAAACCCCAAGTCCTATACCGTATCGAACCTTGTCATTCAAAGGATCTCCAGAATTTTTCAGTTCGCCATTGGGAGATCGTATCAAGAAGTTACGGATCTACGAAAAGGCACTACCGAAACGCCATCCTCCCCGGGATGTGCCGAACCCCCAACTTTAGAATATCCTAGGAGCTTCGTCCCTTCTTGAAACTCACCGATTCTTATACTGATAGAAATCTGAGTTCGTTGGCTTTCCAAAACTATGCTCGACGCATAAAATGGAGTTCAGACGAAGAAGATACAAGCCCGCGAAGTACAGCTGGCAGAACTGCCACAAACTCGCTGACTCAAGTTTGGAGGCCATTTTAATTATCGTAACGACGCCCGATCAGAAAGCTTACTTCTACGAACTTGAAGCCCTCCTGGGGCAGAACCTAAACGTGAATTTTCGTCAAAGACCGACGGTCGGATCCTTTCCGCATGAACAGGGATCCTTTCCGCGTGAATTTGGTTGTTCGCTGCAGTTGTAAAGTTCGGCAGCACGTTACTACTACTTGTCATCATTTCTTCAACACGAATTAACGTCTTGCGAATGTTATTAAAAAATTAGGTGTGAAGAAATGTAGCGACAATAAACCAAATGTTAGTATAAATACTACAACAATATAACAAACAATATATGAGAATAGATTAGCGAAAATAACGAAATGCAAACCGAGGCGAGAGTTAGACTCTCTCTCCGCAAGACGATAATGCTCCACTACTCGGTGCAAGCGGTCTATAACACTCGTCTCCAAGATACAACGGTTTTTCAATTACGAGTAGTTGCACTACTTCTCGTAATTCCAGCGAACTATTTGATATTTGGGACTAAGGAAATGAAAGTATGTGATGAAAGGAAACACAAATAAATTGGAATTTTTTTTTAATAATCGGATGAATTGTGAATGGTTGCATTTGTTCAACTTCCAAGTACCTCTTGACATGAACCAATATATCTCTTCATGAATCAACACATTCGTTCATCATTTAATTTATGAAATAATATGTCCATTCCACGAAGTAACGTGTCCATTCATCTAGGAACCAACGCATCCTTTCAATTAATTAATTTAATAATCTAATTTCCATAATAAAAATCTAACAACGGAATCCTTGTTGCAAGTGTAAACTTCTAGGTGAGGAGTGATTTTGGCCTAGTGTTCTCTCTCTTTTCCTTTTGGCATGTTGCTGTCAAGACCCCGGTGACGGAAATGTCTATGCATGTGTAGAAGAGGGAGAAAGGAAACAATTATCTGGTTTAGAATTGAGCCTCTATTATCCTTGTCAGAAGAGAAATCAAACTCATTCTTTGAAACCCATATTTTAGAACCAAGTTTTGATGAAATGATTAACCTTGATGTATCACTATGTAGTTGCATGTAAGGACTTCACAAACGTGTATCTTGCATGTTCTCCTTATAGTCCCCTAAGGTAAGAGCAGCAAGAAAGAGGTAACTCCTTAAATAAGAAAACCACTTGTCTATTATGTCGTGTTTATCCCCGCCTAATTTCGACTCCACGATACTCCATAAATTCTATAGAAATATTAGGAGTCAATTTAAGGATGTCGTAGACTCTCTCGTAGAAGTTGGTAAAGTTTGAAGCCGTACTTTTCTCTTCCCAAATTAGGTGGTTAGTATTTTTACTAAAAATATTTTCGAGTTATTAAGCTCTGTAAATTACTGTCTATCCGTGAAATTATTTTTGTGCACTCTACCTGTTTAATGCTCATACATGACGAATCGGTCAAAACTCTCATATGGCCTAACAAGCAAGATGAGGGTTTAAGAAGTGTACACATTTGTTAGTAACATGCGGGTGATCATCATTGTGTACCAAGTACTGGCGAGATTGTGTACCAAGTACTAACGAGAAACAAGGTAGTAGAAGTAACAGTGGAGTGTGATA
Source organism: Lavandula angustifolia (assembly GCA_028984105.1). Lineage (NCBI taxonomy): Eukaryota > Viridiplantae > Streptophyta > Magnoliopsida > Lamiales > Lamiaceae > Lavandula > Lavandula angustifolia. The sequence goes on along the minus strand of CM054823.1, from coordinate 15,492,770 downwards.
CAGATGTGTGCACCAATACGAATGAATATTTTGTATGCTTTGAGCAATTACCTTATCAAACATCTCAAGTCATACCATATGCACGAATAAACTATTTTGAATTATTTTCGAACTGATTTGCTCACCGAGTATACTAGTATTCAGCCTAAATGTTTTTCATATGTTTTCAAGTTGAGCGGCATTTGACAATGGATGAAGCTAAGGCGAGGTTTTGTGTCGCATGAAACTGTTTTCAAAGGCTAGTTGTTAAATTATGAACGTACGTAGTATTGGTTAACAGTTAACTTTGCTAGTAGGTTGAGGTGTATGGTCTGAGTAAATGAACGACATGACAAGTGTTTGATTAAACTTGATGCTATATATAAAAAGTCGATTTTATAAGTATATAAATTTGCAATTTGCAAAAAATGTTACAAAAAATGTTTGCAAAAGTTGCAAAAAATTTGCAAAAAATAATCAAAACTATTTTAAATTTGCAAAAAATGTTACAAAAGTTGCGAAAAATGTTACATAAGTTGTCAGCTTCGCCACCGTGCATAATAATGCTCTTACGTGCCTTTTATTTTAATGAATTATCCGCAGGTGCTACTATTACGTTTTCAAATTTTACACATGTGAATATGTGATATGTTGAGCAGATTTTACACATGTGATATGTTGAGTTTGTTTCAATGGACGACTTTATAAAGAGATGGAAATTAAAGAATATTTTTTCGATTGATCGTGGAATACAATCACTACACTATTCAAGCAAAGAATGAATGAATAAGAATATATAATTCAAAGAATTATGAATTTTCAAAATATGGAGCGCTTGCATTCGGCGGGAGTCCCCTGAGGAAACCTCTTCGAATCGGCGCAGAGTTGTAGAATCATGAAGTTCTTACGCACCCATCTCGGCCTATTCCCGCCTCTCGCGTCCAGCTCCTGCGTCTGCCACGTGGCATCGGAATTGACGGAATTGCCCTCGCTTGAAGCGGAGTTAAATGTTGAAGCTGCAAGTCAACAACTTTCCAGAAATGGAGGGAAATGACTTTGCCACCATACTTTGAAAGAGCTGTTAGCTACCCAAAAGAGAGAGACACATGGATCGTCGTCTCCAACGGATCTATCCATGTCTCTGCTCTATAAATAGAGGGAAGATTTCAAATTGAAGCTCACCGAACGACACATACAAGAACACACGAGCATTCACGAGCAACACAGAAACGACTTAAGCTTTCCGCAAGAACTTCATAGAGTAATCTCCAGCGAAAGGCGACATACTTGCTCATAGGGTGCCAAGCTGAATCAGATCATAAAGCCTCTAGAACCCAAGTCCATACTTAACCGTTCGTCGCTCTAGAAGCCACCTTCTTGTTCTCTATCCCTCTAACCTAAGCTCAACAGTCTATATCCATAGCTTAGAACGAAGGAGTTTATCTTTGAACTAATCCTTATTGTAAAGGACTCCTTCATAGTTGGAGAGTTTGACAAACACTTTAGTTTGATATCTTGTAAACTGAGACTTGCTCAGTATAAATCTCAAGACCAGTGTTTGTCCAATGCACAAACCGACTGAGACTAACTCAGTATAATAAAATAGCCTCCTGATCTTTTCGGGACAATGGACGTAGGATTGTTGGATCCGAACCACTTTAAAATTGCTTGTGTTCTGTGTTTTTACTATTGCATTGATTACTGTTCATACTGAAAATATATTTCTAAATCATTCAACTGAGTTTCAGCAAAGCTTAACTGATCGCACTAATATATTGAAACTGTTTTCTTAAAAACGTTTTCTAATTCAACTGAATTTGGGCCTACACATTTCCGCACTTACTGAGCTTCAGTAACGCAGTCGAATTCGACCTTAATCAGTTAGCAGGCCTCAGTGAAGTCATTCACTTTGCCACGCGATTCAGAATAGCTTATTTTGTCTACTGAACTTGTTCAGTACGGCATCCTCCTGAAAAGGACTGTTCACGTTTTGAGTTGAGAAATTGTTTTCAGGTGTATTCACCCCCCCCCCCTCTACACCTGAACGTTTAATCTCGGGACCAACAGATTGTATTTCATTGTTTTGTAAGGAAATTAAAGAAATACAAATAAATTGAAAAAAAATATTTATAATGCTTCTTCCTATTGAGATTTTTCTTTTACGTATTTATAAAATAATGATAAACTAAAGAGATTTTTTTTAATATTTTGTAGATTTAGTTTCCTATCAAAATAAAATGTACACACTTTTTACTTTTTGAGTTTGAGTCTTTTTAATTTATTACAAACTTATTTTATTTAATATAATTATATATAATAGAAATAAAAATAAAAAATATAAGGTGGCGTCAATATGCTTTACAAGGGAATTATCTTATGTCTCTTAAGCTAACAATGTACTTTTTTTGTTTATTTAATAAAATTATATAATCAAATTACCTATATTCAAAAAAAGAAAAATTAAATTCTAGATACTTAAAATCCTAGATCAAGAATTGAAAATTAAATGAAAATATTTTTGTTATTATCTTTTTATTTTTAATTTAAAAAATAAAAAGTTAAATTCTATATGCTTAAGGAAGAACAGTTTTGAAGATTTAATACAAACTTTTGGATTGCCATTATGAAATTTTGTATTAAATTCTCTATACTGTTATATTTATTATATTTTTGATATAAAAAAACTTAAAATTAAAATTAAAATTAAAGGGGATAAAATTGTATTTTCAAAATTGATTGAAATTATTTATGAAAACTGATCTGGATCTATTTTATCCATTTAGCTTTTCCCAACCGAAAATTTGGTTTATGTGTTCGTTTATTATTTAGGGTGCGATAGCAATCAAATATGATTTATTTTTTTGCTGCTCATCATGAATATTTGACTGTATCTTTGGTACAAAAATTCACTTAATCATCAATTTTTTACTCTATTAAAAAATACTCCCTCCGTCCCTATTTTATATGCCCATTTACTTTTTCACATAGATTAAGAAAAAGTTTAATGATATGAAAGTTAGATAAATGTTGGTATTGGAATTTGGGGTAAATTAAAGTAAATTACTAAAAAGTTAATGTTATAATTGTGTTTGATATTATAAAAGTTGGATAAAATAGTATTTTTCTATATTATCATATTAATTAGATCTATTAAAGTTGGTGAAAGAATTAGTTAGATACAAAAAAATTGTTAATAGACATATAGATTTGAGACAGGCAAAAAAAGAAAGTACGCATATATATTTGAGACGGAGGGAGTATATACTTTTTCCATTGAGCAACTTTCCCAATATAAAGTAGAATATACAATACTTTCACCAATAAAATTTAGCAATACCTAACATTGTCATTTAAATTCGACCCCCTCGAGTTATTTGTTGGCTTCGCCACCGTGCATAATAATGCTCTTATATATTTTTTAAATCTTTTCCTTGATAGTTAAGTGCCTTTCATTTTAATGAATAATCCGCAGGTGCTACTATTACGTTCTCAAATTTTACACATGTGAATATGTGATATGTTGAGCAGATTTTACACATGTGATATGTTGAGTTTGTTTCAATGGACGACTTTATAAAGAGATGGAAATTAAAGAATATTTTTTCGATTGATCGTGGAATACAATCACTACACTATTCAAGCAAAGAATGAATGAATAAGAATATATAATTCAAAGAATTATGAATTTTCAAAATATGGAGCGCTTGCATTCGGCGGGAGTCCCCTGAGGAAACCTCTTCGAATCGGCGCAGTAGTTGTAGATCATGAAGTTCTTCTGCACCCATCTCAGCCTATTCCTGCCTCTCGCGTCCAGCTCCTGCGTCTGCCACGTGGCATCGGAATTGACGGAATTGCCCTCGCTTGAAGCGGAGTTAATGTTGAAGTTGCGGTAGGCGGCGACGAACGGAGCCTTGCTCCAATCAGCCTTCACGCGGCCGCCCTGCGTCGCCCAGTCGTCGGCGTTCCACAAGCTGCAGTACACCCTCATCTTTTGGCTCTTCGGGAACGGAGTTCCAATCGCTTCGTGGTTGTTGAACACTCTCATCGGAATGTTATCCACCATGAATCTGAGCAAATTCAACACATCACGGTTAGAAGTCGAAACTAATTTGCGTCTCTCTGTTCAACACAAATCAAACGAATTTTATGCTACTAACATTATGCGTTGGGGATTCCAGACGATAGAGTAGGTGTGAAACGACGTCGTTGGATCGAACCAGAGACGGAACTGCTGCTCCTTATCCCCTTTCCCGCCGGCGAAAACATTAGTGTGAATGGTGTATGGCTCTCCTGACGAGTTTCCGAGAAATTCAAAATCAATCTCGTCGTGTCCTGCACCTAGCGACGACAACTGCATTTCCAATTTCCAAATTTCAATCAGTACAAACACGATTTATACATTTCAAATTCAAATCGAATTATTCACGAGGCGAAAGCTTACGAAGAAAGTTGTGACGGATCCGGCGGAGTTTCCGGGAACGAGCTTCATCTGCATATCGAATCTTCCGAACAAGTACTCGTTCTTCGATTGGAATCCGGAGCCGGAGTACTTGTCGAGCGAGAGGGTGAGCTGGCGGCCTCCTTCGATGATTTTGCCGCGGCCGTCGCCCCAAGTGATCTCGGCGTCGCGGTAAAAGTCGGCGGAGGCGATTGTTAAAGCAGCTAGGAAAATGGTGAGTAGAAGGAATGATGATTGAGAGAATATTGCAGCCATTTTTTTTGGTTATCTGAGTTGAGAAAGAGAATTAGAGATTGTGGCTTGGTGGTTTGGTGGAGAATTGGAGCGAGTATTTATAGTGTTAGTGGGACAGCTGTAAGTGAGGGAAAGTAGAGGAGGAGAGAGAAAGACACGGATAAATGAGCTGGAGTGTGATGGGCAAAAGCTGAAACATGTCTGGCTTCCGCGTCGTAAAAGTAAAACCAAACCACACACACTCACCAAAATTTAACATTTAATTCGAAACCCAAACAACCAAGAATTTTCCACGAAGGTAGCTTTCTATTGGGCTGATCATGGACTTACAAATCGAAATCGAATTTTTCGGTTGAAAAATTACCGAACAAAAAAAAAAAACCAGTTTTTTGTATTTTTGACCTAACCATTGCTTAAGTTAATAAAATCAAACCGAAAAATATTTAAACATTTCTTCAAAAAAAATTTTGTTTTACCAATAATATTATATTTAAAAAAAAAGTCTAAAAAATCTTTCCACTTCTTCCTATTCCTTTAGGCTTTTATGTATCTCTCTCGGAATTTCGTTTATAATCCAAATCATTAATCAAAATTTTCGGTAAAAATAGGATAAGAAATATTCCCTCATTCATGTTCTCTTGCTTTTGAACATGATTTTATTAATGAGAGTTGTTAATTGTGTTTAAATTTGTAGGTCTTGTAAAATTAATGTTTATGTTATTGTATTCTTATTTTATTCCTCACAAATAATACTAGCCACATTTTTTAGTAAATTTAGCCACTTTCTGATGAAGACAAGAGTAGTAGGTTATTTGCTCTCGCCTTTATTGGCACACGCTCTCCGATTCACGTGGACGATTAGCCTTTTTGCCTTCTTAACTCCGCTAGGGGAGAGCCCCTAGTAATGGATTTTGAAGACTTGTGCTCGTAAAAGACCATATCCTAGGCCCGGTTCTGAAAAGGAAATCTCAAAAAAAGGAAGAACACTTTAAGTCGAAATTAGAAAGTGAGACAATATTAATAAAATGGACAAAATATTTAATTATGTTTGAAAGGAGAAAAGGGTGGAATGCCAACCAGGATCTATTACTCATTTGACCCGACCTAACGGGTATCCGTTTGGCCGAATTGGAAAAATATAGACCCGTCTTTCCAATTTGATTGGTTAGTGTAATTGAGTTAACAACCCTAACATAGACTCTTATTTTTTTCTTTGGGTTTGGAGGTTTGGGTAACTTTGTAGGAGGCCCAATGGGCTAGAAGGATGAATTTGCACGTGCATCAATGAAATAAAACGCGATAGAGAATCTTGCTGATCTTTGATTGGATTACAGATTGTTCCACAATAGTATAATAGTTTTATTATTGCAACTTGGGAGAGATCCTAATTGGCATTCCTTGAGAAGGAAAAGAAAGGGGATCTACTGTGATGATCTCATCAGCACTTTCTAATGATCAATCATACCTATTCACAACATAGTATAAGAATATAAGGGTTTGTTTGATGCTGAGGAGACTACCTGGTCCTCCCTCCTCAGCAAGCAACACATGTAAAGTAAGTTAAAATATTAAAATAAAATACATACATCTTTCTATCTTCTTCCCCAAATAATATCTCTCCCTCTATGAAAATATTTCTATCTTCTTCCTTTATCTCTCTCTCTTTTCCATCGTTTTGCTCTCCAACTCCAGGTAACGAAAAAGAGAAGTAAAATAAAAAAAACTCAAATCACTTTCTTCTCTCTCTTAACTGTGTAAAGAGTGGTAGTGGTGGTTGTTGACTTGTATCTAACCCAACTAAGGTTAGCTTCATTTGCAAAAGGGAAAAAAACTAATGTAAAAGTTAAATTTGAAATTGTGTACTGTTAAGGCCATGTGTTGCTTGCTCGGGAGGGAGGATCAGGTAGTCTCACCCCCAGCATCAAACAAACCGAATATAAGTATGTTGAGCTTTGCCAATTGGTATCCTGCACACAGTCTCGACCCTCAACCAAATGTCAAGTAAGAAAATGGCTGAACCGGGTCCTCAAACCGACCCGGGTCGAACCTCATCGGATCTTCAAAGTACTTGGTTGAGCACGATTTCGTCGTGAAAATCGCGAACCAAATACAATTTATAAACACATGCGACAGACAACTAAACTAATACTAACACAGTTAGCAAGCAGAGATCGAATCCACAGGGAATGAGTAGATTTAAGTAATTTATCTGTAAGAACCGAAAAAGGGTTTGGTTAGTAACCACAATTAACTTTAGGTTTAATTAACACTAGGCAATAAATCATAAACTGCGCAATTAAAACAGATGATGAAAACAAATATTTAAAGCGACTCGCTTTGGACAGATCCACATTGATCGGCCTCCAATCCTCGATTCTAAGATTAATTGGTTTTCCGGCTAAGGTGCCGTATTGAGCACGGACACACCTAAATCTTATTCTTGAAATGGAGAAGGAATGTTGAGCATTAACCTACTCCCTACCCTAGTGTCGATCTACCATGTTGAGCATTGCATAGATCTACAACTAAGGAGCATTAACATCCAAGAAACCGAACTAGCAAAGCTGCCCATGTTGAGCATGAAAGTTGTAACGCCCCAATTTTCATAACTTAACTAGGGACGCTACTTCATACTACACTACTTCATACTTAACATGCTTATTTCAATTGTTTCAAAACATTTTCATTGATAAAAATCATTGAAAAACTCAATTTATTTTCATACTCAGCGGAAGCCTTAAATAAAAATAAAAGCAAGTGCAACAATTAGTTCTCGAAAATAAAATACACAAAGAAGACGCATAGTTCATGATCAAACTAGTTTAATGCAATATTCATTTTCATAAATCTTTCCTCGTATGACTATCACCACAAACACCTCTACGCATCGGTCGAACCATTTCCTGAAAAATGTTAAAATAGTGGGTTGAGTACGACTACTCAGTGGGAGATGTACACATTTATCAAAATTATAAATCACACCGATAAGACAAGAAAAATTAGATCATGCAAAGAGATATTCGGCCACACAGACCACATGAACTTGTAATTGGCCATACAGACCACATGAACTTTTCAAACAGTCCGATTTCGACTGATGGCCTGATTTTGACCGATTTTTCATAAAGGATCCGATTTCGATCCAAGGGCCCGATTGCGACCCTTCCTTTCATATATGAGAATAGATTAGCGAAAATAACGAAATGCAAACCGAGGCGAGAGTTAGACTCTCTCTCCGCAAGACGATAATGCTCCACTACTCGGTGCAAGCGGTCTATTGCACTCGTCTCCAAGATACAACGGTTTTTCAATTACGAGTAGTTGCACTACTTCTCGTAATTCCGACGAACTACTTGATATTTGGGACTAAGGAAATGAAAGTATGTGATGAAAGGAAACACAAATAAATTGGAATTTTTTTTTTAATAATCGGATGGAATGGTCTATTTATAGATTTGAAGCACCGATTCATAAAAGACAACTCTTCACAAAGGTCGCAACTTTTCGTAATGGACACAATTCTTCATAATGGACACAATTCTTCACAATAAGATGAATTGTGAATGGTTGCATTTGTTCAACTTCCAAGTACCTCTTGGCATGAACCAATATATCTCTTCATGAATCAACACATTCGTTCATCATTTAATTTATGAAATAATATGTCCATTCCACGAAGTAACGTGTCCATTCATCTAGGAACCAACGCATCCTTTCAATTAATTAATTTAATAATCTAATTTCCATAATAAAAATCTAACAACGGAATCCTTGTTGCAAGTGTAAACTTCTAGGTGAGGAGTGATTTTGGCCTATTGTTCTCTCTCTTTTCCTTTTGGCATGTTGCTGTCAAGACCCCGGTGACGGAAATGTCTATGCATGTGTAGAAGAGGGAGAAAGGAAACAATTATCTGGTTTAGAATTGAGCCTCTATTATCCTTGTCAGAAGAGAAATCAAACTCATTCTTTGAAACCCATATTTTAGAACCAAGTTTTGATGAAAGGATTAACCTTGATTTATCACTATGTAGTTGCATGTAAGGACTTCACAAACGTGTATCTTGCATGTTCTCCATTCAATAGGTCCCCTTAAGTGTAATACAAGTAGAGGCATAGCAAGAAAGAGGTAACCTACCTTAAATTAGAAAACTGCCCTGCACTTGTCTATTATGTCGTGTTTATCCCCAGCTAATTTCTGACTCCACGATACTCCATAAATTCTATAGAAATATTAGGAGTCAATTTAAGGATGTCGTAGACCTCTCTATAGAAGTTGGTAAAGTTTGAAGTTGTACTTTTCTCTTCCCAAATTAGGTGGTTAGTATTTTTACTAAAAATATTTTCGAGTTATTAAGCTCTGTAAATTACTGTCTATCCGTGAAATTATTTTTGTGCACTCTACCTGTTTAATGCTCATACATGACGAATCGGTCAAAACTCTCATATGGCCTAACAAGCAAGATGAGGGTTTAAGAAGTGTACACATTTGTTAGTAACATGCGGGTGATCATCATTGTGTACCAAGTACTGGCGAGATTGTGTACCAAGTACTAACGAGAATGTGGGACCCTCTGAGTTTCGACTCGAGGACTAAGGTACCTTGTATATGAGAAACAAGGTAGTAGAAGTAACAGTGGAGTGTGATACAGATGTGTGCACCAATACGAATGAATATTTTGTATGCTTTGAGCAATTACCTTATCAAACATCTCAAGTCATACCATATGCACGAATAAACTATTTTGAATTATTTTCGAACTGATTTGCTCACCGAGTATACTAGTATTCAGCCTAAATGTTTTTCATATGTTTTCAAGTTGAGCGTCATTTGGCAATGGATGAAGCTGAGGCGAGGTTTTGTGTCGCATGAAACTGTTTTCAAAGGCTAGTTGTTAGATTCTGAACGTACGTAGTATTGGTTAACAGTTAACTTTGCTAGTAGGTTGAGGTGTATGGTCTGAGTAAATGAACGACATGACAAGTGTTTGATTAAACTTGATGCTATATATAAAAAGTCGATTTTATAAGTATATAAATTTGCAATTTGCAAAAAATGTTACAAAAAATGTTTGCAAAAGTTGCAAAAAATTTGCAAAAAATAATCAAAACTATTTTAAATTTGCAAAAAATGTTACAAAAGTTGCGAAAAATGTTACATAAGTTGTCAGCTTCGCCACCGTGCATAATAATGCTCTTACGTGCCTTTTATTTTAATGAATTATCCGCAGGTGCTACTATTACGTTTTCAAATTTTACACATGTGAATATGTGATATGTTGAGCAGATTTTACACATGTGATATGTTGAGTTTGTTTCAATGGACGACTTTATAAAGAGATGGAAATTAAAGAATATTTTTTCGATTGATCGTGGAATACAATCACTACACTATTCAAGCAAAGAATGAATGAATAAGAATATATAATTCAAAGAATTATGAATTTTCAAAATATGGAGCGCTTGCATTCGGCGGGAGTCCCCTGAGGAAACCTCTTCGAATCGGCGCAGTAGTTGTAGATCATGAAGTTCTTCTGCACCCATCTCAGCCTATTCCTGCCTCTCGCGTCCAGCTCCTGCGTCTGCCACGTGGCATCGGAATTGACGGAATTGCCCTCGCTTGAAGCGGAGTTAATGTTGAAGTTGCGGTAGGCGGCGACGAACGGAGCCTTGCTCCAATCAGCCTTCACGCGGCCGCCCTGCGTCGCCCAGTCGTCGGCGTTCCACAAGCTGCAGTACACCCTCATCTTTTGGCTCTTCGGGAACGGAGTTCCAATCGCTTCGTGGTTGTTGAACACTCTCATCGGAATGTTATCCACCATGAATCTGAGCAAATTCAACACATCACGGTTAGAAGTCGAAACTAATTTGCGTCTCTCTGTTCAACACAAATCAAACGAATTTTATGCTACTAACATTATGCGTTGGGGATTCCAGACGATAGAGTAGGTGTGAAACGACGTCGTTGGATCGAACCAGAGACGGAACTGCTGCTCCTTATCCCCTTTCCCGCCGGCGAAAACATTAGTGTGAATGGTGTATGGCTCTCCTGACGAGTTTCCGAGAAATTCAAAATCAATCTCGTCGTGTCCTGCACCTTGCGACGACAACTGCATTTCCAATTTCCAAATTTCAATCAGTACAAACACGATTTATACATTTCAAATTCAAATCGAATTATTCACGAGGCGAAAGCTTACGAAGAAAGTTGTGACGGATCCGGCGGAGTTTCCGGGAACGAGCTTCATCTGCATATCGAATCTTCCGAACAAGTACTCGTTCTTCGATTGGAATCCGGAGCCGGAGTACTTGTCGAGCGAGAGGGTGAGCTGGCGGCCTCCTTCGATGATTTTGCCGCGGCCGTCGCCCCAAGTGATCTCGGCGTCGCGGTAAAAGTCGGCGGAGGCGATTGTTAAAGCAGCTAGGAAAATGGTGAGTAGAAGGATTTTGGCCATTGGTGTGAGTGTGGGTGTGAGGAGAGAGGGAGAATTGAATGTGTGTTGGGAGATGATGAAGAGAGGGGGTGTATATATATGGGTAATTGACAGCTGGCGTTGAGCGTAAAAGGTAGGTGGTGTAGTGTAAGTGAGCTGGAATTCAACGGGAAAAACAAAATCCGAGTGCTTTTCAGTTTTGCCGCGTGAGGCAAGTAGGCAACGCAGCCTTAACCGCCTCCATTCATTTGCCAGGAAGCTGCCTTGTTTATTTTCTCTTTTTACCTTTTTTAAGTAATCATCGTAATTTACAGTTGTCAATGGCCGATCGGATACCATTAATTTTGTATGGTGAAGAAACCTGCTTTGGAAACCACACTAAAATGTGAAGAATAATGCGCGTAATATTTGACCATAAATATCGAAATACGGACCCACAGTAATGTCAATTTAAAAAAACAAAACAAAAACAACGAATATGATAAAATTTCCTAAAGAGTAATCATAATTTTTAAGTTGTCACTAAATAGAAAGTTTAATCCAAACTAGTGATATGTACCTCGAAGTAAACTCGTGTTTATTTATGATCTTTGTTAGGATTTTTGGATTCTTAAAATGTGACGAATAAGTTCTTAGAATTCAACGAAAAATAACATAAGAAGAAAATAAATATACAGAGAATTTAACATGATTCGGTCGATAGATTTACATCCACGGGCGGAGGAGTAACAATCCGCAACAAAGATTAGAATACAAAATGGGCATTCAGAATATGGTCTAGGCCTAAAAATACATACTCACAAAAACATCGTCAATTAGTTAAATAGCTAATCCCATAACATGTGGGTTATGATGTATAGAAGCAACCATACAATAATTAAAGAACCTATTTTATTATAGGTGAAATTAATGATTATCATCATTAATTCTTTAATGTGATATAATACTCAAATAGAATTTGAGCCACCAACATAACAATTTTGAAGGTTAGACATACATTTACTTGCACCTGCTTTATGCTTTAGTGTCATAGATTAGTGGTAACGAGAGAGAGTGACAAAAGAAATGAGTGAGGTAACGAATAAGGAGGTAAATGATGTATATCTTTAATGCATAAATCATAATTTACTAATTTAAAAAAAAATTGACAAAATTAAAATTACAGATCCTTTGCGGGGTGGGGCACTATAGGATCTGGCGGGTATAAGATGGGACCCAAATTCGGATCCAATTCCATGTGAGGCAGTTCTAAACCCGTCCCATTGCGAGACAAGACGGGATGAGATGGGTCGGTCGGAACCAGTTCTAATTGTCAATCCCTAATTTTGAATATAATTAGGTGTCAAGTTATTTCTGTTCATTTTGTTATCCTATATTCAAATTTATCTTAATTTTAAAAAAACAGTTACTCCCTTCTATTTTTATGTGTTATTTAGGCACTTTGCACACAAATTAATGAATATTTAATTTTCAAATTAACCACAACTAATGTGGAATACATAGTAACTATTAAAGTGTAGAAATAATGACTACCTCAAGAATGCGTTCTCCATCTCCCTCTCTTCCCACTTGTTTTACAAAATTATATGGGAAAACTCCAAATTTTTTAACATCTCTCAATTTTGGAGCCAAAATTTGGATCAAGTGGGAACAATTGAAATTTTCATTCTTTTAAATCGAATTTTTAAAAGCTTATATAATTAGGTGAATATGAGTAGTTTACTCCAAATTTCAAATCATCAATAGATTTTTGTAATGACTGTACAAGCTCCAATTAATTTGAAACAATATCCTCCCAATGAAGAAGAAGTTTCAACAATGTCAAGAAATGTCGTAATCGAGTTGAATGAATATGAGAATAATGCAATTGGATACTCTGTTATCAATCTCGACTTAAATCAATTATGGGAAGAAGGTGACGAGGTAACCTCAGATTCATCCGTAGAAGAGATAAATGGTCAGCAAGACAATGATGGAGAGTGTCGAATTAATGGTGGCAATGATGTAGGAGAAGGAGAAAACACACAATAAAATGAGTGGAAATATGTCTTTTTAACCATTCTCACTAAAAAAAACACAAATATACCCACCAACTATAATAATAGTTAGAGAATACCCGATATTACCCATTTACCCTTACTTTTTTGAATTGGCAAACGGGTGCCGATGAGACCCTACGGGTGCCGATTGTTTGTCATCGGCACTAGAATTATCCAATTTCAAAAATAATTTTTATTAATCAAATAATTGATAAACAATTTAAATTACGAGTGCCGATAGGCAAAAGCAGTCAATAGGCACTACCAAAGGTATTGTCATCGGCACTCTTAATTTTTTTTTAATAAAACAATTGATAAACAGTTATAACTACGAGTGCCGATTGGCTAAGTCAACCCATCGGCACTCCCAACGGTACTGCCATCGGCACTCGTTATTTAATTTTTTTTTAGTTCATAAAAGTTAGTCAAAAACTGCGAGTAAAAGGCACTGCGATAGGCACTGAATATAATTGTCAGTGCCGATATAGCAAATAACACCATCAGCACCGTCATCGGCACTGCTACTCATCTATAGACACTAATAAGCATGTCATTGGCATTGTGTGTATTTTTGAATAGAAGTGCCGAGAATATTAATTAAAATAAAATTTCGGCTCTCAGCGGCACCCTTAGGCACTCAATCGGCACTGGATTCATTTTACAAGAATTCTAAATTCGAATCTTGAAAATTAATTGTCGGCGCTCATCGGCACCTGTAGGCACTCTATAGGCACTGTTTTATTTTTAAAAAATTGTTATTTCGAATTCATACTTAAACTAAACCGTAGGCACCCATCGGCACCCATAGGCACTCCATCGGCACTAGAAGATTTTAACAAAAAAAGGAAATAAGAAAGCTGATGAAATTAACCGTAGGCACCCATAGGCACTCCATCGGCACTAGAAGATTTTAACAAAAAAAAAAGAAACAAGAAAGCTGACGAAAATCTGAGGGCAAATTGGTAATCTTGGGTATTTGGTGAATATAAGTTTAAGGGATTGACTAATTTTGTGTTTTTTATGTAGGATTGGGTAAAAGACAAAAGCTCTCATAAAATGAAGGTTCGTTTATTATTCTAGTAAAATTATCAAATACTATTATCAATATGTGTTTGTTATATTTTTTGTTGGAATTTTGTATATTGGAACAACTTTTTTGCTTGTATACAATGTGTTTTTCTTTCACTATTCATTCTCCTGTCTGATTTGTTGCACATGATAAATCATTTATCTTGCATAATAGTTAGATTGTGTAGTGTATAGTAGGTCACAGAAGAGTACACAATTGGTTGAAGTAACAAGATATAAACAATTATCACAACTGAGACGACTTAAGGATAAGTTGACGGTTTAAGCTGCAGTCTAGATAAGAAATGGTTTGTCTTGGCCGCTTGTCTATACTGGTATACTGAAGGTGGTGTATTGATGGATCACAGTGAGATATGTTCTCCTAACTGACCTTAGTTGAGAACTAAGGATCTCGGTGACTTAGCTGATCTTAAGCATGATAAGATTTCAGCTGAGTGCTTGTAGCTATCACTTTGACTTACTATGGTGAATGTCATTGCGACTGGATATATGTATCTTAGGTGTTAGTAGTTATTTGTAGCTCATGTTGATTATTTGTATCTTGCATCTGTATCCCTATTAAATGAGTTGATAATATCCCTTGAGGAACTCGTAAGGATTAGCACACTAAACCCGTCCGGTTGATTAAGTTCAGGTGTGTTAATATGGTCAAGTAGTATTACTCAGGAATATAATAAGATATTAATTAGTTTAAGCTGTCAATGAGCTTAATTAATTAGCGGATATTTGTTTCTTAAATACGGAGATCAATTAAGTCTAAAATACAAGCTCATGCTCAAATTGGGATAAATGGGTGAGTCAGCACGGATTCTCTAGTGGAATGTATCTGTATTTATTAATTAATTTTGTTCTGGGCTAAGCATAGATGATTAGTTAATTTTAGGCCCGACTTTATTTCTTGTATTGGATCCCTAGTCTAGCCCAAGTAGGTTGCTCGATTATTGACTGCACTCTCGTGTGATTACTAATAGATTAATGTATTTTATACATTATTTAATAAATTGGGGATAAATAAGTGGCCCAATATTTATTAATTATATTATGGGCTGGTTATTATTATTTAATGAAGCACATTAGCAATACAATTACTAATGGGCCACAATATTATTAACGGTGTATTATTGTTAATAAAAACCTAACACACACGCACTCGCGATATGCCAATTAGATCAACGTGAGTTTCGAGATCAAACAGAAATATTTTTTCTTAGATTTATGTCCACACGGAAGAGAGAAAGGCACGAGACACAGACTAGAAGGTCTCAAACGGGAGGAATTTCAAAGCCGCGACAACTTACGTGGAGGAAAGGTAACAAATTTCTCTCCATATTCTATCATTTTTTTCGTCTAATTACGTGCTAACTTATGCAATTGGCCATTTCCCTATTTTTGACAAAAAATTGACAAAAAAAACTACATATAGTCTTTGGAATTATGATGAAATATTAGAAAAACTGCATTGTAATTGTATTTCTTGTGCAGCAAATTAATAAAATATGCCAAGTAAACTTACCTTATACCACAAATTAAAGAAGTTTGAAAGTTGCTTATTGATTTACTAAACAATTAAGGTAGAATTGCGATCACTTGATCTTTATTTACTACTCTTTTAGTAGCTAATATTGGAAGAAAGAAGCAAATGGTATTAAGTAAAGATGAATGGTGGGAAACTTACCACACTTTGCTAGAGAAAAGTGTAAACGGTAAATTAAAAAAGAACACGACAAACGAAGTGAAAGAAATGTTCAATATTGAGAATGTGTGAATAGTTCAAAGGATATGGAATATTCATAAGAGAACTCCATTAGGCTCAAATGTGGATGTTTCGTCAAGGAAGACAAAGAACTGTGGTCGGAAACGAATCGAGGTAGATTTTGTTGCTCTAGAGATGAGCCTTCAGGTGTGTGTGGGGGGGGGGGGGGGGTGAATATACCTGAATGAAAATTTCAACTTAAACGCGAAAGTCAGTTATTACTGAATATTGCTGCTGTACAAGTCAGTTACCCAGATAAACTTTCTCGATTGCGCGGGCAGAGAATTTGTCTACTGAGTCTCTATCTACTGACTTCAGTTAGTGAATAGTATTTCAGTAGAGTAGAATGTGCAGAAATGTAGGCCCAAAAATTAATTTCTTCTTAGTTTGAAAACACGTTTTATGCAAAGTGTGATTTTGAAAGTTCAGTTGTATGCAGTATGAACAGTAAATCAACTCAAGCAGTTTTTAAAGTGGTTCGGATACGCTGGATCATACGTCCACTGACCTGAACGAAGTAGGAGTTCTTGATTACTTATACTGAGCAAGTCTCAGACAATATGTTCACTGGACATATACTCTAGTTATAGCCTTAGTGACTTTAAAAGTTCAAACACAAGATTTGATTTTCTTCAAATAAGAAGGAGTTCTTATAATAAGAACAGTTCAATAAACTGAACTCATTCGGTTTTTCTAAGCTTACAATCTTATAATGAATGCTTAGAATAGAGAAAGAGAACTATATATCTCTAGAGTGAAGAACTAAGAATTATCTCTCTAAGTATATATAAGTTATTCGTTGAGTATGTTGTTTGATTGCTAGAGTGTTTGAATGCTTGAATACTTTGGTTCCCAGTGTCTTCTCTGCATAAAGATTGTTCTCTATTTATAGTCTCGACTTATGAATAGATCCATTGAAGGGAGTCTAGACACGTGTCGGAAATGCCATGAAAAACGGTCATCTCGAATTAGAATGCCACTGTAAAAATTCTCTCTTTTTCAGTCTAGGGAGCAGCTTTCTGTCAGTGCAAGTACAGTGATGACAACTCCTCATTGATTGAGGTTAGGGAGTTGGTGAGGCTTGTTCAAACTCCAAAACAGATGCTGAGCTAACTTCCTCTCATTCTTCGGACGCCTCTTCTACTTATATTCTTCTGAGATATTCAGTACTTTGCTCGAATTTCTTTACTGATTTAATGGGTTCTGAGATACCCAACTGAGTCTCTGGTACTGAGTCCATCCTGCTGAAAGAAAGATGTTCTAGTGAACCTATCAGCTACTGAACTCTAGCTAGCCTCCTGAGTTCCTAACATGCTGAACTCAACTATCCTATTACATTATCAAGGTTCATTATTCAGCTAAGAGGTTTTGGGATCTTCAAATCTTACATCACTGAATCTCATACCCAACAGATTTAATTAGGGTGCAACAAATAGGGTTGCATCAACGGAGAACCTTAACATCTCTTTCTAACGCTCTAGAAGTTAGCTACTCCAAGTTGTCTAGTCTGTTGAAACAAGGTGTACTCCGTCGTCACTCAAGTGCCATCAAACTACATTTGAAAGACGAAAATAAAGCATCTCGACTGCAGTTCTGTTTGTCGATGCTTGATGAAAGCATTATGTCAGACAAACCTAAGTTTAAGGGAATGTACAACTATGTGCATATTGACGAGAAATGGTTTTACTTGTCAAAGAAGGAGCAGACTTATTATTCACTGGATAATGAAGAAAATCTTGATTGTTCGTGCCAAAGTAAGAATAATATTGCAAAAGTTATGTTCTTAGCAGCCACGACTCGTCCTAGATATGATGATGAAGGGAGGGTGGTATTTTCGACGAATATTGGATGTTCGCCATTTGTGACAGTAATACCGGCCCAAAGAAGTAGCAAAAATTGACAAGCAGGCATTATGGAGATGAAGGTGATTACATCTGTTAAGAGGGAGAATGTGAAATATTTTTTGATTGAAAAAGGTTATTCTAGCTATTTTTGAGAAATGACCTTTATCTGATTATGGAAAAACTATTTACATTCAACAAGACAATACTAGGACACATGTTCCTCTTACATGCCCGTATTTTAGAGCATGAGCTTTACAAAGTGGGTTTGACAATTGATTAACTTGTCAATCTCCTAATTCGCCTGATTTGAAAATACTTAACCTTGGGATTTTTAAAGCTATACAATCGTTGCAACAAAAGATGTGTACAAGGAATATCCCTAAGCTTGTTGCTGCAGTTGATGAAGAATTTTTTGATTATTTACCCGTGAAACTCAATTGCGTGTGGTTGACATTACATCTTTGTATGAAAGAAATCATGAAATTAGGAGTAGGACATTGATACAAAATCCCTCATATAAAAAAAATGACCTCAAAGACTAAGCCAGCTTCCAACACAAATTTCATGCGAGTATACCTTAGTGCAAGCAACTACGGGCTTGTTAGCTACCCAAATAAGTAAGTTAAATTTAAATATTTGTATCTTTTGTTCATATATTTACTATAGTTAACAATGTCGTCATATATTTGTAGAGAATGGATTATAGTGGAAGAAGATCAGAAGAATTTGAGTGAAAAGCTCGAACTAATGAAAGATTACTAAAATATCTTGATACAAAGCAAGATGGACGACACCAACTTGTTCATTTATTTAAATAAAAATTGTCTTATTTAATTTTAAAAGTATTATTCTCAATTAGTTCATTTATTTTCCGGTAATTCAAAAAACCTTGGCAGAAGAATCTTCATCATGTCACGCACAACCTGATTATTGCGGCAATCACTAAATGAAGAACCATGGCAAAAAAATCACAAAATTTAATATAACGGAGTAAAAAAAAATTAATAGTAAACATGAAATTATCATACATGTAGATCTATGAACATCATCTTCAACATCCGAATCAGATACATACACATTGGTGTTGGATGATTCTGCCCAATCTCTAATCTTCAAAGCAATTGATTCAACATCTTTCAAATTTGCCTTTGTCTTCATAAGTAATTTCATGAACTCGTCGACATCAAATTCACCAAATTGAACAAAGTTAGAATAATAATTTTTTGGATTTAACTTTGAAACAGTATTCTTTGAATCCATGAATCTAAAAGGAAAAAAAAGGAGTAGAGTAGGAGTGAATTGAAGAAAGAAACAACAAATTATTTGAATTCATTTAAAAGAGAGAGAAGAATAAATTAAAGTAATTATCATGGAAAATGATAAAATAAACAATATTGAGAAAGATTAACATAGAAAGATATTTAAAATTTGAATAACTAAAAAACCTTAAATGACACGTATTAAAAATAGGAGTGAGTAATACTTAGCTAAAATGAAATTTACGAACAATAAGTAATCTGTACGGTTTGGTAGTTGTACGTATTATGAAATTAGTAAATAATCGAATTTCTTTCAGCTAAAAGAGTTAAAGATATGAGCGGGAATGTTGACCCAGAGAAAATATAGAAATAGTATATAAAACCTGACCTAATAAAATCCCCAGTGAATCCAAAAATAGACCCAAGAATTAGTAAGCCGAAAAGAATATTTCATATTATTGTTCCCACTATTACTATCCTATTTCTTAATATGATAAAAGAATAACTTTTAAACTTAAAATGAAGTTGGTATCTACTTACTTCTTACTCACTACAGACCCCCACATTCTTATATTCTCTCTCACCAAAAATATCTCTCACATGATTTCATTTTGTTCCGAACTTAGAAAATTATATTTTTAAACGTTTTGGAAACTTTAGATTATTTCTTCAATTACAACATGAAAAAAATAATAGTAAATAAATAAATCGATAGCCTTAACTATGCCTTGCAAAAATTTGGATGAATTTGTATTTCTTCCCACCAACCACTCCTCGAAAACAGTGTCAATTTCTTAATACAATTAAAATTCATTAAATACACACTTAAATAATTTTTTTTAATTTCCATACTGAAAAGATGTGGGACGGTAATAGGGGGATGAAAAGAGTAATAATGATATATTCCTTCTTGTGAATTTGAAAAAGGGTGAATTATAATTACCTTTACCCCAATCTAGCCTGTTTTCCCTAATCATGCTTTTAAAAAAATTAATAAATAGAGTAGTATCTTAATTAGAAAATCAACCCAATCTTATCATTGGTAATTTTGGTCTCGGTGTAGATTCAGGTGTATGGGGAGGGGAGTACACCTGAATGCCTAACTTTACTTTTTCCCTAAGAAGTGGCTTGTCTTGGCTGCTTGTCTTTACTGGTACACTTAAGGTGGTGTATTGATGGATCACAGTGAGATGTGTTCTCCTGACAGACCTTAGTGGAGAACCAAGATCTCGGTGAATTAGTTGGTCTTAAGCTTGGTAAGACTTCAGTTGAGCGCATTAGGCTATCTATCACTTTGACCTACTATGGTGAACGTCATCTCGACTAGATCTACGTATCCTAGGTGTTAGTAGTTATTTGTGGCTCAGGCTGGTTGTCTGTATTTTGTAACCGTATCCTAGTAAAATGGGTTGATAATATCCCCCGAGGAACTCGTAAGGATTAGCACACTAAACCCGGCCGGTTGATTAAGTTCAAGTGTGTTAATGAGGTCTAGTGGTACTACTCAGGAATATAAATAGATGTTAATTAATTTTAGCGGTCAATGAGCTTAATTAATTAACAGATATTTCTATCTTAAATACGGAGATCGATTAAGTCTAAAACACAAGCCTTGCTCAATTTGGGATAAAGGGGTAAGTCAGCACGGATTTCTAGTGGAATGAATCTGTGTTTATTAATTATTTTTGCTTTGGGCTGAGCATAGATAATTAATTAATTTGAGGTTCTGCTTTATTTATTGTATTAGATCCATGATTTGGCTCAATTAGTTGGCTAGTTATTTATTGTCTCTCAGAAATCATTATTAATAGATTAATGTATTTTTACATTATTTAATAATATTATTTTTCTTGAATTAATTGATAGGGCCAATTAATTGATAAATATGAGTAGCCCAATATATTAATTAATTATATTATGGGCTAATTATGTAGAAGCCCATTAGAGATATAATTAAATTCATGGGCTACAAATATTAATATAATATTGACTCTTGAAGCCTATATATATTAGTATTCTGTTCATAATCAGAACATACATTCATATTCTCATACACTCACACGCGAGTTTAGAGAGATAGACAATCTTAATTTTCATCAGTTCTCTAACCACCTAGAGGGAGAAAAAGGCCGGGACACAGATCATAAGATCTGGACAGGAGCAACAATCAAAGCGACTACAACATACGTGGAGGAAGGTACAATTCCTATCATATTTATTTCCTTCAGCGAGCTACATCACTTTGAAAAACAACAAACAACTTTCTCTTTTTTTTTTATGGTAAGGAGACTCAATGATCGACGAGACTTCAGAGATGTTTGAAATCTTATGGTTTTTGACGGATTTACTTGATCGTTAAATGTACACAAAAAATTATGACTGAAACTTATTTGTATAATTATTTTGACCACTAAGCCCACATTGTAGTGAGTAGTAAAACAAGGAACTCTCAGTATAAATTGTTGGTCTCGTTACGATTTCAGGTGTATAGGAGGGTGGGGGGGGGAGAGAATACACCTGATGCCAACCTTCACTTTTTCAGATCATAGACTGAATGATAGTGAGTCAGTCTAATAACGAATGCAGAAATGTGATAGGCCCTAGATACGATATGCTTTTTTGGATGCAACAGTTAATCTGATATAGTGCAACGAACAGTAAGCTGGTGCAATGAAACTGTTGGCACTGAGACGTAGTTCAGGTGTAGAGGGGGGGGGGTGAATACACCTGAATACAAATTTCTCTCAAACGCGAAGTCAGCACTAAGCTGAGTTTGCTACTGAACTGAGTCAGATAGCCAGATATACTTCAGATCGCGTGGGCATAGAATCTTCTACTGAGTTCAGCTCTACTGACTTAAGTCAGTCGAACAATCGTTCAGTATCAGAATGTGTGTGCGGAAGTGTAGGCCCTATGAAATGTCTCGGTTAGAATACACTGGTTTTTATGCTGAGTTTTGTGAAACACAGTTTGTATGCAGTATGATCAGTTAAATAAAACAATAAATCAACACAACGATTTTAAAGTGGTTCGGACAAGCTAGGTCCTATGTCCACTATCCTGACCAAACCAGGATACTTGTTATATTTATACTGAGCAAGTCTCAGTTGGTTTGTTCACTAGACAGACGCGAACTTTGAAATTTATACTGAACAAGTTCTCAGTGATCTGTGCGCGAGACAGATTCTCTAATTATAGTCGTAGTGACTTTTACAAAGAGTTCAAACTTGAAGAGTTTGAATCTTCTCCAACTAAGAGAAAGTTCTTACAAATAAGAACGGTTTCACAAAGATGTGAACTTCCTCGAGGTTTCTAAGCTAAATATATTACAATGAGCTTGGTTAGATAAGATAAGGGGAACAAGATAAAACTCTAAGTGACGAACTAAAGGTGTTCTTCAATGGATGCTAGTTCTTCACTGGTTTCTGCTTGAGATTGCTAAGAGTTTGTGCATAGAAAGCCTGGATTCCCGGTGTCTTCTCTACATGGCGACTTCTCTTATTTATAGGCATCGATGGTGAATAGATCCGTTGGAGGGGGCTCTAGACACGTGTCAATGTGACAAGGAAAATGGCTCCTTTAATTTGAACGTTGTCGAGCAGGTACACTGTAGAGATTCTTCTGTTTTTCAGTTTCAGAGCAGCTTTTGTCAGAGTAGATGGTCGCTGTCGGCTCCTTATTGGTCGAGGTAGATTGGCAGTTGAGACTTGTCAAACATCAAGGTTGACTTCCTCTGAATCCTCGGACCTGCAACTGAAGTGTCTTTCCTACTGACGTTTATCTGAGCTTTCAGTGCATGGGCACAAATTCCTGTGCAGATTCAGCTGGAGGTTGTTGTCCAACTGACTTCTTCAATCCTGAGTTCTTCGGCTGAGTGAGGTCTTCTACTGAATCCTGCAGCACTGAACTCCGTCCTACTGAGTTCTAACAACTGAACTCTGTCCTACTGAGTTCTAACAACTGAACTCTACTAAGCTATAGATACGAAGGCAATATTCAACTAGGGTTTTGGGATATACCAAATCTATCCAGATCTATCGACTATCAGATCTACTGATTCATCTACTGAATCCTTATCCCAACAATTTCCCCCTATTTGATGATGCCAAAACCTATTACATCTTCTATCACAGAAAACATGCTAAGGTTAAGACTAATAGCTACTGAATAGAATATCTATTACAAGAGAAAGCTCCAGTCAACAACTATATCTGACTAAGATAAAGAAAATGAGAATCAGAGCAGTCACAAGTAAAGAATATCAGAGCAACTTATTATCATGATGTTATGTATCAGAGCCAAACTCAGAGCCAAACTATGACAGTTAAGGATAGCTGAAACTATCAGAGCTGTGGCTACAGTTATCATACTTATAGCATGCTGACATGTATCAGAATTTCAGATCATAACAAGTTTAGCACAAGGTTGATACAAATGTTCTAGGTTCAGAATAGATCATGTAGTAGCTAATCATCAAATGTAATTTCAGCATTTATCAGTTATCTTCCTAAGATGCAAGTTCTTCTAAGAACCAATTTCCCTCTATATTTCTCCCTTTTTTATTATTATATCATAGAAGAGTTCTTCCCCCTAAGAATAAGTCATATAGGTCAGATAAGATAAGTTAGAAACTGATCACTGAAGTGATCAGTCGTGCTGAAAAGTAAAGAAAGCCTTAAAGACAATGAGTTATTGTCAGGGAAAAAAAGATGTGATACTGTCATATATGATAGAGAATTACATTACATTGACAAGCTATCACTAGAAGTTAAGACTAAGAAGAGAGAAGATCAGCTGGGCTTCTATTTCTTGAACTGCTGCATCCTTGCCCTAAAGTCTGTTGACTTCTTCTCTGGGAGTTCAAGGCCATAGCTCTTGTAAACACGTTTCCTCAGGGCCTTGATCTCTTCCAAGTTTTCTATATAAGCTTCTCTCAGACCTCTGTTGTATATGGCGTTCTCGATCTCTTCCTCTATCTCCTTCTTGCAAAGATTGCCTTCGTGCGTCATGGGAGGAGGTAAAGTCTGAAAAGGAGGTGCCTTCAGCGGTTGACCCATTTGGTCAAGCAGAGTCTGAATCTCAGTCAGGAGAGTTGGACTCATGGTAGTCAGTAGATCCTTGAAGTAAGAGTCTTGATCATCAGAAGGATCTACATTACCAATTCTCCACATGTGGAATCTTTTGAGGAATTCCACCTTCATCTGCTCCTACTGCTGATTCAGCTTGAGAGGCACCCAGTCGTCAGTTCTTTTGTAAGTAATGCGCTTCACCTGACTCAGGGGCTCTCTAGCTCTGAAGAACCGGGAGGAACGAGGGATACTCCTATCCTTCACTGGAACCCTCTCCCTGGCTTCTTTCTCAGTACACAGTCTGAGGGCTTCTAAGTCAGCCAGCCGAATCCTCTCTCGCGCTGCACTAATCTGCCTCGCCTCAGCTGTCCTGTCCAAGGTCCCCTCCATTGTGTCCCAGATTTCCTTCATATCTTGTTCTTGTTCTTTGGAGGGGACATAGGAGGGAACATGGGGCTGTTCCTCTGACTCAGCGGGCAATTGAGATTTGGATTTTGAACCTAAGGCTCCGCCCTGCTGGTCAATCTTGGACTTCTGCGACTGCTGAGCTCTGGACTGCTGAGCTCTGGTCGATGCGGCTCTAGCTGCTGCTGATCTAGTCTGTTTAGATCGCGGAGAGCGAATCTGGACTCCTTTCTTCTTAGCAGTAGGCTTATGCTTAGCCTCTTCTTCTGCTAGTTCCCTCGCGAGCTTTTCATCGAAAGCTATCTGTTCCTCTCGCGAGTGGAACTTGAGCTTCTTCTAAGCTTTAGGAGGGCTAGGGTCATCGAGTACCTTCCCTTTGCCTTTGATGTCTTGCTCAGGTGCGGGAGGAGGTGAGCCTTCAACAGGCAGATTTTCGAGATAAGTAGTTACCTCCGCCACCGCTTGCTCAGTGGCTCCTTCAGCTGTTGGCACAATGGTCTTCTCAGTTGTTGAGCTATGTCCGCCCTGCTGCTGAGCTTCATCAGCTTTCAGAATCGATCACAGCTGAGCAGCTCTCGACCCTTCCCCCTTTTTGGTATCATCAAGGGAGGTGGCCAGGGCAGTGACCTTCTTGGTCAATTCACCGATTGAGTCCTTGATAGAGGACATACCAGTCGCGATGTCAGTAGCGACATCCGTGTAAGACTCCCACCGACTGTCATGCGCTCGATCTATAGCCTTCAGTAGCGCATATTTTGACTTGTAGAACATGGTGAGGTAGTCTTGCACAGCAGTAGAGGCATTCTGTGATATCCCCAAGTTTTCGGTAATCTAGTTCAATAGCAGAGTTAATTAGTTGCTGAAATAATTAAAAGGAAATAAATTATTTTTATCCATTTTGTATTTTCACACAAAGATGTGAAAATAAAGGGTTGATATTTATTCCACCTCAAGCTGAATGGTAGAGACAAAGGAAGCAAAAAGGAAATTGAACTCCTCTTCTACGTGGGTTTCACACATGCAGCATAGCATGACCATGCAAAGCTATACCTATACCTAGCTTTGTGATTCAGCAGCTTACCTAGCCTTGTGACTCAGCTGCTTGAATGCCCTATAAATAGTAGATGAACCTGTTGAATTACCATCACCATTTCATACGAAAACTCAGCAGTGCAGCTAGTAGATCCCCAGGAAAACCAAAAAGATTAAAGCAAGTCAGCATAAAAGAACAAGGTGGGTTATACTTTACTTACGAAATCTATGCTTGAGTTATTAAGCTCATATATTTATGCAAATGAAAGTTTATGAATGTTCATGAAAATTGCTTCGCTCACTATTGGAATTGTGCATCTACTTGAGTGAAAATGGGCTGTGCCCATAAGTATTGAATACGATCGGATCCTGAGCTAGATGTAGCCAGGGTTAGTGTACACCAAACGTCACAAAGTTAGCCTTGGGAGAATCTGTTTTTCCCAAGCCTAATGAAGAAACGAGGTTACTCTCAGCTGAATATGTTTCCCTGAGTTTAACGAGAAGTATGGAATGCACCAATAGCTGAGGAAGAAAAATTGGCCAAGTGAAAGTTTTTGTATACATAGACTGCTTTTGATTTTAAAAACCGTCTATGTGATACTAGTAATGCATGAACATTTCATGGTTTTTAAAAATATTTTCAATACCCACTGAGTACATTAGTGCTCAGCCCAAATATTTTCAAAAATGATTTTGCAGGCTGAAGATGGCAATGTGAAGGTGGCGGTGCTGAGTTTGTCTTTTTGTGTTATTGTACAAATTCTCTTCCACTTGAGATGTTTCTGTTATACTCTACCTCTCTTGTTCTACTGAGGTAGTTAGAGTATATAAATACAAGTGTTGTTGCCATGTTTCAGATGTTTCAATATCTTCCCCTTTCTTTCCCGTTTCTTTCACCCCTCCCCAGTCGCGCTCCGGCCCAGTTACCTTCCCTCGAGAATTGGGGCGTGACAGAGTGGTATCAGAGCCGAATTTGCTACTGAACTTTCTATTCTGCTGAGTTCAGCTGAACATGCTACTGAACTTTCTATTCTGCTGAGTTCAGCTGGACATACTACTGAATTTTCTATTCTACTGAGTTCAGCTGAACATGCTACTGAACTTTCTATTTTGCTGAGTTCAGCTGGACATACTACTGAATTTTCTATTCTACTGAGTTCAGCAAGCTACTGAACTTTCTATTCTACTGAACTTTCTATTCTACTGAGTTCAGCAAGCTACTGAACTTGTCTACTGAGTTCAGTAGACGAATCCGGAGATTGTTTCCAGGATATGCATTATCATTCAAGGAAGTCTAGATTTGATTCGCTAGACTTCAATGTTTCAAATGTAAGTTATTATTCAAAGAAAATCTAGATTCCGATGTTATTCAGTGACTCTCAGCACCCTTCCCACTGCCGTTGAAATTAAGAAGGGATTTTCAAGTTGAAAATAGAGAATAAATGAGGAAATGAAGAGAATTATTGGTCGTGTTAGGGACCTGTGAGCCCTTACGACGTAATAAAGAATGATACGGGAAATACCTTGTTGAAGGTGTGATTTTTACGGGGCTTGTGAGTCCGCATGATTAAAGTTTGAAATGTGAATTAATTCAATTTTTTTTAGTCCTTTAGATGTGGTAAAGGACTGTCGGACCTCTGATGAGGCGAGCTTTTGGGTGTAGAGTACACCTCAATATGAATTTGGGTACTACTGAACCTTAACTGAACTGCTGAACTGATTACTGGACTTTACTAAATTGCCTACTAATACTGGACGCTACTGGATGTTACTGAACTGTTACTGGAAACTACTGAACTGAATTCCTACTGAACTGCTTATCTACTGAACCATACTGAGCTCCTCTACTGAAGTTCTCTACTGAACCCGAGTTTCACACAAACTCAGTAGATGCTCGCTATAAGAATAATAACGTTGAGACGAAGCTGGAATACTCAGTTACATACTCCTACAATTTATTTCGTATTTACCTACTGAACGTACTACGGAACTGCTACTGAGTACTGCTGAACCACTACTGAACTGTTACTCAGTACTGCTGAACCACTACTGAACTACTGAACCTTCCTACTGAACTTATCTACTGACCTTTTCTACTGAGCTTTCCTACTGAACTACTGAACCCTCCTACTGAACTGTTCTACTGAACCCTCCTACTGAACTGTTCTCTTCGAACCCTCCTTCCGAATCGTTTCTATCGAACCCTCCTACCGAACCGTTCTCTTCCGAACCCTCCTACCTGACTGTTCTCTCGAACCCTCCTACTGAACTGTTCTACGGAACCCTCCTACTGAACTGTTCTACTGAACCCTCCTACTGAACTGTTCTACTGAACTCTCCTACTGAGCTTTCATACTGAACTTTTCTGAGCTCTCCTACTGAACGTTCCTACTGAACTTTTCTACTGAGCTCTCCTACTAAATTTCTCTACTGAATCCCTCTACTGAACCTACTACTGAATCTGAACTCGCTACTTGATGCGAAAGTAGCGCAGTGCAAACGCAGAATGGGCGTCCGGTGTCCGTTTTGGCTCCATAATACCTTTTCGGAAAGGGAATCGTGTTTCCGATTCAACTCACTGAAATGCAGTGATCTATGGGCTCGAAACAACGTTTGAGATCATCTAAGGCCCGAAATCAGCATTTCAATATTTTTCGAATTTTCAATTTATTTACGTTTTGCCATTTGGTCTTTGCTAGCAGCAATTGTACGTATTTGTAAGACTTCAGCCGCAAAATTTTTACCCTAATATCAATTTCGAGAATTTTCTCAAATCTCCGGTGGAGTCGAAATTAGCGTTAACTGTTCGACGATTTCTCCGACTGCGTCACTACTAGACTTGAATTAGCTACTGAACCAATACTGAACTTACCAAAGCCTTATTATTTTCCTCCTTACAGCAGATGTTTTTCCTTACTTGATGTTTAATACTGGTCCCCTTAAACCCTACTGAACTACTTGAGAAATTGATTCTCATTTTGTAGATGGCTGCGGGAAAAGTTACCGCTAGAAAGAGTATCCCCACACGCCGACCCAATCCTATACAACGGTTTAGGAACTACTTCAGAGACCCATCTCTCTCCATTGGTGAATTCATTACCATATACTTCCAACTGTGGCAGGAGGCCAAGATGGAGGTGACGGACTTCGAGGCTTCTAATCGCCTCATTGAACAACTACCCTCGGAGTGGCATGCTTGGACACAATATCAACTAGATATTAGTGTCTATAGGGACCCGATTACCTACCAACCTGTCTGCAGTTTTCCGGCACTGGTGTCCTTAGTTTTCGATAAATGGGTTATGGGTGACAAACTCTCGATGTCAGAAACTGGATCCTGTAGTGCGGCACCAACAGACTTTTCCGGCCACAACATCCAGTTCCAATATGAAGGGTATGATCCCAATGACAACAATACCCTCTTGTTGTTTACTATGGGCAAGAAGGTATACGAGGCAGGACCATCCATGTTGCCACAGCAAGACTTACCCGCTGAGGAACAAGTCAAGACTCCCAGAACCCGGGAAATTGCGAGGAAAGGCACGCACGATGCCGTCAGTCGGGGAAAAGGGAAGGAAGTGGTGGAGGAAGATCCCGATATGTAGATAATCGGGGACCCTTTTTTTTTACCTTTCTTGTTATATAGTCGGACATCATTTTTGGTTGTATATATTGTCCGTATAATAGCATTGTAGTTGAATATTGTAAATTATGAAAGGAAAATTTTCGTTGAGTAATACAAGTGTTCTATGGTTGCGCTCTAAATTTTATGGATCATTTTCAAACCTTGTTCTAATAATATTATAATCATCAGAATGTCGCAACCTGAAGTTCAAATTGTTGGAGAACCTGAAGCCCATAATGCAAGAGAAGGTCGTCAAGAGATTCCAATACGGCATGGAGCAGAAGATATACCGCGACCTAGAGCAAGAGATGACTTTTTAAGGCAAAATCCACCTACTTTTGGTGGAATGGGAGATCCTATAGAAGCAGAAAAATGGATCAGGTCTTTAGAACGAATATTCGACTATATGGGTTGTTCGGATAAGGATAAAGTAACATGTGCGCTATACCAATTGACAGAAGAGGCTGGCTATTGGTGGGAATCAACAGGGAGAACGTTGTCACCACCACAATGGGAAGCATTTAGATGGGAAGATTTTATGAAGGAATTCAACAGTAAGTATATACCTCTGAGTTACCGTATTAAGAAGCGATCGAGTTCCGGAACTCGCAACAAGGAAAAAGAACGGTCACAGAATATGATAGGTTGTTTAATCAACTATCTCGATACGCTCCAGACTTGACAGACACAGAAGAGAAGAGGTCTGAAAAGTTTAGGAGAGGTCTACGACCTGAAATAGGTATGTCATTGGCCAGTTCAGGACCATTGACATATGCTGAATCATTGAGTAGAGCACTGGACATCGAGGCAATGATGCCAGAAGAGAAGAAGGTACCTGTGATAGTACCTATCCGAACCTTTGATAACAAGCGCAGATGGGATGACAGGAATAAGAATTTTAATAACAACCAAGGAAGAAGGTCATGGCAGGGGAATAACCAAGAAAGACAGCAAGATCAACACCAACAAAGACCGTTTTGCCAGAATTTCCGTAAAAATCATTTCGGCATATGCAAATTCGGTAATAATACTTGTTACCAATGTGGTCAGAAAGGCCACTACATTAGAGATTGTCCTGTAAACCAGCAAGGAATGCCAGCCAGACCATATCAAGGGGGTCCCCCGAGACAAAACCAAAATCAACCCAGGAACCCTCAACAAAATCCAGGACAAAGGCCACCTCAAAGGGCTCGAGCTTATGCCCTTAATCACCAACAGGCTGCACGAGCTCCTGGAAATATGACAGGTATGATTAATGTCTCTAACATACCTGTCATAGCATTGTTTGATACGGGAGCATCTCATTCCTTCATTTCTAATCTGGCATGCGAAAAGTTGAATTTGATTCCGGAAATAGCGAATAATGCCTTAGAAATTAGCACTGCTGCACAAAATACAATGACTTCAGAACATGTGTGCTCGAACCTAGAGCTTAACATAGGGGATGAGAAGTTTAAGGCGAATCTATATATCCTCCCTATGAAGGACTTTGATATAATATTAGGAATGTACTGGTTAGAAACGTCTTTCGCAACAATAAATTGCCACGAGAGGAGGATTACTTTCCAGCCGATTGAAAAGGAAGAAACCAGCTTCTATGGCATAAAAATGGGAAAAGAAGTAGCAATAATTTCTGCGCTGAAAGCGGCTAAAATACTAAGAAGAAAAGATTGTAAGGCTTTTCTAATCAATTTCACTGGAGAACTGAAGTCACAACAGAAAATTGAAGAGGTGCCAGTGGTTCGTGAATTTGAGGATGTATTTCCAAAAGACTTACCAGGCTTACCTCCGGATAGACAAGTGGAGTTCACTATAGACTTGGAACCTGGAGCTGCACCAATATCTAAGGCACCATATAGAATGGCTCCTAAAGAATTGCAAGAACTTAAATTGCAATTACAAGGACTTTTGGACATAGGTTTCATCCGACCTAGTGTATCCCCTTGGGGAGCACCAATTCTTTTTGTGAAAAAGAAAGATGGCACATTGAGGATGTGTATAGACTACAGAGAGTTAAACAAATTAACTATCAAGAACAAATACCCCTTACCAAGGATAGATGATTTGTTCGACCAACTTAAAGGCGCCAGCGTGTTTTCAAAAATTGATCTACGATCAGGATACCATCAACTGAAGGTACGAAAAGAAGATATCCCTAAGACCGCCTTCAGAACACGGTATGGTCATTACGAATTCACTGTAATGCCTTTTGGACTAACAAATGCCCCTGCAGTCTTTATGGACTTGATGAATCGAATTTTCCACACATACTTAGACAACTTTGTCTTGGCATTCATAGATGATATACTCATCTATTCAAAGAATAAACAGAAACATGAAGAACATCTAAGAACCATCTTGGAAACACTTCGTGTAGAGAAACTTTATGCCAAATTCAGCAAATGTGAATTTTGGCTCAGAGAGGTAATATTTCTTGGACATATTGTATCTGCCAAAGGAATTAAAGTTGATCCTGCTAAGGTGGAAGCAGTGAATAGCTGGAAATCCCCAACAACACTAACGAGATCCGAAGTTTTCTTGGCTTAGTAGGATACTATAGGAGATTTATTGAAGGATTTTCAAAACTAGCCAGACCAATGACACAGTTACTCAAGAAAGGATCAAAATTTGTATGGACAGCAGAGTCTGAGGCGAGTTTTCAAGAGCTCAAAAGGAAGCTAACTACCGCACCTGTATTAGCTATTCCAGAAGGGAATAAAGGATTCGTGATATACACAGATGCATCAAAATTAGGACTTGGATGTGTCCTCATGCAAAACCAAAGGGTAATAGCATACGCATCTCGCCAGCTAAAGCCTCATGAACTAAACTACCCCACCCACGACTTGGAACTAGCTGCAGTCGTTCACGCGTTGAAAATTTGGAGGCACTATTTATACGGAGTTAAGTGCGATATATTCACAGACCACAAAAGTTTGAAGTACATTTTCGAGCAAAAGGACCTGAATATGCGACAAAGAAGATGGCTCGAATTAGTAAAAGACTATGATTGCACCATCAACTATCATCCGGGTAAGGCAAACGTAGTAGCTGATGCCTTAAGCCAAAAAACTCAATCTAAACTAGGGTACTTAATTACTCAACAGGAGAAGCTGATTCGTGATTTTGATAACCTTAGTTTGGAAGTAATTTTCCCTTCGGATAGAATATCCGGATATGTAGCTAAACTTGTAGCTACATCAGATTTAAGGACAAGAATTGTCAATGCACAGAAGGAGGATGAATTTTTGAAAAAGATGCGCATAGCAGCAAAGTCAGATAAACACCAAGCGTATACTGAGGTTAAGGATAATGCTCTCCTATTCAATGGAATACTATGTGTGCCTCAAAACGAAGAATTAAAAGATATCATCATGAAAGAAGCTCATGATACTCCATATACTGCTCACCCTGGAAGTACAAAAATGTATAGAGACCTGAAACAAAACTTCTGGTGGAACGGAATGAAGAAAGACATAGCATCCTTTGTAGAACGATGTCTTGCATGTCAACAAGTGAAGGCTATGCATCAAAGACCGTATGGGCTATTACAACCACTACCAATCCCTGAGTGGAAATGGGAACACATTAATATGGATTTCGTAGTCAGTTTACCAAAATCTGTGCGTGGAAATATTGCTATTTGGGTTATAGTAGATCGTTTAACCAAATCTGCACACTTCTTACCGGTCCAGATGACATTTGGGTTGGAGAAATTTGCGAAAATTTATATAAAAGAAATAGTGCGATTGCATGGAATACCAGTGTCAATTACATCTGATCGTGAACTTAGATTCACTTCAAAATTCTGGACTAGCTTTCAAGAAGCTTTGGGCACCCAGCTGAAATTCAGCACAGCTTTCCATCCCCAAACCGACGGGCAATCAGAAAGAACGATACAAATCTTAGAAGATATGTTACGTGACGTAATTATAGATAGAGGTGGACACTGGGAAGACTTATTGCCTCTTATAGAATTTGCTTATAACAATAGTTATCAAGCAACGATTGGAATGGCACCATACGAGGCATTATACGGCAAGAAGTGCAGATCCCCACTTTATTGGGATGAAGTGGGTGAAAGAAAGCTTTTGGGGCCAGAACTAATTCAACAAATGGTTGATAAAGTTGATCAAATTAAGCAAAGAATCAAAGAAGCCCAAGATAGGCAGAAATCTTAAGCTGATACGAGACGAACGGAGTTACAATTTAATGAAGGCGATCATTTTTTCCTCAAAGTATCTCCTTATAAAGGAATCATACGATTTGGTAAAAAGGGCAAGTTACTTCCTAGATACATAGGACCTTTTGAAATGCTAAAGCAGAAAAGCCCTGTGGCATACCAGTTAGCCTACCACCGAATGTGGGGAATGTGTATGATGTTTTCCATGTGTCTCAACTAAGGAAGTACGTATATGATCCTAAACACGTGATAAAATATGAAGAGGTAATTCTAGAACCAGATCTGAGCTATGAAGAAAGACCAGTTCAAATTCTTGACCGTAAGATCCAAGTTTTGAGGAACAAGCAAATTCCATTGGTAAAAGTGGAATGGAACCATCACGGGCAAGAAGAAGCTACATGGGAACTAGAAGAAAGAATCATGTCCCAATATCCTGAATTATCTTACAAAGAAATGTAAATTTCGGGATGAATTTTTTTTTTAAGGAGGAAGGGATGTGATATCCCTAAGTTTTCGGTAATCTAGTTCAATAGCAGAGTTAATTAGTTGCTGAAATAATTAAAAGGAAATGAATTATTTTTATCCATTTTGTATTTTCACACAAAGATGTGAAAATAAAGGGTTGATATTTATTCCACCTCAAGCTGAATGGTAGAGACAAAGGAAGCAAAAAGGAAATTGAACTCCTCTTCTACGTGGGTTTCACACATGCAGCATAGCATGACCATGCAAAGCTATACCTATACCTAGCTTTGTGATTCAGCAGCTTACCTAGCCTTGTGACTCAGCTGCTTGAATGCCCTATAAATAGTAGATGAACCTGCTGAATTCCTATCACCATTTCATACGAAAACTCAGCAGTGCAGCTAGTAGATCCCCAGGAAAACCGAAAAGATTAAAGCAAGTCAGCATAAAAGAACAAGGTGGGTTATACTTACGAAATCTATGCTTGAGTTATTAAGCTCTGATATTTATGCAAATGAAAGTTTATGAATGTTCATGAAAATTGCTTCGCTCATTATTGGAATTGTGCATCTACTTGAGTGAAAATGGGATGTGCCCATAAGTATTGAATACGATCGGATCCTGAGCTAGATGTAGCCAGGGTTAGTGTACACCAAACGTCACGAAGTTAGCCTTGGGAGAATCTGTTTTTCCCAAGCCTAATGAAGGAACGAGGTTACTCTCAGCTGAATATGTTTCCCTGAGTTTAACGAGAAGTATGGAATGCACCAATAGCTGAGGAAGAAAAGTTGGCCAAGTGAAAGTTTTTGTATACATAGACTGCTTTCGATTTTAAAAATCGTCTATGTGATACTAGTAATGCATGAACATTTCATGGTTTTTAAAAATATTTTCAATACCCACTGAGTACATTAGTGCTCAGCCCAAATATTTTCAAAAATGATTTTGCAGGCTGAAGATGGCAGTGTGAAGGTGGCGGTGCTGAGTTTGTCTTTTTATGTTATTGTACAAATTCTCTTCCACTTGAGATGTTTCTGTTATACTCTACCTCTCTTGTTCTACTGAGGTAGTTAGAGTATATAAATACAAGTGTTGTTGCCATGTTTCAGAAGTTTCAATATCTTCCCCTTTCTTTCCCGTTTCTTTCACCCCTCCCCAGTCGCGCTCCGGCCCAGTTGCCTTCCCTCGGGAATTGGGGCGTGACACATTCTCCTCTATTGTTTTGCATGAGGCATGCTGCTGAGTCAGTGCCTTGGTCACACTGTCAGCTGTAAAAGAGTACCTCTCCTCTACCGCTTTCTGATGTGACCTGTTACAGTCGCCACTTCCTCAGTAAAAGAATTGGCGAGCGACTGTATGATATTCTGGAATTGAGCTTCCAGGTCGGTCTTCTGAGCAGCTAGTGCCTTAGCGAGGATCTCATCGACATTAACAGCAGTTGGGGTGCTGATTCTCTGCACTTCTCCTTTCAGCTCGGTCAGCGACTTTTTTTGTGCCTCCATGAACCTGCTCCATGTCTTGCTCACATCATCAGCGAGATTGCGGTTCTTGTGGGCCTGTCGCTTAATGACCTTATTTATGGACTCTGTGGAAATGTCCTTTATCTTAGCAGATTGATATCTGCGCTTCAGGGGCTGAGATGAGGACGGAGTCTGGACGATTGCACCGGATGTCGACGGTGGTGGTGGCGGCTATCGTCCTTGGGTGTGTCCTTGCCTTCAGCAGATCTACCCATATATGCATCCTTAGGCGGCTGAGGAGGTGAGGGAGTTGGATACGGAGGAGGCTGAGTAGTAGGAGGCGCCTCAGCTCCTTGAGTCCGATTGTGCAGCATCATCAGCATGACTACACGCAGATCCTCCAGGGAGGAGATATCAGCTGGCTCCTCGTAGCCAATCTCCTCCTTAAGGGTTTGCTCCTCCTCGAGCAAGGTGGAAAGGGACCTGACCCTGATGGTCTCCTCCAGAAGGTCCCAGTCCAGAAATCTGATCCGCATCTGCGTCCTCGCGCGGATCGCGATATCTACGAGATTGGGGTATGACCCGATCTCAGGTATCTCTTCAGTGACCTCGTCTGTTGCCATCAGACGGACGTTCAGCACTGAAAGAGGTACTGACGAAACCTCAGCAGTTTGGGTGTCAGCCTGAGTCTCTGGCTGAGTTTCCTCACTAAAGACTGTCTGAACCTTGTCTCTTATCGAGATGTCATGCTTGCCCGACCCTGAGTCCTCTATAGAGATAGGAGAGGAGGGTGGCACTTCTGAGACATGCTTCTTCAGCGTCTTTGGTCTCTTTGCCTGAATAGGGGCAGGAGACTGAGCAATCTCCAGGGGGCGCTTAGCAGCTGGGCCCTTCCCTATTGACTTCTCGGCTGAGGCAGCCGTTGTGAATTTCATCACTTTCACATTGAAGTAGAATGAATTGGCAAAGGAAACGTTCTGGGGCAGCTCGTCTTCGATCATAATCGAAACCTTAGTCCCATAGCAGCTTCCCCTTCTAGACTAGCTGCATTCCTTCCATAGCATCAACAAACTTTTGCGACTGAGCCTTAAACTCAGCCTGGAAGAATGCATTCCAGTTCACTTTTGCGGCGTCCACAATGGACATCATCAGCTGGACGCGGATCCTGCTGAGTTTGTCGTACTAGCCGGCAGAACTTGTCAGTATGTGGTTGACCACGTACGCCAACCCGTGGTATTCAGGCAGTAGCTGGTTCTTGGGGAACGCTACCTTGAATACACAGTCTGAAAGGCCGCTGAATCGGCAGAGATAACGGTTGATCTCGGTAGAGATAACGGTTGATCTCCGCCTCCTTGTAATGAGCAACAGAGGACCCTTCATCAATAAGGCCAAAGCTGGCCTGGAGGCTCTTTGAGATATCAATCTCAGTAGCCCGGTCCTCCCACTGATTGGCAAAGACCTCCCTCTTCACAATGACTGAGGAGATGTCATTGGAATCATCATCTTCACGGAGGTTGAGGAAGAACTCCGCGACTTGTCGAGGAAGAAGATGGGGTGGAGCACGCGAGAGGATCGGAAGCAGACCCGATCTCTCCAAGGCGTCGAAAATGGGCGCATGTAATCAACCCCACATGTTTCCTTTGCCAATTCTCTTCCCGAGAGAACAGGCTCGAACCAGACTCTCTTCCCGGACAATATCTCTTCAATGTCGAGGGGAATGATGACGTCTGTGATCGGAGTAAGAGCTATTGTATGTAACTGAAAATCTGCAAAAACAAATATTAGTATATCAAAAATAATAAAATCGATTGTAGATTCAGCATAAGAATATCTTACCGAAGAAGAAGTGCTAAAAGGCAATAGAGGTCTAAAATGCAAGTGAGTGAATAAATTGCAGAAAGCACAAGTTCTTCTTTAATGGCGGAAAAGTAAGGCTTGTTAGAGATGACTGAGTATACGTACTAAGATTTGAATCTAAGGCGGTTTCAGCTGAACGACTGAGATTAATCAGGTTTAAAACAGTGAACGGCTCATATTAAATGTTATCATAGGTTATGATTACTGTGCCGCCTATAATCTCGCCTACTTATCTCTAACGCCTAAGTGGTAAGGTGATATGACATGCATTAAATGCGCCGCAGTCAGGTTTATGGAATGTCGTGTATTTAATGAAAACAACATAATCAGTTGAATATAAAGAACATTAATGGCGGAAAATAAATGATATGACATATTGAATCTGTTGGGATTTTGTATACTGGAAGCACTTTTTATGCTTGTATACAATGTGTTTTTGTCCTTACCACTGTTTTATTCTCCTATCTGATAAATATGTATATTTGCACATGTTATCCTTTATCTTGTATAAAAGTTAGATTTGTGTGGTGTGTCGGGTATCACAGAAGACAACACAAATTGGTTGAACTGACAAGATATAAGCAGTTATCACAGCTGAGACAACTTAAGGATAAATTGTCGGTTTAAGCTGCAGTTTAGATAAGAAGTGGCTTGTCTTAGCTGCTTGTCTTTACTGGTACACTTAAGGTGGTGTATTGACGGATCACAGTGAGATGTGTTTTCCTAACTGACCTTAGTGGAAAACCAAGATCTCGGTGACTTTGCTGGTCTTAAGCTTGGTAAGACTTCAGCTGAGTGCATTTGGCTATCTATCACATTGACCTACTATGGTGAACGTCATCGCGACCGGATCTACGTATCTTGGGTGTTAGTAGTTATTTGTGGCTCAGGCTGGTTGTCTGTATCTTGCATCCGTATCCTAGTAAAATAGGTTGATAATATCCCCTGAGGAACTCGAAAGGATTAGCACACTAAACCCGGCCGGTTGATTAAGTTCAGGTGTGTTAATAAGGTCGAGTGGTACTACTCAAGAATATAAGATGTTAATTAATTTAAGCTGTCAGTGAGCTTAATTAATTAACGAATATTTCTATCTTAAATACGGAGATTGATAAAGTCTAAAATACAAGTCCTTGCTCAATTTGGGATAAAGGAAGAAGTCAGCATGGATTCTCTAGTGGAATGAATCTGTGTTAATTAATTAATTTTGCTCTGGGCTGAGCATGGATAATTAATTAATTGGAGGCCCAATTAGTTGCCTAGTAATTTATTGTCTCTCTGAATTCATTATTAATGGATTAATATATTTTTACATTATTTAATAATGATATTCATCTGGAATTAATTGGCTGGGTCAATTAATTGATAAATATTAGTAGCCCAGTAAATTAATTAATTATGTTATGGGCTTGTTATGTGGAAGCCCATTAGAAATATAATTAAATTAATCGGTTACATATATATTAATATTATATTGGCTTTTGAAGCCTATATATATATCAGTAAACAGATTACACGAAATCATTTACACACGCTACACGCGAGATTGTGCAGAGAGACGATAAATTTATTTTCTTTAGTTCTCTGACCACCCAGAGGAAGAAAAAGATCGGGACACAGATCAGAAGGTCTAACACAGGAGCAACAATCAAAGCCGCGACAACACACCAGGAGGAAGGTATCGGTTTCTAACCCTAATTATTCCTTCAATTGGTATTAGAGCCTGGTTTAGGCTCTGATTGTTGCTGTTAGATGTATGATTAGGTTTCAATTCCGTCGTTATCGGGTTAATTTTCGTGTTTGGGGCGGCCTGCGAGCCACTGTTTTGACCCCGTTGTAATGTTTTTCTCGTGAGAAAATCCACGAGTAGTTGATAGGACCAATGTGTTATGTGATTGTACTGTTTTTGTACTGTAATTGGTCCGGGATGCCGAAAATCGAGGCGCGGCGGCGCAGAAAGACGGAAAAGGCGAAACCCTAGTTTCTCGCAGAACACGACCGCCGATTTGCGACGGAGAGTGGGGTGCGTGATACAGTATTTTTCTGATCCGTTCGGATAGTTTTGTTCGTCTTCTCGTTAGCT
This sequence comes from Lavandula angustifolia, assembly GCA_028984105.1. NCBI lineage: Eukaryota > Viridiplantae > Streptophyta > Magnoliopsida > Lamiales > Lamiaceae > Lavandula > Lavandula angustifolia. The sequence continues at coordinate 15,453,504 of CM054823.1, read as the reverse complement.
TCATCTGGATAGGTCGCACGACCCATTCCGAATTCTGGTTTGTCCGGAATAGCGTCGGAAAGGAGAAGTGGTCGTGCTGTCCAGAAATCCCCAAATTGAAGCGAAAACCCTAGTTTTCTAGGGTTCCGCCGCATCTTGCGGCGGAGATTCCCGGCGCGTCCAACGTCGGATCGACGATCAGCTTGAACCTCTGCTATCCTCGACTTATGAGATTCGCGTCGATAGGTTGTAAGGGATCATCCGATCGCGGATGCGATCGGAATTTACGTCTGAAGTTGGCTACTCGTCATGAATTTGTTCCGGCGAAACGTTTGAAATTCGGGAAATTGAGGAACTAATCTCGGCTGGAATCCGTTACCCGGTGGTCGTGAGTGTTCTAATTATGTTTTCCCTCGTTCAATTGATCGAATCGCAGCTCGAAAAGGGAGAATTCGGGTGGCGAAAGTGGCGGCGGCGCGAGGAGCGATCTTGCGCGTACTCAACGTCGCGGCGGCGTTTGTCGCCGAAATCAGGCCGCCCAAACACGTGGGTCGTGTTTGGAGGCGGCCAGAGACGATGAATACGGCGGGCGCGGGTCTGGGAATTCGCGGCGGCGCGCGGTCTGCAACTTGCGGACGCGGTCCGCGCGTTCGTGGTTCGAGCGCGGCGCCGCGCGAGGCGCGCGGCGGGAGGCGAAGGCGGCATCGGCGCGGCGTCGGGAAGAGCTGAAAGACAGCGGCGGCGGCGGCTTCTTGAGGTAGAAGACGCTGATGTGGCGCGCTGACGTGGCGCGCCACGTCAGTCCTTGCTGACTGGCCTGTCACGTGGCAGACCCCCTGATGACGTGGCGACAACAGTTTTCGATGCAGTTTTCAAATTCGAAGATCTTGAAGATGGAAGTGTTGTATTTTGATCGGGCTATGTAATAGTTAGGAATTACGTATTTTTAAGCCCGATAACGACGTTTTAAATTTTCTATTTGCGCATTTATTTATTATTATGCTTTAGCATGCGATTATGTGATTAATTGCGCTTAGAAAAGTATGTAAATAGGATTTATGTCGTTATTAAAGCATGCTTTAATTTTCGCGAGCACGTTTTATTATGTGCGTTTAGAAATTGCATGCTTTAGGAATTATGTGTATATGCATGATTCAAAACAAACCTTTTGAATAAAAAGACTAAGCAACTTTAAATTAAATGATTAATTAGATTCCATTAATTTGGATATTAAACACTTAATCGGACCTCCATTAATTGGACTCTACACGAAAGTAGTAAGATTGTGTGAGTAAACGTCCACCTGCGTGGCTTGCTTGCATTTTTGAGCTACCAGTTTTGTGAGATGAGATTTCCAAAACAATATTTGATTATTATTGAGTAGTGGGAGCGAAGCCGTAAACGTCCACCTGCGTGGCTTGCGTGCCTAGTAAACACGAGTACTCTAGAAGATAATAATTAAATAGGATGACTAATTAGATCAAATTGAATGCGGCATGGTTCGAGTAAGTATGTCAATTTCGAGAATTTGATTCTATTTTGGTCAAATTAATGATCAATGCTTAGATGTCACCGCAGGTACAATTCACTTCCCTCGAAGTCCCTTCCCGCGTTTTAGTAGTGACATGGTCCAGTATATCGAACTATTAATTCCATTCGTCTTAAGAACCTAGATGTGGATTGGAATTAAAGAGCTTGGTAAATAGCTTGGTTTAGGGTTACGCTAGTAAACGTCCACCTGCGTGGCTTGCTAGTGGAATTCCTAGAGCTGTTCGAGGTTTTTAATATCATTGTTTTTACAAAAGGTTTCAATGATTATTAATTACGAATTATGTGCAAATGTTAATTTCATACATGCTTTTAAAATTACATTTTTCAAATATGTCTGTTCGAATGTTTTATTTTTTGAGTTCCTAAACAGTCTCACCAACCAAACCCTAACGGGTTTAACAATTTAAAATAATTTTATAGAGTGGAAGAGATATCTTACCTCTCTCAATAAAAGCTCTACAAATGTCCTATATGAACTTCTGTTTTAGGACCGCTATGTCTGAGGACGAGTTTACTATGAGTATGTTACTCAAATCTTTGGTAGCGGTCAAAGAAGTTATAGGAAAGGGCAAGAGTGCTCAAGTCTTGAATATCCCTAGTAGTTCAAGGAATCCTCCGAAAGGCGGAAACCAGAAAAAGAGCAGAAATGGTGGACATTTCAAGAAGAGCAGTGGGAGCAAGAAGACGGTCCTTATCGCCGGCATGCGAATGCCAAAGAAGAAAGGAAGGTTCTTCAATGATAGTAAGAAAGGACAATGGAAGAGTTATTATCTAGATGTCAAGGCAAAACAGAAAGAGACGCGAGTCGCTCTTGTAACTGAAACTGTTCTGGTTTCCTCTTCTACCCACGAATGGGTAGTGGATTCAGGGGCAACTGATCATGTTTGTTACACCTTGCAAGGTTTCTTACAGAAAAGGTAATTGCGCAATAGCGAGGTGGTAGTCTCAATGGACAATGGATCGAAAGTTCCTGCAATTGCCATTGGAGATTTAAATCTATCTTTTGATAGTTATGTTTTAGTACTTAAAGATGTTTAATATGTGCCTGAGTTTAGGCGAAACATTATTTCTGTTTCAAAACTCTGCACCGTGGATGGTTATAAATCAAGTTTTGATAGTAAAGTTTCTATCATGAAAGACGATGATTTTATCTGTGGTGGACCATTAAACGGATCTTTATATACTATTACTGGTAAACCACGTAGTTCTGTTAACATTGCTTCCTCGTCATCAAATCCTAAGAAGAGGAAAGAGTCTTCTAAGGTAAACCAAACTTATCTGTGGCACTTAAGACTAGGTCACATCAATCTTAACAGGACTCAGAGGTTGGTGGATTATGGATCATTGGAGTCTCTCCAAGATTGAACCATTTCCAACTTGTGAAACCTATTTGGAAGGAAAGATGATGACTAGACCTTTCAAGGCAAAGGGTTATAAAGCCACAGAAGTATTAAGTTTGATAGATTCTGACTTGTGTAGGTCTATGTCTACACAAGCTCGTGGAGGGTATGAGTACTTCGTCACATTTACTGACGATTACTCGAGGTATGGATATGTTTACTTTCTTCGCCACAAGTTGGATATAAGATGTAAATTAATTTAAGCTGTCAGTGAGCTTAATTAATTAACGGATATTTCTATCTTAAATACGGAGATTGATAAAGTCTAAAATACAAGCCCTTGCTCAATTTGGGATAAAGGGGTAAGTCAGCATGGATTCTCTAGTGGAATGAATCTGTGTTAATTAATTAATTTTGCTCTGGGCTGAGCATGGATAATTAATTAATTGGAGGCCCAGCTTTATTTCTCTGAATTCATTATTAATGGATTAATGTATTTTTACATTATTTAATAATGATATTTATCTGGAATTAATTGTATGGGCCAATTAATTGATAAATATTAGTAGCCCAGTAAATTAATTAATTATGTTATGGGCTTGTTATGTGGAAGCCCATTAGAAATATAATTAAATTAATAGGTTACATATATATTAATATTATATTGGCTTTTGAAGCCTATATATATAAGTATTCTGTTCAGAAACAGATTACACGAAATCATATACACACGCTACATGCGAGATTGTGCAGAGAGACGATAAATTTATTTTCTTCAGTTCTCTGACCACCCAGAGGAAGAAAAAGGTCGGGACACAGATCAGAAGGTCTAACATAGGAGCAACAATCAAAGCCGCGACAACACACCAGGAGGAAGGTATCGGTTTCTAACCCTAATTATTCCTTCAGAATCACCACAAGCTGAATTTAATACTCGTAACCTGTCAGCTGAACATCGTAGTCAGTTGATACCACATTTGATGAATGTTGAGTATTTAGCTGTACTGAACATGGATTCCCCCTTACTCAGTACTCCTCCGGATCATCTACTAAATCGTGTCAGTGGGATCCAATAGACCTAGTTCTATTGAGAGATCATTGAATCTCATCGCAGCTAGAGGTTTGGTCAGGATATCAGCTCTTTGCTTATCAGTGTGGATCTTTTCCATTTTGATATCCTTTTTCTCGACATGGTCTCTGATGAAGTGATGATGAATGTCCACGTTCTTGCATCTTGTGTGTAGAACTGGATTCTTAGTGATTGCAATAGCACTGGTACTGTCGCAGTAGATCGACACTTCATCTTGATGTATGTCGTAGTCTCTCAGCTATTGTCGAAGCCACAGTGTTTGTGCGCAACAGCTTCTGGCAGCCATATATTCAGCTTCAGTAGTGGACGTTGCTACTGAGTGCTGTTTCTTTGAGAACCACGATATGAGCTTGCTACCGAGGAACTAACATATTCCTGAGATTGACTTTCTGTCGATTCGGCAACCTGCATAGTCAGCATCAGATAACCAGTTAGTTCAAGGTTATCATCAGCTGGATACCATAATCCAACATCAGGTGTTCCATTCAGGTAACGAAGAATTCTCTTCGTTGTATCGATATAACTCTTCTTGGGATTAGCCTGAAATCGTGCGCATACACCTACAACATAAGTTATATCAGATCTGATAGCTGTAAGATATAATAAAGAACCAATAATAGCACGATAGTCAGTAGAGTTAACAGATACTCCCTCTTTGTCAAGATCAATGTTGAGATTTGTGTTCATGGGTATCTTGACTGACTTGCTGGATTCGCAGCCGAACTTCTTGATGAGATCTCTAGTATATTTCGCTTGATTAATGAATATTCCTTTCTTTGATTTCTTGACTTGAAGTCCAATGAAATAATTCATCTCTCCCATCATCGACATTTCGAACTTTTCTTTCATCATCTGCTCGAACTTCTGACACATAGTCAGATTCCTTGATCCAAAGATGATGTCGTCCACGTCGATCTGCACCAGTAAGATGTCTTCACCTGACTTGATACTGAATAGGGTGCGATCCACTGTTCCTTTCTGAAAACCTTTCTGAAGTAGAAAGTCTGAGAGGGTATCGTACCAAGCCCTGGGTGCTTGTTTTAACCCATACAAAGCTTTCTTAAGTCTGTAAACATGATGTCCCTGTTGAAAGCCGGGCGGTTGTTCAACATAGACTTCTTCCTTCAGTACGCCGTTCAGGAAAGCTAACTTCACATCCTTCTGATAGACTGTGAACTGTTGATGTGTAGCATAGGCTAGGAATAGACGAATAGCTTCCAATCTTGCGACTGGGACGAATGTTTCGTCAAAATCTATCCCTTCTGACTGACAATATCCTTCGGCAACGAGTCGAGCTTGGTTCCTGACGATGACGTTGTTTTCATCACGCTTGTTCTTGAAGACCCACTTCATTCCTATCACGTGATGGTGTCGAGGTCTGTCAACAAGCTCTCATACGTCGTTTCGCTTAAATTGATTCAGCTCTTCTTGCATGGCGGTGATCCAATCAGCATCATTCAACGCGTCCTCAATAGTCTAAGGTTCTTCAGTTGACAAAAAACATGAATACAAGGCACTTTCTCCTTGACAGAATTTGGATCGTGTCTTGACGCTAGCTGAAGGATATCCTATGATAAGATCTGAAGAGTGAGCATCTAGCCATGAGCGACGACGTCTTGTTACTTCATATGGAATTGTTTCAGTACAAACAGTAGGAGTATTACGAATTTCGTAGTAATCGTTACGTGTCTCGCAGTAATTCAAGAATAACAAGGGGTTGGGTCTACTGAGTCACCAGGTTCAGGGGCATTCAGCTCAGGAACATCAGAAGTTCCCCCTGAGTTGTTATTCTCAGTAGAGGTCTCAGTTACCATATCGGTTTCCTCATCGACCATAATTACCTGGATTGATTCTATTTGCTAGAATCAATCTCCTCTGCTACATTGCTTGTCGGGTGCTGAGCATCATCATCTGAATCATTATCCCAACAAAGCTGGATCTTTTCAGTATTGTCTTTAAGCTTAGATCCTGTAGCTTGCTTCTGACCTCTTCAGCTTCTGGCTGAGAGTCTGACTTCCTGTACTCATAAATAAACTCATCAAATACAACATGGGAGCTTTTTTCCACGCGGGGGTTCCGGTAGTTAAAAACCCTGAAAGCTTTGCTGACCCTAGAGTATCCTAAGAAAACTCCTTGGTCTGACTTACTTTCAAAGACCTTTAACTGGTCCTTTCCATTATTGTGGATAAAGCACGGACAACCAACGATACGAAAATGCGAAATAGAAGGAATTCTCCCTTTCCACAACTCATAAGGCGTCTTCATGTGCATCTGAGTCAGTAGTGAACGGTTCTGAGTGTAGCAAGCCATGTCAGTAGCTTCTGCCCAGAACTTCAACGGAAGACCTGAGTCTGCGAGTAGCGTCCTTGCTGCTTCTTTGTTTCAGCAAGTCCGTTTTGCTGAGGCGTGTGTGTTGCTGATGTCTCGTGTTCAATGCCTTCAGCCTCACAGAATTCTCTTACCATTGAGTTCACAAACTCAGTTCCACGATCTGAGCGTATCTTCTGAATCTTGATATCCTTTTCGACGCTCAGCCGCTTTAGTAGTTTCGGCAGCTCAACTTTGACGTCAGACTTGTTGGCGATGAATGTCACCCAAGTACATATCGAATAGTCATCAACGACCACAAGAGCATACTTCTTTTCTCTGATCGTCACTAGATTGACTGGCCCAAATATATCCAAGTGTAGCAGCTGAAGGATTCCTTCAATGGAAGGCGACGGAATAGGTGGATTGCTAGACTTTCTTTGCTTTCCCTTCAAACATGCTTCACAATTTTTGTGTCATTTGAATACTTCGTCGGGCAGTCCTTTGACTTTATCATCGCGAGCTAGCTTGTTCATTGTTTTGAAGTTCAGATGACTCAGTCGTCTAAGCCACAACCATGATGTTTTGTCATCTGACCCCGTGTGTGCTAGCAGGCAAGCTTCAGGCTCGGCGGTATTCCATTTAGCATAATATATGTTTCTTCGCCGCGACCCTGATAACACAGTTTTTGCTGTAGATTTATCAAGAACATCACAAAAACTTGCGTCAAAAGTCACTTTATTGGAGTTATCGCAGAATTGACTGACAGAAAGGAGATTATGTTGAAGTCCTTCAACATATGATACCCTAGGAACTATTGTAGTTCCTATTTTCATTGTTCTGTATCCCCTTGTGTAGCCTTTGGAGTTGTCACCGAACTCAATTCTGGCTCCATCTTGCTGAACATAGTCGGTCAGTAGGCTCTTTTGATGTATCATGTGTCTTGAGCATCCACTATCGACAATCCAAGGGTTCTATTGCACTGCAAAATAAAAATAGATTCAGGTACCCTTTGGGTTCAGCTTGGGTCCTTAATGGTTAGATTTTAGGATCCAAACTTGTCTGACAACTTCAGACCTCTTCTTGCCCTTGTTGTCAGTAGTCTGCTCCACTGAACTCGGAGTAGCTGACTTCTTAGTCTATTGTGGTTCAGCTTTCTTCTTCTTCTGAACCTTAGGGCCTTTGACTCTTGGCTCATAGTAATATGATACATACTGAGCTGGATGAGTCAGTAGTTGGTGGTCGTATTGTTCAGCCCACCTGACCTTCTTGGCTCCCCCTGAGTTTGACCTTGGTGTCTTGGGGCTTGAACCATTGGTCATCTTCTTGTTGCTAGACTGAGGTGCTTGTATCTTCTGCTTATTCTTTACCTGAGGGGATCTGTAATCATCATGTTGAGTTATCCCCTGGACAAACCTATCAGTCAGCTTATTGGAGCTCTTTAGTCCTGAAGTGGAGGCTTCATATGTGTACCCAAGTCCTTCTTTGGTGGCATGTGATCTCTGTGCTCGTAGAAGCTTCTCCAACTTCTCATTTGCTCCAATATACTGCTCCATCATCAAGGTCCTCCACACTTCATCACTTTTCCTTAGAGCTTCATGCTCAGATTTGGCTTATGCGAGAGTCTCCTTGAGATTAGCCATTTCAGTCTCTTTCTCAGAGATGTCCTTGGTCAGCACTGAGATCTGTGCTTCTTGATCATGAGACTTAGTTATCAGAGAATTAATATCCTCCTTCAGTCTCTGAACAAGTCCTTTAGACTCAGTAGAGTCCTGACTTCTCTTTGAAAGTCTCTGATTTTCTGCTTTTAGGATTTCCATCTCCTGAATGGTCTTGCTGAACTGCTTGCTCATCTGAATCTGCTCTTCCAGCAAATCTTCGTACGCAAGAACCACGTCTAGAGGTTCTTCTACAACTGAGCTAGTGTCTTGTGTGCCAGGTGAAGATAGACATATAATGGGTTCAGAATTTACCTCAGCCTCTTCTCCGGCCATCAGAAATAATTCAGCATCTTCAGTCTCGATTGCCATGAATGCGGCATCGTCGTCGGACGATTCCATGAATAGTTCATCATCACTTGAGTAATCGGACAACTCTCCAGCTATGTAGGCTTGCCTCTTTTTCACGAACTTGTTGCGTCTGGCTTGCCTTTCAGCTCTTTCTGCCGCTGAGAGTTCAGGAAATTCATACTGGTAGTGTCCTGGTTTCTTGCAGTTGTAGCATGCTGAGGTTCTGCCTTCCCTTCGGGGTGTATCTTTCTGTTCTACTGGGGCGGCTTCAGCATTCCTGCAATCAGGTAGAGATTTAGTTTTACTATTCGAGCGATCATTATCTCTCTTATCTTGAAATTTCTAGGAAGCCTTTTTCATCTTCCGTCTGAACATGTCTTTCTCCGTTTGGTATTTCACCGCGAGGAGAGCATACTTCTCTGCCAAGTTGTCAGCAGTGGGTATAGTCACTGAACTTCCGGTTGACTGGCTTGTTGCTGAGGGACTTGCTCCGGGAGTGCTTCCTGATGCCTTATAAGCATGATCCATTGGCACTTCAGCTTCAGCACCGGGGGTATGTGGGAGATTGAACTCGAACTCCTCTGCTTTAAGTTCTAAAAAGATATAATCAGGAGTAACAGAATTCAAGTCAGTTATCCTCATACACGTAGCAAAATAATACCACTTAGGCCTGCTAAGAGCCCGTAGAATATTGGTGTTGGTCTCCTTGTTGCTGAATATCTTCCCCAGTCCGTTGATGATGTTGATTTGATTCGTAAATCACGCGCTGAAATCATCTATGGACTCCCCTGGAAGCATAGCGAATGCCTCGAGTTTCTGCAACTCCAACTCCAGTTTATTTTCTTTAATCTGTGGAGTTCCTTGGCTCAGCACTGCGAGAGCATCCTATAGCTCCTTAGCTGTCTTGCAGTCGTGCACCCTCCCGAGGTAAGAGTCATTGAGTGTCATCAGTATAGCATTGCGGGCGACTCGGTCGAGGTTCTACAGTTTCTTCTCTTCATGAGTGAAGAGGCTCTTGTCCTTCGCAACTTTAGGTCCGGTTTTGGCGCCGCCTGCTCCATCTACTACGAGTTCGACTGAGTCGAACATCAGAACAATGGGGCCTTTCTCCAGAACATCGATCATGCTGTCGCGCAGCGAAGTCAGATGCCCCTCCATCCTTATCAAATAGTTTTCAGTAGAGAACATTGGCACAATCCTAATACCTGAAATATCAGCTATTGAAGAATACAAGGTATAGGATGCTATGAAGAAATGCAAGATGGAGAGAAAATAGATTTTCTAGGATCTTTGTTCGAGATAGACCAGTTTCAGAGAACAATGGTCAGTTAAGAACACTGCGCTCTGATACCAATTGTTGGTCCTGAGACGTAGTTCAGTTGTAGAGGGGGGGGGGTTGAATACACCTGAATACAAATTTCTCTCAAACGCGAAGTCATCACTTAGTTGAGTTTGCTACTGAACTGAGTCAGATAGCCAGATATACTTCAGATCGCGTGGGCAGAGAATCTTCTACTGAGTTCAGCTCTACTGACTTAAGTCAGTCGAACAATTGTTCAGTATCAGAATGTGTCTGCGGAAGTGTAGGCCCTATGAAACGTCTCGGTTAGAAAACACCGATTTTTATGCTGAGTTTTGTGAAATACAGTTTGTATGTAGTATGATCAGTTAAATAAAACAGTAAATCAACACATCGATTTTTAAAGTGGTTCGGGCACGCTGGGTCCTACGTCCACTGTCCTGACCAAAGCAGGATACTTGTTATATTTATACTGAGCAAGTCTCAGTTGGTCTATTCACTAGACAGACGCGAACCTTGAAATTTATACTGAGCAAGTTCTCAGTGATCTGTGCGCGGGACAGATTCTCTAATTATAGTCGTAGTGACTTTTACAAAGGGATCGAACTTGAAGAGTTTGAATCTTCTCCAACTAAGAGGAAGTTCTTACAAATAAGAACGGTTTCACAAAGATGTGAACTTCCTCGAGGTTTCTAAGATAAATATACTACAATGAGCTTGCTTAGATAGTAGAAGGGGAACAAGATAAAACTCTAACTGGCGAACTAAAGGTGTTCTTCAATGGATGCTAGTTCTTCACTGGATTCTGCTTGAGATTGCTAAAAGTTTGTGTGTAGAAAGCCTGGGTTCCCAGTATCGTCTCTGCATGGCTACTTCTCTTATTTATAGGCGTCGATGGTGAATAGATCCGTTGGAGGGGGCTTTAGACACGTTGTCGAGCAGGTACACTGTAGAGGTTCTTCTCTTTTTCAGTTTCAGAGCAGCTTTTGTCAGAGTAGGTGGTCGTTGTCGGCTCCTTATTGGTCGAGGTAGATTGGCAGTTGAGACTTGTCAAACATCAAGGTTGACTTCCTCTGAATCCTCGGACCTGCAACTGAAGTGTCTTTCCTATTGACGTTCATCTGAGCTTTCAGTGCATGGGCACGAATTCCTAGGTAGATTCAGCTGGAGGTTGATGTCCAACTGACTTCTTCGATCCTGAGTTCTTCGGCTGAGTGAGGTCTTCTACTGAATCCTATAGCACTGAACTCTGTCCTACTGAGTTCTAACAACTGAACTCTACTAGGCTATAGATACGAAGATACAATATTCAGCTATGGTTTTGGGATCTATCAAATCTATTCAGATCTATCGACTATCAGATCTACTGATTCATCTACTTAATCCTTATCCCAATAGAAACATTAAATAACACAGATTTTATAGTGATTCGGATTCACAAGATCCTACGTCCAATCTTCTACTTTCTTAGTAGGAATCCACTAAGGGTACTTGTAGACTGACGAGTTGCAAATCAACACATACAAACAAACTATCCAAGTATCTATCTATCAATTAGCTTATATCTTAATAGGATAAGGGTGGTGATTTTGAGGTTTGTTCAACAGCAACACTCTTTACTCTAAGCTTATGATTAAGCTATGAATACTTGGAATATGAACAGTAGAAGGAATTTCTAGCAATAGAACTTCTGGATGAGTAGAGTAAAGGCTTGTTCTTTTTTCTTGAGAGTATACTTGAGCTTCTTGAAATTCTATAACCTCATTGGGAGAGGTCTTCTGCTATTTATATTCGATCTAGGAGAACGATCCGTTGAACAAGATCCATCTCCTATTGGCTTCATATTGACAATGGTGTTATGCATTGAATGCATGGACACATGTCGCACTCCTTGCTTCTACAGATCTTGTACGAGGTATTGTTATGTCTCCCTTTAACTAGGGCTGACATGGCGGCCTGAGATTGGTCAATGTTGATTATGGTATTGTTGTCTTGCTCCGTTGACCATCAAGTTTTAATATTGAGCCTTGTACAATCTTCACACATTTGAATCATCAATGCGGTCTGGTGAAGATCTCGATCTAGGAGTGGTTCAGCCTAAGGGGTGTCAACTTTAGAGCTAGACTTAATGGGTTCATGGGCTGACCAAACACGATTTGATTAACCTAGTCTGAAAAATAAAAGTATTCAGCCTGACTATACAGACACGGGCTGAAATAACCTATCAAATACATCAAACTAGTTCACTAATCAAATAGGGGTTTGAGAGCATTCAAAACTTATATTATTTTCCAATAATTTCCCCATTTTTGATGATGCCAAGACCTATTCTAACCTAAACAGACTCATGCTATGTTCACCCAACACAAGTTGGGATAAGAAGGTAAAGGGTGAGTTAGATCAAAACAACGAAGATAAATAAGCATGGAAAAAGAGTTATTGTCGTCAGGTCAAAAGATATAGCTCAGCTTCATTAATAAATCAGTTAAGTACAAGCTAGGCTATTCTATTACAATAGAATATACAGGCCCATGCATGATCCTGTATTTCCTCTCGAACTCTTCATGAGTCAGATGGGTCTTCTTTAGTTCTTCCATGATCCGTGCAATCTTTCCATCTAAAACATCGTCCGGCTTCAGCTCATACGAGTAATATATGATTCTCCTCAGTTTGTTCCTCTTTTCGTAGTTGTTGGCCACATCAGCATATTTCTTTTCTCTGCAGGCCTTTAAGAATTCAACTTCATTCTGAGCATATTCAATGTTGAACTCCAGATTCTTCCATGCTATTGGTCTCTTCATAAATCTGGGCTCCAGACTTTGATCTCTTGCTTGGCTTTCTCGGCGAGATCTTTAATTAGAAGATAAAGATTGAAGGTTCTATGTCTGAAGAATTCAGTGAATATCTAGTCCTGGTTCTTGATCCGCATTTATGTTCCCCAGAACTTCCATGAGTAGAATATCTTTATGAAGTCGACCTTAACCTGTTCCCAATCATCTGATAATCCCATAGGAACCAATCCATCACACCATGGGTAAAGGAGGTCAGTCTCAGTCTCGATCTTTAGCTTCTTTTTAGCAGTGATGGCTCTGAGCACGTTGCACTTTCTCTTCCTCTTGTTTGATAGCAGCCTAGTCCTTCTCATGCTGTCAGCCAGACGCTCCAGTCTTTCATCATCCTCTTTCAATCTGATGTGATTTCTTTGATGCTCATTCATCAATTGCTGCTCTCTCCTTTTCATCTCATTATCTATGTCTTTTTGACCCAAAAAGTCAATATAAGTCCATAGATTTCAAATCTCTTCTATTTTAGCTGCCTCTTGCTCTGGAGTAAGAATTGAGAATCTAAGGTTTTTCTTCTTCACTTCCTCGGCCTCGTCAAGCTTTTTTCTGAAGTATTCTAGCCTTCAAATTGTCTTCTTCTATTTGCTTCTAACGGGCCTCATCAGCCTTCTTCTTTTCTAGTTCTTCAATCCTCTATAGTCTTTCAGCTTCATCTCTGCTAAGTTCATCATTTAGAGAACTAGAGACTTCGTCTATGAATGTGTCAGGCTGAATCATTGTCCTCTCAGCCACAGCTTGTTTAATTTTCTCGGCTTCAGCTTTTGAACGAGATGCTTCATCTTCTTCTCTCAGACGGGCCTCATCATCAGCTTTCTTCACTTGTTCGACTACTTCAGTCGTCTCTATTTTCAATCCCTTGAAGGCTGAGGTTGTCTTCCTTATCTTTCTCACAGACCTGTTCCCCCTCAGATTGTACATCCATCACTTCGTCAGAGGGAGAGGGAGAGGTTTGAGTCTGCTTTTTAGTCAGAGCTACTACCACTTCTTCCCCCTTTTTGGCATCAGAAATAAGGGTCGGAGGGGAGAAAATTTCTGCGGACAATTTCACAAAGGCTTCTTGTTAATCGGATATCAGTTTGTTATAAGCGTCAATTTGAGCGTGTTGCTCGAACAACTGAGCCAGATGTGTGGTGAAGACCATCTCAATATCATTTTAGAATGATTGAAGGGTATTATGAATCGAGGCTTCGGCGTTCTTCTCCGTCAGTTCCAGAAGTTTCTTGCCATCTTGAACGAGAGTATGATACTCGTCAAACTGGGAGCTGAGACATTTTTCAGAGGCCTTATCTGAAATACTGAAGAAAATGGCTGGAACCTTGTTCACCACCCTGATAAGATCTGTGTAGTGCTTGTCAGTGACTTGGGTATTTTCTGATAGGACAGTCTCCATACTACTTAGGTCATCGTGATGTTGTCCCATGGCCAACTCCAGTTGCTTCATGGTGATGTTGACTTAGGAATATGCTTACGCATCTGAAGCACTTCTAACCTCTTCACTCTTTTGTGAGTAGATTCTATCTGATGAAGAGTGAGGTTAGGAATAGATGGTACTTGTGTAGAAGTCGGTGCTGAGGTAGAGGGCGTTGAAGCTAAAGTAATGACCGAAAGAGGCAGAATCTGAGGATCATTGTTCGTTGAGTCATCAGGATCTGAATCATCCTGAGCAGCTGCAATAGTTGAAGTATTGTCAGACTGCCTGGATATCAAAATCTACATCGCAACCTTGAATCTTTCTTCATTGCAAAGATCATCGGGAGAATTGAATAGAAGAAGAGACTGAAGAAGTCTTTCCTCCTTGATGAATCCTTCAGCTGAGTAGGACATGAATATGTCTTGCTGCTCTTCGGTCCAAAGAGACCGTAAATTAATCATCATTTGGGCATGAGCAGCAATGTCCAACACCTCCTTGTGTTCGGACAACTCAGACATCAAGGTGATAACCTTATCATAAACTCCACTCTGAACCAGGGTCAATAGCTTGCGCCCAAGGGTCCGAGAGTCTTCCTCAGTCTCGGAGGGAACGTCTTCTTCATCAGAAAGTTCTTCCAACATATCCTCTATTGGGTGAACGGATGTACACTGGTGGAATTCCAGGATTGTGTGAGAGGAAAGGGGAGTTGATCGGTATGGGAGCATATCGACCAAGTCAAGATCAAGGTCGTCATTAGAGTCGACCTGATGCTCAGTAGATGGAAGCTCCTCCTCAGTAATAGGGCGCTTGTCGGCGGCCTTTTCAGTGAGGGGTTTGGAAGAGCTATAAATTTTGACAACCTCTATTTCTGGTGTAGGAGTAGAACCTGAGGCAACGGCTTGCTCCTCGATCTCATGTTGTGAAGAGGGAGCGGAAGGGAGAGTTCCTTCAGAATGGAGAAACTCCGAGCTCACAATGAGATTCTACACCAAAGCTACGTCAATATCTATAGACTCAGGTCCTGAGGGACCTTCAGATTGTGTTGGGGACTCGGCTGTCTAAACTGCGTCCTGGCCAGTTCCTTCAGAGTGAGACACAGGCTCACCAGGGGGAGCCGTTTCTAGTGGCGCACCAAAGTCCAGTGTGCGTACCACTGATTGGAGTGTCTGAGGTAGTGAGAAAGATGGTGTGGTCTTAGGTTTCTTAGACAGAAAGAGGGAAGAGTCATCTTCTTCTATAGAGCCTTCAGCGAGATGAAAGATCGACTCCTTTGCAGGATCCTTAAGTGTCTCTTCGGCAGTAGTATGAGCTAGCTTAGGAGCAGGCTCAGCTCTTTTTCATTTCGGTAGTGCAGCTCTCTTCTCAAGTAGAGATGTTTTCTTAGAAACTGTGTTTGTAGGCATAACGGCCTGAACTTTCACGGCCTTTGATTTTTCTTCTTTAGGCTTATGAAGCGACTCATATCCATATGGACGATTCAGATTTAATACAGATTTTTGAAATTAACGGTCTGGATGAAATATGATAAAGTAAAATATGATGGCACAGTTGATTTATAAGTTTTAATACTATAATATCCTATAAATGAACGGTGCATTAATTGAGATACGATGTGCATCAAATGCGAGAGAATATCACACCGCATAAATGACTTTAATGAAATCGAGAAATAAACACTTTAATAAATGAAAACTGACTCTGATACGCAAACCTCTCAGTCAGATATTGTAACTGACTGATACCACTTAGTAGAGGTTAGACTCAAGTTGAGTTTGAAGAATCATAAGTTCCCCCTTGCTTAATGTGTAAGGCTTTGTTCACTTGGATCTAATAAACTCAATCCCATAGAAAGTTGGAGGAACCTAGCTTCAAGTAGAGGTTTGGTGAATATATCAACTCGTTGATGTTCAGTGTAATCTTTTCGAATTTGATATCACCTTTTTCAGCATGATCTCTTATGAAGTGGTGTCGAATATAAACATGTTTCAATCATGTGTGAAGCACTGGATTTTGAGTGATTGATATGGCACTGGAACTGTCATAGAAAATAGGAATATTATTAGTGATGACATAATAATCACGTAGTTGTTGCTTTAACCATAAGATTTGTGAACAACAGCTTTTAGCAGCCATTTATCCATCTTCAGTTGTTGATGTTGTGACTAAATTTTGCTTCTTTGAGAACCAAGAGATTAGCTTGATGCCTAGGAACTGACAGGTTCCAGAAGTAGATTTCCGATCAATCTTGCAGTCTGCAAGATTGTTGGTCAGACCAAACTTGGCAATTAAATCCCTTGCATATTTGGCATGATTAATGAATATCCCATTAGCAGATTGCTTGACTTGAAGTCCAAGAAAGTAGTTCATTTCGCACATCATGGACTTTTCGAACTAACTCGTCATCATAGATTTGAATTCCTTGCAGAGATCATAATCAGTAGATCCAAATACAATATCGTCGACATAAATATGAACTAATAAAACTTGATTATCCTTGATCAGTTGAAATAAAGTTCGATCAACTATTCCCTTCAGAAGTCTCTTGGTTAGAAGATAAGCTGATAGAGTATCATACCAGGCTCGGTCAGCCTGTTTTTGACCGTAGAGAGATTTCTACAATCGATAAACCTGATCACCCCTATTAAATCCTGGGGGTTGATCGACGTATACTTGTTCCTTAAGATCTCCATTAAGAAAGGTGCACTTCACGTTCATTTGCTAAACCTTGAATTTCTGATGAGCAGCGAAGGCTAAGAAGAGCCGGACGGTTTCCAGTTGAGCAACTGGAGCAAAAGTTTCATCATAGTCAATTCCTTCAGATTGGCAATAACCTTTATCTACCAGTCTGGCTTTATTTCTGACTATAACGACTTTTCACTCCAGATAATATCTTCTGGATGATGACTATCTTTCCAGGTTTTGTTCTTTCTCCTAACATTGTCATCATTTTTGCCAGTTTGATTATGAGTTTGAAAAGCATTATTAGGTGTAGAGTTATAGATAACTGAATCAAGTTCAGGGTGATTGTTTTCAGGATCATTTAATGTCAGCCTTAAGTTGTTATCCTTGATCTTATCATTTTCTTCGCTCAGTTGAGCGTATCCCACATCTCTTTGGCAGTCTTGCATCATCTGACTCTTCCTAGATCTCCATCACTCAGAGTTAGCAGAATCTGATTTCTAGAAACCATGTCCAGATTGTTGATTTTTCTTTCTTCAATATTGAGCTGAACCTTGACTTTTGCAACTGCATCACCAGTAACAGTAGGTTTTCCACCATTAGTGTCAGATTTCAGAGTGCGAATTTTGGGAACTGTGATAATAATAGGGCCACCAGTAATGACGTTCCACATGAAGTCATGGATTGAGGATAAGTGTGACTCCATCATCAGACTCTAGATGTCGTAAGTGGCAATTGAGAACATGGGCATTCCAGACTTAGCTTGTTCTTCTATAGTAACAGATAATGAGAAGCTGAGGTGCAGATATAACAAATGCGCAGAAAAGCAAGGATATGATCAAGTTAACCAAGTAAGCACAAATAGTAGTCGGTCTGACCACTGCTCTATTACCAATTGTTGGTTCCGGTACGATTTCAGGTGTATGGGGCGGGGGGAGTACATCTAATGTCAACCTTCGCTTTTTCAGATCAAAGGCTGACTGATAGTGAGTCAGTCAGATAACGAATGTGGAAATATGATAGGCCCTAGATAGTGTTGGGATTTTGTATACTGGAAGCAAATTTTATGCTTGTATACAATGTGTTTTGTCCCTACCACTATTTTATTCTCCTATCTGATAAATATATATATTTGCACATGTTATCCTTTATCTTGTATAAAAGTTAGATTTGTGTGGTGTGTCGGGTATCACAGAAGACAACACAAATTGGTTGAACTGACAAGATATAAACAGTTATCACAGCTGAGACAACTTTAGGATAAGTTGTTGGTTTAAGCTGCAGTTTAGATAAGAAGTGGCTTGTCTTAGCTGCTTGTCTTTACTGGTACACTGAAGGTGGTGTATTGATGGTTCACAGTGAGATGTGTTCACCTAACTGACTTTAGTGGAGAACCAAGATCTCGGTGACTTAGCTGGTCTTAAGCTTGGTAAGACTTCAACTGAGTGCATTTGGCTATCTATCACTTTGACCTACTATGGTGAACGTCATCGCGACCGGATCTACGTATCTTGGGTCTTAGTAGTTATTTGTGGCTCAGGCTGGTTGTCTGTATCTTGCAATCGTATCCTAGTAAAATGGGTTGATAATATCCCTTGAGGAACTCGAAAGGATTAGCACACTAAACCCGACCGGTTGATTAAGTTCAGGTGTGTTAATAAGGTCGAGTGGTACTACTCAGGAATATAAGATGTTAATTAATTTAAGCTATCAGTGAGCTTAATTAATTAACGGATATTTCTATCTTAAATACGGGGATCGATTAAGTCTAAAATACAAGCTCATGCTCAAGTTGGGATAAAGGGGTAAGTCAGTAGGGATTCTCTAGTGGAATGAATCTGTGTTTATTAATTAATTTTGCTCTGGGCTGAGCATAGATAATTAATTAATTTGAGGCCCGGCTTTATTTCTTGTATTAGATTCCTGATCTGGCCCAATTAGTTGCCTAGTTATTTATTGTCTCTTAGAAATCATTATTAATGGATTAATGTATTTTTACATTATTTAATAATGTTATTTATCTGGAATTAATTAGCTGGGCCAATTAATTGATAAATATTAGTAGCCCAGTGGAATAATTAATTATATTATGGACTAATTATGTGGAAGCCCATTAGGAATATAATTAAATTAATGGGCTACAGATATATTAATATTATATTGGCTTTTGAAGCCTATATATATTAGTATTCTGTTCAGAAACATAAAACACACACATTCACAAATTTTGAGACGCACGACGTGAGTTTGTGAGAGAGACGGAAATCTTATTTTCTCCAGTTCTCTGACCACCCAGAGGGAGAAAAAGGCCGGGACATAGATCAGAAGATCTGACACACGAGCAACAATCAGAGCTGCGACAACATACAAAGGAGGAAGGTATCGTTTCTAACCCTCAATATTTCCTTCAGATATGATATGCTTTTCTGGTTGCAACAGTTAATCTAATATAGTGCAATGAACAATAAGTTGATGCAAAGAAATAGTATATAACACAAATTTTATAGTGGTCCGGATTCACAAGACCCTACGTCCACTCTTCTGCTTTCTCAGCAGGAATCCACTAAGGGTACTAGTAAACTGATGAGTTGCAGATCAACACATACAAACAAACTATCTATCTATCAAACAATCTAACAGGTTAAGAGTGGGGGGTTTTTTAATTTGTTCAACAACAAGAGTATTAAAACACTTTTTACTCCAAGCTTATGATTAAGCTATGAATACTTGAAGTATGAACAGTAGTAGGAATTTCTAGCAATACTTGTTAGTATAAGGGCTTGTTCTTTTGCTTGAGAGTATACTTGAGCTTCTTGAAATTATGTAATCTCGTTGGGAGAGGTCTTATGGTATTTATAGACGAGCTAGGAGAAAGATCCGTTGAACAAGATCGATCTCCTATTGGCTCCGTGTTGACAACGGTCTTATGCATTGAATGCATGGACACGTGCCGCGATCCGCTTGGTTTTACGGATCCTATAGGAGGTACTGTAGGGCTGACATGGCGGCATGAGATTGGTCAATGTTAATTATGGTTTTGTCGTCTTGATCCATTGACCATCAACTTTGAATATCGCGCCTTGTATCTTGTACAATCTTCACACATTTGAATCATCAATGCGGTTTGATGAAGATCTCACTCTGAGAGTGGTTCAGCCTGAAGGGTGTCAGCTTAAGAGCTACACTTAATCGGTTCATGGGCTAACCAAACACAATCTGATCAACCTAGTCTGTAAAACAAAATCATTTAGCCTGACTATAAAGACATGGGCAAAAATGACCTATCAAATACATCATACTAGTTCATCAATCAAATAGGGGTTTGAGATCATTCAAAACTTATATTATTTCCCAACATAAATGCATTTACACTTCTCCACTATCCCACAGTTATTATAAAATATTGATGAAAAGATAGGGAAATATATATAGAGAGAGAGAGAGAGAACAAGAGCTATTTGCATTAAGAGATAATCTTTTTTATTCGATTCTTCTATCAGCATGTCCATTAACAAATAATCAAATAATCCCTCCGTCCCATTGATATAGTCCACTTTCTTTCGGCGCGATTTTTAAGGTGAGTTGTTAGTTGTGTATAGAGTTGTGTAAGGCTATGGACCCCTCAAATAAAGTGTGTGTAATTGTTTACTTAAAAAGGAAAGTGGACTATTATAGTGGGACAACCCGAAAAGGAATACTGAATTATATCAATGGGAAGGAGGGAGTGATTAATTAGGTATGCTATTTCTTTTATTTTATTTTGCAATTTAATTACTCATTTTAATATTAATCATATACTCTCTCATTCCCACAATCGTTGCTACAAAACTTTTCGGCACGAATTTTAAGGAGAGTTGTGGGTGTGTGTGAAGATGTGGGACCCTCAAATAAAGTGTTTGTAATAATTTACTATTTTTTGGAATGGAGCAATAATTGTGGGACAATCTGAAAAGGAAAGTGTGTCAACAATTATGGGATAGAAGGAGTAATTTTTTTCCCTCTTATTAATAAGCTTAATTATATACTCCCTCTGGCCCGCTATTACTGTTCTACTTTCCTAATCGGGTTGTCCCGCTATTACTATCATCTTTCCCAAAATAGCAAAAACTACTCTTAAACAAAAAATAAAGTGGCCCCTCCTACTTAATACTCATCCCCACATTATCATACTCTCTCTCTCAAAAAATCTATCTCTAACACGATTTTCGTTCCACTCCGTACTCGAAAATTTATGATTTTTAACTTTTTGGAAACTTAAGATAGTTTCTTAAAATACAATATGAAAAAAAAAACAGAAAACAAAATTGATTGCCTCAACTATGCCCTGCAAAAATTTGGATAAATTCTCATTTCTTCTACAAACCACTCCTCGAAAATTTTCCTCATTTCTTACTACAATTAAAACTCATAAAATATACACTTAAACAAAGTTTCTTAATCTCTGTGCCGAAACCAAAGGGGACAGTAATAGCGGGACGGAGGGAGTAATTTTTTTAAACATGAATATAATGAATGCAAATTTAATTTTTAAGACAAGAATATATTTTAGCCTTCAACATGTCCAATTGTTATTGCTTTGCTGCGTAACGTGCAATTTGTTATCCAACTCTTTACTCAGATTTACCATGTTGCTCCCGAGATAAATGTTCAGGTGTAGAGGGGGGGGGGGTGAATACACCTGAAAACTTTCTCAACTTAAAAACACGAACAGTCCTATTCAGGAGAGTGTCTTGCTAAATAAGTTCAGTAGACCAAGTATGCTGTTTTGGATCGCGTGGACAGAGTGACTGACTATACTGAGGTCTGCTAGCTGACTGATGTCAGAATTCAGTACCGTTCAGTAAGAGTTCAGTGGAGTGCGGAAATTTGTAGGCCCGATTCAGTTGAGTTTGAAAACGTTTTTATTAAACTGTTTCAGTAGGTTAGTGTATTCAGTTAAGCTTTGCTGAAACTCAGTTGAATGATTTGTAAAATGGTTTTCAGTATGAACAGTAATCAATGCAACAGTAAAAATAGAACATAACAATTTATCAAACAATCCTACGTCCACTGTCCTGAAAAGATCAGGAGGCTATTTTATTTTACTGAGTTAGTCTCGGTCGGTTTGTGCAGTGGACAAACACTGGTCTTGAGGATTATACTGAGCAAGTCTCAGTTTACAAGTATCAAACTGAAGTGTTTGACAAACTCTCCAACAGTGAAGGAGTTCTTAACAATAAGAACAATTCAAGAATGAACTCCTTCGGTCTAAGCTATGGATATATTCATTGGAGCTTAAGTTAGAGGGAAGGGAACAAGAAGGTGGCTTCTAGAGTGACGAACAGTGAGGAATAACTCTCTGGATTCATGTTCTATCACTTGGATACTAGAGGCTATTGATTCTAATTCAGCTTGGTTCCCTTGAGCAAGGTTGTCGTCTTTCGCTTGAAGTGTTTCTCTTAAGTTCTTGTGGAAAGCTTGAGTTCTTGTAAGTATATTGTTCGTAATCGCTTGTTCTTTGTTGTTCTCTATTGGTTGGTGTCGATGCGATTTTATTTTCCCTCTATTTATAGAGGTGAGACATGGATAGATCCGTTGGAGACGAACGATCCACGTGTCACTCTCGTTGGGTAGCTAATGGCTCTTTTAAGGAATATTACAGAGTCTTTTCCTCCATTTCTGAAAATAGGTTTACTTGCAGCTTTAATCAGAATTTTGACAGATGACTGCTCGTCATTGGTCAAGGCGTAGAAAGTAGTTGAGACAAACAGACTTCTAGGCAGATACTGAAGCTGACTTCTCCGATTACCTCGGACGACTCTACTGATTTAACATATAAGATCATCTGACAATCAAGGAGACTGTCAGGTCGTTGCTGAGTCTGACTTATGGTTCAGTAGTATACTCCTGCTGACTCCAACTCTATTGAAGGTCATCTCTGAGTTCAGTGAACTGCTCCTGCTGAGTCCAGTTCTACTGAGTCCTTTTAGTATGCTGCTCCTGCTGAGTCCAGCACTACTGAGTATTAACACCTCTCAGTATGCTGCTCCTGCTGAGTCCAGCACTACTGAGTCTTCACTCCATGGTACTAAGGCGGATAGTCTACTGAAGGGTCAGCAGACAAAACTCTGAGCCTGAACCATGCGGAAGGAATGTCTACCGAGTCTGAGAGACTAAGGCATTACTATTACAACACAATGGTTCACCAATCAAAATAGGGTTTTGGGATCAGCCAAATCTTCTAAGCAATAATAAGTCTACTGCTGAATCACATCCCAACAATTTTCCCCTATTTGATTATGCCAAAACCTAACACTATAATCTTATCAGATACAGACTCCTTACAAATATTACAAGAAGAATGAGTGGAGTTGTACATCAAGTTCTAATCTGAGGGATACAAAAATGAGGTATCAGAACCTATTATATAATTCTAACAACAATTCCCCCAAACAACAATTTCCCCCATACTCAACCAAATAGAGTCTATCAATCTAAGCAAAAATAGACAAACACAGATATAAGCAGTGAGTGTATGAGTCAGTAATCACTTAGGTGATTCTGAGTGTTAAGCTTAAATAAAATGAACAGGCCATAGAGACAATAAGGTATTTTCGGGCCAAACAACAAAGATGTTTTATATATATAGGAAATTCAGTACAGTACATCACTTGCTATCTACAAAACAGAAAAGACTAGAAGCTATCTCCTAAATCTCTGGATCCTTGCCTTGAAATCTTTTGACTTGTCTTCCGGCAAAGGGAGTCCATAAATCTGAAAGGTGTCTTTCTAGAGCTTCTGAATCTTCAGCACATCATCAGGATCAGTCTCATCAAGTTCCAAAGCCAAGATAGCTTTTCTGACTTCTCCTTCAATAACTCCTGTGTAGAGAGAGCCATCAAGCTTCTGAGGATGTGGCAGAGGTCTGGGAGCAGGGACCTGAACATCTTCCTTGTCATTTATAGCCTTCTCAACTATATCATAGATCTTTAGTTCACATCTGAGTAGCCATTCAACAAAGGCTTTGTTCTTGTGGGTTTCAGGCCAATATCTCCACACGTAGTATCTTTTGATAAACTCTGCCTTCAATGACTCCCACTTCTGAGTCTTCTCCCAAGGTATCCATTTGCCCACCCTCGGCCATCTATGGATCTTTTGATCAGTAAGTCGCTTGCCTCGCCTGCATTTGTATGGAATTTTAGTATCTTTAGGCGGAGGTGGCCTGGGCTTCAGTCTCTCTGCTTCACTAGCTGCCTCAGCAGCCTTTTCCTTAGCTAGAGCCTCCTGTTGCTTGTACTCTTCTAAATGATAATACTGAGCACGTTTGTCCAAGGCGATCATGCTGAAGTTAAGCATTTCTTCGATGGTGGGCTCAGCTCTTGGCCTTTCCTGCTGCTGCTGCTGTTGTTCAGACTCTTGTTGTTGTTGCTGAGTATCAGATGCAGTCTTTTGAGTTTGCTCAGCTGATTCCTTATCTTTCTCTCTATCGGCCTCATCGCTAATTTTCAGCTTCCTAGGCGGAGGCCCAGTGCCAGGCTTCCTGCCTGAGGCTTTTGTCTTAGCCTTAGCCGGGGCTTTCTTCAGTTTGTTAGCTGCTTCAGATTCAGCTATCACCCTGGCTAGCTTTTCATCAGCGTCAATTTGAGCTTGCTCTTCAGGGCTGATGTATCTCTTAGCCCCTTTCTTCAGTGGGGTAGGAAGTTTCAATTTTTCTTTCCTTTGCCCGCCACTAGGGGAGGCAGAGGAGTCTCTTCCTCTTCTGAGTCTGCCTCAAGGAACTCAGCAACTTCTGTAATATGTTCTGTGGAAGTCTGAGTTGTTGATTCCTTGGGCTCCTTCGGTCCTGAGCCACTTGGGCCAGTCTCAGCGTGCACTACATCTCCGGCACTTGAGACACCCTGGGCCTGACCCTTGTCAGTTCCTGAGGGATCAGTAGTAGTTGATCGACTGTCAGTTGCTCCGGGCACTGATTTCTTTCACCTTGGTGTCCTTTCCCCCTTTTTGGCATCATCAGCTCAGCCTGGGGTCTGGACTGGAACGACTTTGTTGTTCAATACGGTGAATGCAGTAGCTAGCCTATCCAAGGCCTTCTGCATGCTTTCGAACTTGAGGTGAAGGTCATTCCTCTCTATGATGAGATCCTCACTGTACTTCTTGTGAGAGGAATCAACCGACTCCTGGATTGACTTTAGCTTGGCATCTATTTTCTCTTCACATGCCTTCTTGATAGATTGGATTCTGAGCTCATTGGCCTGCCTCAGTGAAGAGATGGTAGCGGTATGTACTGAGTGGGTTGTCTTAAATTCCTCCAGAAGTGATGTATGGGCAGCGTCCAATGATGTCTGTTGATGTTCGAATTCTGCTCTTTGAGTGGCTAGAGATTCCGTGAGGATTGTTGAGAAATCAGGAACTGCTGTGTTTTGAATTGAAGTCCTCAATTCCTTAATTTCCTCACTCTGAGCTCCAGTTGTCTTCTTCCAACTGCGGTGGACAGCCTTGGCCAAGAGCCTATTCTGTGCTCCTTTACTTCTCAATGCATTGGCCACTGTCCTGGACCGTCGGCCTTTGGAGCTGGGCGCAACCTCAAAAGTAGACCCCAGCAATAGTTGTACTGGGTCCACAGCTCGAGAGGTTCCAGCTGCCGACTTACCTCGAGGTAGGGTGCTGAGAGGTAGATCAGCTGAGGGTTGAGCACCCTCCTCCAGGAAGCAGGCTTCTCAAGGCCTGCATCACTAGGTGGGTCCTGATCATCGGGATTAGAACCCTCAGAAGGCGCGGCTGCTGTAGGGATGCGGTCTTCAAGTAGTGCCAGCATCGCCGCCCTTAAGTCTTCTAAGGAGCAGACATCTGCAGGCTCGGAATAGCCTATCTGCTGGCGGATCTCCAGCTCCTCTAAGTTCAACCGTTCGCATGATTGGTATTGGATCAAACGGTTCAGAGTAATCCAATCCTGGAACCTAATCAGCATTTGAAGTTGGGCCTTGTGAGCAATAGGCACCAAGTCTGAGTGACTTGTGATCTCAGGTATGGCCTCGGAGACTTCTCGGGTGGCTCTATTCTGAAGAGCTTCAGCCTCGTACCCGATCGTCTCTACCTCTGTGATGGTCTCCATTTCATCTAAGTCAATGGGAGACATTGCCTTCTCAGCAGAAGGAATACTGCTGAGTGGTGAAATGTCTAGCAGGGTCTGAGAAATAGGAGTTGTCGGTTCAGCTTTTGACCCCTATTCTACTGAGGCTTCCTTTTCAGCTGAGACTGTCTTCTCTGCTGAGACATCCTTCTCCACTGAGACTGTCTTCTTAGACGAATCTGAGTCGCCTCTCAGCCTGAAAGGTGGAATTATCACAGCAGAAGACTTTTTCTGCTTCTTCTGGGGAGTCTTTTGAGGGGTCTTCTGAGGTGGAGACCTCGTCTTGGTGGGAGTGGAAGTCTTCTTCTTCCCTTTCCCAACTTCAGCAGGCCCTACCCCAATCTGCTGGAGGGCCGCTGCCTTGCTGTGGAAGCGTATTTTCTTGGGATTAAAATACACCTTGTCTGCGTACGTTATGTGGTCAACACCATAGAAATCCTCTATCATAATCGTTAGCTTCATCCCATATAGAAGCTTCCCTTTGACACTTAGGCTGAATGTAGACTTGTCAAACTTCGCAGCCTGCGTCTGGAATTCTCTAAGGAAGAATTTCGTCCAGTTCACCTTTGCTCTGTCATATATTGCCATCATCATCTGGAGCTTGGGCCTGGACACCTGATCAAATAAGCCAACTTGGCTTGTCAGGATTTCTGTCACGATGTAAGCTAAGGTGCGATACTGAGGCAGCATCGAGTTCTTGGCGAACGCCGCCCTGAAGGATGTCGGCTCCCCACATAATATCTCTAGATATTCATCTATGAGATCGTCCTTATATCCAGCTATGCTTATCCCACTGTTCGGTAGCTGAAAGCTCTTCTGAAGAGCTTGCTTAATGGACATCTGCTTAATCTCTTCATCAGCTCGGGAGGGGTCAGCAACGTGGTGAATAATGAATCTCCCCACGATGTCTCCATCAATTGCCTCTAAGTTTAGGTACAACTCAGAAACCTATCGAGGAAGGAAGAATGTCCGGCTTCCTCGACAAGAAGGCCTCAAGGCCAGATGCCCTCAGCGCATCGAAGATCTCGACCATGATGTCGAGCTCACAGGTGTCGAACTCCATGATCGGTTCACACCACACACTGTCCTTCTCAAGAATCTCGATCATATTCGATGGAGAAGTTACTGAAACGTTGGTATGCGCCATATCTAGAATCTGCAATATTCAGTATTAGCATGTAAAAATATGATAAGTAAGCATAAATACTGAGTAAGCGTGAAAAACTATCGTAATGATCTCTGATTGAATATGAATGCAGTTTTCAAGTAGAGGATACTAATTCTCAGAGATTTTAGGGTTTTAGTTGCAGAGGTGAAAATAGCGGTTTTCAGAACTTAAACGTGATATATATGAGAATGAAGATGAACAGTTCTTGATCAACGGTTCTGTTTAAGTCCTGCTTTATGAGATGGATGGTCTGGATTTGATTTTATAAAATAGGCAATGATCAACTTAGCCGCCTAAGTCAAAATACAGTTGTATATAGCCAAAGAAGTAACTTGATATGACATGCATTTAATGCGCGGTAGAATTCAGCAAACTTGGCATAGAATGTCGTGCATTTAATGAAACCGTTTATATTATATGACATTCTCTAAGGCAATAAATATGATGCTGAATCAGAATCATAAATGCATTAAATACTATGTTGGCTAGTGAAAAGAGATACGCAAACATGTCAGCTGAACATCGTAGTCAGCTGATACCTCGTGTAGATGGTTTTTGAATCTCTGTGTACTGAATGAGTCTAGTACTGAGAGTGAACATTCCCCCTTGCTGAATGATCCTCTCCTGAATCCACTTACTGACTTGAGTCAGTAGGGTCCAGCAGACCTAGCTCTACTGAAAGTTCTCTGAATATGGCTTCAGCTAGAGGCTTGGTCAGAATATCAGTATGGATCTTCTCCATTCTGATATCCTTCTTTTCGATATGGTCATGAATGAAGTGGTGTCTGATGTCCACGTGTTTGCATCTAGTATTAAGAACAGGATTCTAAGTGAGTGCAATGGCACTGGAGCTATCGCAGAAGATCGGCACTTCATTCTGAATGACATTATAGTAGCGTAGCTGCTGTCTCAGCCAAAGGATTTGGGTGCAGCAACTTCCGGTAGCCATGTATTCAGCTTCAGTAGTTGACGTCGCTACTGAATGATGTTTCTTTGAAAACCATGAGATTAGCTTATTGCCGAGGAACTGACAAGTTCTCGAAGTTGATTTTCGGTCAATCCTGCAACCTGCATAGTCAGCATCATAATAACTAGTTAGTTCAACATTATCATCTGCTGGATACAATAAACCCATGTCAGGTGTTCCTCTGAGATAGCGGAGAATCTTCTTTGCTGAGTCCATGTGGCTCTGCTTAGGATTCGCCTGAAATCAAGCGCAGACAACTACAGCATAAGTGATGTCAGGTCTAGTAGCAGTTAGATATAATAAAGAACCAATAATTGTGCGAAATTCAGTATGGTCTACTGATACTCCCTCTTTGTCAAGATCGATTTTCTTGTTCGTGTTCATCGAGATCTTGATTGGTTTGTCGGATGTGCAACCGAATTTCTTGATGAGGTCTCGAATTTATTTGCCTTGATTGATGAACATTCCCTTCTCTGATTGTTTGACTTGAAATACGAGGAAATAATTCATCTCTCTCATCATTAACATCTCGAATTTATCCTTCATCATCTTCTCAAACTATTGACACATAATGACATTCTTTGATCCAAATATGATGTCATCTACGTAGATCTGCACAAGCAATATGTCGTCGTCCAGACAAATGCTGAATAGTGTGCGGTCTATTGTGCCCTTCTAAAAACCTTTGTGAAGAAGAAACTCAGACAGGGTATCGTACCAAGCCCTGGATACTTGTTTTAACCCGTACATAAGCCTTTTTGAGTCTATACACTTGATGTCCCTGCTGAAAGCCGGGAAGCTATTCTATATAGACTTCTTCTTTCAGCACGCCGTTCAGGAACACAGACTTCACATCCATCTGATATACTCTGAAGCGTTGATGTGTTGCGTAGGCTAGGAATAGTCTGATTGCCTCCAATTTTACAACTGGAGCGAACGTTTCGTTGAAATCTATCCCCTCAGCTTGACAGTAGCCTTTTGCCACGAGTCTAGCTTTGTTCCTTACTATGACGTTGTTTTCATCTCGCTTGTTCTTGAAGACCCATTTAGTTCCGATCACATGTTGATGCCGGGGTCTGTCAACAAGCTCTCATACTTCATTCCTCGTGAACTGATTCAGCTCCTCTTGCATAGCAATGATCCAATCAGCATCCTTAAGTGCGTCCTCAACTGACTGAGGTTCTTCAGTAGACAAGAAGCAGGAATATAAAGCGCCTTCTCCCTGACAGAATCATGATCTTGTCTTTACACTTGCTGAAGGATCTCCAATAATAAGGTCTGAAGTGTGAGCGTCCAGCCACGATCGACGATGTTTTAACTCTTCATGTGAAATTTGTTCAACACAGATAGTAGGTGAATTAGGCATTTCAGTTGTACTATTCTGAGATTGAAGTAATTCAGTTACTAGAGTCGGGTCTACTGAGTCACCAGGTTTAGGGGCATTCAGCTCAGGAACTTCATTTGTTCCCCCTGAATTATTATTATCAGTAGAGGTCTCAGTTACCACTTGGATTTCTTCATCGACCTGAGTTACCTGGGATTGATTCTGTTCAGTAGAATCAATTTGTTCAACTACGATTGCTGCTGGCTGAGATTCAGTAGTCTTGTCTTCAATTTCCTCTTCTGAATCATCATCCCAACACAGTGGATCTTTTCAACATTATCCTTTAAGCTCAGATCCTGTAGTTGTTTACTGATGTCCTCAGATTCTGAATTTGAGTTTTTGCTCCTGTCTTCAGTAGCAAACTCATTAAAAACAACATGAGGGCTTTTCTCCATGCAAAGGGTCCGATAGTCAAAAACTCTGAAGGCTTTGCTGACCCGGGAGTATCCTAAGAAGACTCCCTGGTCTGACTTGCTATCAAAAGTCTTTAACTGATCCTTTCCATTATTGTGGATAAAGCACGAACACCCAAAAGTATGGAAATAAGATAAGAAAGGCTTCCTGCCATTCCATAATTCATATGGTGTCTTCTGATGTTGCGTCGTCAGTAGAGATCTGTTCTGAGTATAACACGCAGTATCAGTTGCTTCTGCCCAGGATTTAGATGGGAGTCCTGAGTCTACGAGCAGTGTTCTTGCTGCTTCTTTGAGTGTTCTGTTCTTTCTCTCAGCAATCCCATTTTGTTGAGGCGTGCGTGCAGCAGACGTCTCATGCGCTATGCCTTCAGCTTTGTAGAACTCTTCCACCATTGAATTCAGGAACTCAGTTCCTCTGTCTGAACGAATCTTTTTGATTTCGGTGTTCTTCTCGACACTGAGCCTTTTCAGAAGCGCAAGCAATTCTGTTTTAACGACAGACTTGTTGGCAATAAATATGACCCATGTGTAGTGCGAGTAGTCATCAATGACCACTAAAGCATACTTCTTGCCTCTGATCGTCACAGGAGAGACTGGACCGAACAAATCCATGTGGAGGAGCTGAAGGATTCCATCCGTGGAAGGTGATAGAACTGGTGGATTTTGCTTCTTTGTTTGCTTTCCCTTTAGGCATACCTCGCACTGAGTGTCTTTGCTAAACACTTCATTCGGCAGTCCTCTCACTAGAGCATTTCTAGCTAGCTTGTTGAGCGTCTTGAAGTTGAGGTAGCTGAGTCTTCTGTGCCAGAGCCACCCCATTCTGTTGTCGTTCTTCGCCAGCAAACATGCTTCAGGTTCTGCTAATTTCCAGTCAGCTACGTATATGTTCTTTTTGCGCAAACCTGATAACACTGTTTTCCCTATAGATTTGTCAATGACATCACAGAAACCAGCGTCAAAAATCACTCTATTCGAGTTATCACAAAATTGACTAACAAAGAGAAGATTATGTTGAAGTCCTTCAACATATGATACTCTTGGAACTGTGGCGGTTCCAATGCTGAGTGTTCCATAGCCTCTGGTATAGCCTTTTGCATTATTTCCAAACTCGATTTTGGGTCCTTCTTCTATAGTATAATTCTTCAGTAGGTTCCTTTGGTACGTCATGTGTCTTGAGCATCCCCTATTCACGTACCAAGGGTCCTTGTGCACCTGAAAAATAGAATTATATTCATGTACCCTTTATTTTTGATTTTGGGTCCTTAGATGTTAGTTTTGGAAACCCAAATTTGTCTCACGACCCTGGTGGTCTCAGACAGTTTCTTCCCACTCTGATCAACATACTTAACCACTGGACTGGTTGATGTTGACTTCTGAGGCTTTACTGGTTCAGGAGTCCTGATCTTCTGAGGTGGTGGACTGCTGACCTTAGCCTTCTGAACGGCTTTCTTCTTCTTCTTCTGACTCTTGGATCCTCTTCTGACTATAGGATCATAATAATATGACCCATACTGAGCTGGATGTGTCAGCTACTGATCAGCCCATTTGACTTTGTTGGTTCCCCCTTGACTGAACTGGGTGATCTTGAGCTAATCTTCTTGTCCGATTTCTGATAGTTAGGATGAGGTGCCTTCATCTTCTGTTTGTTCTTTGCTAAGGGGTTAAGAATTTCAGCATTGATTGTCTCCCCTTGAACAAACCTATCAGTCAGCCGATTCTCTGAGCGTATGGGGGCAAATGTGGAGGCTCCATGGCTGAACCCGAGTCCCTCCTTGCAGTGTTTGGGCTTGTTGTTGGCTAGCATCGCCTCAAGCTTTTTCTCGGCTCCCATGTACCGCTCCGTCATCAGGTTCCTCCAGACATCGTCACTTTTCTTGAGTGTTTCATGCTCGGTGCCCAAGTTCCGAGAACTTCGCCCCGATAGACTCGGCTCGGTATCCTTCCGAGTTAAGTCATTGGGTCGATCGAGATCGAGATCTTCTTGATGCTGAGACTTGGCCATCAGAGAGTTAATCTCCTCCCTGAATCTCAACACAAGTCCTTCCGACTCAGTAGAAACCTGACTCTCCTGAGAAAGTTCTGATTCTCCTCTTTCAGGATATCCAACTCCTGAAGAGTCTTGTTGAGCTGCAGGCTCATCTAAATCTGCTCGTCTAGTAAATCTTCGTAAGCGATCGAAACGTGCAGATTCTCATCTGCACCTGAAATAGTGTGTGTATGCAGTATGAAGAGGAGTTAAATGGTGCGTGAGAGTTTACCTCATCCTCTTCTCCTGCCATTAGACACTTTTCAGCATCTTCTTCAAGTTCTAGGGCCATAAATGTCGCTTCATCGTCTGATGAATCCATGAAGGAATCGACTTCATCTGAGTCGTCTGAGAGTTCACCGGCAATGTATGTGTTGGTCCCGAGTGTACGGTCAGGTGTAGAGGGGGGGGTGAATACACCTGATTCGATTTCTCAATTTCGAACTTGAACAGTCCTATTCAGGATGGTGTCTGCATGCAAAAGCAGATTCGCACTGCACAACCGTGTCCGAATCGAGTTAAAGGCTAAAAGAGTACCGACTCGCCCGAGATCCGCTAACCGACTAGGTCGAATTCGGTATCGTTCGGTGAGAGTTCGGGGGGTGCGGAATTGTGTAGGCCCAAATCAATTTTTTGTGAGAAAACGTTTTAAGTCTCGGTTTAGTAGATTTAAAAGTTCGGTATGCTTTGAGACAGCTTGATTGATTTAAATATGATGTTCGGTATGAATAGTAAAATTAATGCAACAGCTTAAGAAAGCAAGAAGAGACACAGGATTTTTAAAGTGGTTCGAATATCGCTCAAATCCTACGTCCACCGTCCCGAATGATCGGGAGGCTATTTATTATCCCGAGTTAGTCTCGGTCGGCCTTGCACACCGGGCAAAGCCGCGTCTTGGTTTTTATACGATCCAAGTCTCGGTTTACAACACTATCAAACTTAAAGTGTTTGACAAACTTCTCCAACAGTGAAGGAGTCCTTATACAATAAGGATTGGGTTCAAATGTGAACTCCTTCATCTAAGCTATGGATATAACAAGTGAGCTTAGGGTTAGAGGGATAAGGAACGAGAATGTAGCTATCTAGAGCGACGAACAGCTGAGGGTTTAGCTATAGGTTCGTGTCAGTCGCTTGGATACTAGAAGCTTATGTCGGTTCAGCTTGGTTCCTTTTGAGCTGGATGTAGTCTTTCGCCGGAGATAACTCGGTTGTTTCTTGCGGAGGACTTAGTCGTTAATTTTGCTCGTTTGAATGCTTTCTCGTGTTCTAGGCGCGCATTCTCTCTCGTGTTTCAAATCTTGAATGATCCCTCTATTTATAGAGCAGAGATTGAAATAGATCCGTTGGAGACGATCTTCTTCTCTCTCTCTCTTTTTGGTAGCAAACGGCTCTTTTGGTGTAGGTAACGATGTACTTTCCCACCTTTTTAGGTAAAAGGTTGATTGCGGCCTTTAGCGGTGAGAAGACACGTGTATGCTTGTCATTCGTCGAGGTGGATGGAGTGGTTGAGACAGCACAAACTTCGAGACAGACTAAAGCTGACTTCTCTCTTCCTCGTACATGACAATGCTGATTGTCTTTTAAAAGATTCTGACAGTCCTGAAGACTATCTGCCGTTGCTGAGTCTGACCTTGTATTCAGTAGATAGACTACTGAGATAAGTCTACTGAAGATCAGCTCTGAGTTCAGTGAACTACTCCTGCTGAGTTCAGTTCAACTGACTCTCTCGCATATCTTGCTCTCGCCGAGTCCAATATCACTGAGTCTTTCAATATACTGCTCCTGCTGAGTCCAGTATCGCTGAGTCTTCTATACTGGTGCTGAGGCAAATAAGCTACTGAGCGCCTTGACCAGAGCAGAGTGTCTACTGAGTCTGAAACCTCAGAGACAAATACGAATACAAAGGAATGGTTCACCAATCAGATAGGGTTTTGGGATCTTCAAATCTTCTCAACAGTTCAGAGCACGAGGCTACTGAGCATGATTCAGTATGGAAGATAAGAGTCATTTCCCACAAGTATGGTCATGCTGAGGATTGAATCATCACCCAACAGTATGCTTGACGCTTCTTGATGAACTTCTCCCTTCGAGCTTTTTATGCTGCTCTTTCAGCTGTACTAAGCTCAGGACAGTCGTACTGGTAGTGTCCTGGCTTCTTGCAGTTGTAGCAGGAGGTGATTCTGCCTTCTTTGCTTTCACTGTCTTTCGACTGTGTAGAATCCTCCTGTTCCCTACAATCAGAAGTATGCGGTTCAGGAGTGCGCTTAGGTGTATATTCAGACTTACTCTTCGTGTCTCTAACGACTCTAGAAAGCTTCCTGCGCCACTCCTTCTCCTTCTGATACTTGTTGGCAAGCAGTGCATATCTCTGAACTAAGCTTCCTTCTTGTAGATCGTTGGTTGAAGGTTCAGCTTTGCTAGATGCGGGAGCTGCTGTGTTGACTAACGCTTTAAAAGCATGGTCAATCTGAGTGTCAGCTTCAGCTCGCTGCTTCCTTTGTGGTAGACCGAACTCGAACTCCTCAGCTTTTAATTCTGAAAATATATGATCAGGAGAAAAAATGTCAAGATCAGAATGTCTAAGCAATGTAGCAAATGGAGTCCAGTATCCGTCTGGTAGTGCTCTCAAGATTTTGAGATTTATCTCTCGGTTGGAGAACGTCTTTCCCAGCCCGTTGATGGTTTTCATCAGATCCGTAAATCTGACGTTGAGATCTTTAATC
This sequence comes from Lavandula angustifolia, assembly GCA_028984105.1. NCBI lineage: Eukaryota > Viridiplantae > Streptophyta > Magnoliopsida > Lamiales > Lamiaceae > Lavandula > Lavandula angustifolia. The sequence continues at coordinate 15,419,202 of CM054823.1, read as the reverse complement.
GTGTCGCCAGGCATGAGAGACAGTCTCTCCAGCTTCTGAAGTTCCAGCGCTAACATGTTAGCTTTGATCTTCTCAGTCCCTCGACTCAGTAGCGCCAGAGCATTCCAGAGTTCCTTGGCGGACTTGCAGTCCTGAACTCTTCCGAGATAAGAGTCACTCAGGGTGGTCAGTATGGCATTCCTAGCAACTTGGTCAAGGTTATGAAGTTTCTTCTCTTCTGTGGTGAAGAGGCTTCTGTCCTTGGGGACCTTCTTTCCGATTACCATTCCTCCTCCTTGTGCTGGATCCTGGACTTCGACACTATCGATCATGGGTACGATAGGTCCGTCTTCCAAGACCTATGTCATGCTGTCATGGAGGGAAGTCAGATGACCTTACATTCTGACTCGCCATACCACGTAGTTCTCTACTGATAACATGGGTACCATCCTGATTCCTGACATATCAGACATTTTAAATAATGATATGAATGAAGAATGATATGCAGTGAAAACGTTTTCAGGATCCGTTCAAGTAGAACAGCTTCAGATAACAAGAGTCTTAGAGAACTCCTGCTCTGATACCAATTTTTGGTCCTGAGATAAATGTTCAGGTGTAGAGGGGGGGTGAATACACCTGAAAACTTTCTCAACTTAAAAACGCGAATAGTCCTATTCAGGAGAGTGTCTTGCTGAACAAGTTCAGTAGACCAAGTATGTTGTTCTGGATCGCGTGGACAGAGTGACTGACTATACTGAGGCCTGCTAGCTGACTGATGTCAGAATTCAGTACCGTTCAGTAAGAGTTCAGTAGAGTGCGGAAATGTGTAGGCCCAATTCAGTTGAGTTTGAAAACGTTTTTATTAAAACTGTTTCAGTAGGTTAGTGCATTCAGTTAAGCTTTGCTGAAACTCAATTGAATGATTTGTAAAATGGTTTTCAGTATAAACAGTAATCAATGCAACAGTAAAAATAGAACACAACGATTTTTAAAGTGGTTCGGATATCAAACAATCCTACGTCCACTGTCCCGAAAAGATCAGGAGGCTATTTTATTATATTGAATTAGTCTCATTCGGTTTGTGCACTGGACAAACACTGGTCTTGAGGATTATACTGAGCAAGTCTTAGTTTACAAGTATCAAACTGAAGTGTTTGACAAACTCTCCAACAGTGAAGGAGTTCTTGACAATAAGAACAGTTCAAGAATGAACTTCTTCGGTCTAAGCTATGGATATATTCAGTGGAGCTTAGGTTAGAGGGAAGGGAACAAGAAAGTGGCTTCTAGAGTGACGAACAGTGAGGAATAACTCTATGGGTTCGTGTTCTATCACTTGGATACTAGAGGCTATTGATTCTAATTCAGCTTGGTTCCCTTGAGAAAGGTTTTCGCCTTTCGCTTGAAGTGTTTCTCTAAAGTTCTTGCGGAAAGCTTGAGTTCTTGTAAGTATATTGCTCGTAATCGCTTGTTCTTTGTTGTTCTCTATTGGTTGGTGTCGATGCGATTTTATTTTCCCTCTATTTATAGAGGTGAGACATGGATAGATTCGTTGGAGACGAACGATCCACGTGTCACTCTCTTTGGGTAGCTGACGGCTCTTTTAAGGAATCTTGCAGAGTCTTTTCCTCAATTTCTGGAAATAGGTTGACTTGCAGCTTTAATCAGAATTTTGACAGCTGACTGCTCGTCATTGGTCGAGGCGTAGAAAGTAGTTGAGACAAACAGACTTCTAGGCAGATACTGGAGCTGACTTCTCTGATTACCTCAGACGATTCTACTGATTTAACATATAAGATCATCTGACAATCAAGGAGACTGTCAGGCCGTTGCTGAGTCTGACCTGTGGTTCAGTAGTATACTCCTGCTGAGTCCAACTCTACTGAAGGTCGACTCTAAGTTCAGTGAACTGCTCCTGCTGAGTCCAGTTCTACTGACTCCTTTCAGTATGTTGCTCCTGCTGAGTCCAGCACTTGTGAGTATGAACACCTCTCAGTATGCTGCTCCTGCTGAGTCCAGCACTACTGAGTCTTCACTCCATGGTATTGAGGCGGATAGTCTACTGAAGGGTCAGCAGACAGAACTCTGAGCCTGAACCATTCGGAAGGAATGTCTACTGAGTCAAAGACTCTTAGAGACTAAGGCATTACTATTACAACGCAATGGTTCACCAATCAAATTAAGGTTTTGAGATCAGCCAAATCTTCTAAGCAACTAATAAGTCTACTGCTGAATCACATCCCAACATACCAACCTCAACCAATTTTTTGATATTACTAGTGCCAATTTAATGGGGTGATATTTATAAACATGAATATCAAGTTTTATGTTATAGATTAACCGTATAGTTTATTTTAGTGTCGGTGTAAGACCTTCGTTCTCCGTAATTCTTCCCTCGACTAATGCCATGAATGAAGCACAAATGTTGTTTTATGAATAATAAATGTGTCGTTTATCATTTTAATTATTTATTTCTTCTTTAGATGACGAAGTCTGTGAGCGTGATTGTCGGATTCGGCGGTAATTTTGTCGGTCAAATATATATAGGTGGTTGCGGAAAATTAGAATTTGTACGTACCAACCAATTATTTTTATCTTTATTAAGAATAAGCATTGATTCCATCATGCGAGCAAATTCAATGCATAATATGCATTATTTATTATATTCTCTATCTTACACTCGTAATGGTCGAGTGCTCAAATCCTTAATGACCACCGATTATTTATTGTATTCTCAATCATATGCTCTTCTTTAGATGTATATCTTTCTAATAATTTAATAAATCAATAATGAATTAATAAAATATATGTATATTGTTGTAAATATATTTTATATATATACTTACCATATATTGTGATGACCATGTAAACCCTAAAAGCCCATGAGCCCATCTTGTACTCTATAAATAGAGGTCTCCACCCTCATAATAATATACATCTATTTTCCGTCTTCTCTATTATTCTCTCATTCTATTTAGTTTATAACACGTTATCAGCACGAATAAGCTCTTCTCATAAAAAATATATCCGCCGCATTGCTACGAAGGTATCCACAAGTTTTATTTAAAGTATTCATATTGCAATATTTTCGTTACTTTATCCCATCGGCTTCCTTTCTAGATTGAAAAGAATTTTTTTTTAGAGTTTACGAAGCCTTTTCCCAGAAGATGATTTTGTCACAGTTTATATTAATAAAGTAATGGATGTAGTTGTTTGGGTTAGTGCGGTGGCATATCTCCAATGTGTCTTGGTAAATTTTTTTTTTTTTACTCATCAATCCTAATACAAAATATTATTATAATACTAATAGTGTATCGTACATGATTTGGAAGAGTAAATTAATTACTTGTTTTCAATCATGTACACCCTTAAGTAAATCATGATACTTATATATTGTTGCTCCAGAAGTAGCACAATGCATTAATATTTCGAAGAATATTATAAGCTCTTGAAGAGCGATTCCAAAACATATTTTTAACTTGATTTGTTGCTTCAGAAGTAGCACAATCAATATTCTTGAAGAATATTACATGCTCTTGAAGAGCATTTATTTTACGTTTTTATTTATTTATTTATTTGTGTTGTTATTTATTTATTTAATGTTGAATCTAGATTGTTGCTCCTGAAGTAGCACAATCCATATTCCTGAAGAATATCATATGTTCTTAAAGAGCAATTCAAATTTATTGAAATAACTCAATTGTTTCTCCAGAAGTAGCATAAATTAATATTCCTGAAGGATATTACAGACGCTTGAAGAGTTATTAATATAATCTATGCATTTACTATATACCTCAGTTTTTTTTGTTGCATATTGTATAATATTTATATCTATATATACATACAATCTTAATTTGGTGCTCCTGAAGCAGCATACAATTAATATTCTTGAAGAATATTATGTACTTTTGATGAACAATTCATTTATGTTTTATTGATGGGCGAATCTTGGTTCTTGAATTATTATTATTGTTGCTCCCGAAGTAGCACAATTTATATCCCGAAGAACATTATATGTTCCTAAAGAGCAATTGAGTTTCTAAAAAAAAAAATATTAGTCTTTCGCCTGAAGTGGTGTAATATTAGTGCTCCTGAAGTAGAACAATTTGTATTCCTGAAGAATGCTACATGTTCTTGAAGAACAATTCATGCTCTTAATTTTGACAAATGTTATATGTTCATAACTCTAATTGTTGCTCTCGAAGTAGCACAATTAACTCTAGATGTTCTCGGAACAACTAAAATTTGTCATTTGGAAATCATATACCACAACATCAATACTTTAATTGTTGCTCCTGAAGTAGCACAATTAATATTCTTGAATAATATTACATGTTCCTAAAGAACAATGTATATTTAAAATATTACCTAATTACATGAAGTGGTAGCAAAAGCAACTCTATGCTTGACAACTGCATTTCCAACATCTTATTGTGAATTAATTTATTTTCAAGAATAGATGTGAGATCCGGTAGATCTCAAAATTCATAATTTATTGATTTCACTTATCGTGAATAAAATTAAGTTGTTGCTCTGGAAGTAGCACAATTACATTCCTGAAGAATGATCATACTGTGATATTAATATTACTATCACATGTTTGTGGAAATGCCTCAACTTTTGCTCCTGAAGTAGCATCATTTTATATTCTAGAAGAATATTAAATGCTCTTAAAGTGCAACTCGTACTTTCGATGATATATGTTATTCCTGAATGAAAAACAATATTTATGTCTTGTTGACATTAATGAAATCTTGATATCGATGTTCATCTGCCAATAAGAGGGCATGAGAGAGACAATAGAAATGAAGCATCCCAATAGGATTGCTTAAAGATATAATTGATTGTCCTCCATAAAACTCGACAAGAGTATATGCATCCTAAATTGCAAGATTTTCAAATCTAGTGCATCGAAATTATTGAAGGCTCCAGAAGAGCATGTGTCATTCTATCAAATGATACTAAATTAGCTATTGAACATGCCCTTTATTCTAGTAAGTCTAGAAGACACTTACTAAGTTTTAAGAATATGCAATGGATAGCATATTGAAATTATATAAGAAGGTAGTGATTCTTTTGTATTTAGCCAGAAGCTAACAAAAGAAAAGTTATCACACTACCACCTTGAATGTATTACACATTCATAAAAATAAGTGAGATAAAACATGTCATGAACCGGAAGTTCAAAAGAGCTCTATGCTTTGAAATGATAAGTTTGGACATCTGCAAGCAACTATGATGCGCAACATAATTGAAAATTCATATGGGTGCTGCAGAGAGATCCTGAAGAATCTCTTAATTTCCATGAATGCTCGATTTCTATAAGAAATTTAGCACTTGGTAAAACTACATTTTCAAAAATAAAGAGTTCAATTCCATCAAGAAGATTTGCCTTGATAAAGCTAGTGAGTTTATTAAACTCTAAGTTCCTCTTGAAGAGGACTTAATATTATATGACTTTGGGATTGAGATTAAATATTTAGTTGCTCATGTCCATCCTCAAAATGAGTTTTGTACGTATAAAAACGCGTCTCACATTAAGATAGTTATTATGATGAAATAACATTTCCAACATTAGTTGGAACATATGTCACATTGGGATTCCTGAAGTAATCAATGTGAAATCTACATCCAAAGAAAAAGAAGCATAAGAAAAAACTAGTCACATTTGGATTCCAGAAGTAATCAATGTGAACATGAAGTCGAAAGATTCATTTGCAAAAGATTGCAAATCAACTTCGTGATGCTTTCTTATGTATATAATAAGTGACAATGTTATACATTTGCTGCAAACACCCCCGCCAAAATAAATGTCCTTGAAGGACAAGTACAAATGGTAGCAAATTTATATAAAGTTCGTCAAAAAATATGGTCGACCAATTGGTTCTAAAAGAAACTTTGTGTCTAAGAAAAGGGGCACAACATATGAACCAAACAATGACGAAAATGATTAATCAATCAAATGAAGTTCCTGAAGAACTACAAGTGTCTAAAAATACTGAGATCTCAAAATATTGGAGAGATCAAATATCTTCGTGGACGCACGACATTATTTTCGCCTTTTAATATGACTCTTGAAATGATAAAAGAGGATCCTCAACGACAATCTATAAGAGATTGTCAAGATTGAAATAATTGGCCAAAAAGGAACGAAGTCATATAAGGTGAATTAATATTCCCTAGAAAGCCGGAAATATTTGGACCTGTAGTTCCAAAATCCGGAAAGTATATCCCCGAAGGATATAAATGTGTCTTTGTTACATAGAGAAATGAAAAATTACGAGATATAGGGCAATACTCGTAACACAATGTTTTTCTCAAAGACCGGGAATTAATTATGTACTCTCCCATAATAGACGCCATTGTATTTAGAATTTGATTAATCTACTTATGTCACAAAAGGCTTGTTATGGGCCTTATGGATGTAGTATATATCTATCAATATGATTCACTAGATAGTGACATATATATGAAGATCCCTGAAGGATTTAACTTGCTCAAAACATGTAAGTCAAAAAGATGCTGTCAATTAGACTGTAAAAGTCATTATAAGGGCTGAAATAGTACAGCCGTATATGATATAATCATAACGGCAAGAATTCCTTGACAGAAGGGTACATAAATGATGACTTGAGTTTGATTAAAACTCCTGAAGAGCATAATACTTATATGTATACTCCGTCCTAATGACTTACATAGAGCAAATCATTATGGATTATTTTATTCATTGATATGTTGATTTTAATATCCAACTCACATCCTTGTCGGCATTAGGGGGAGTTATGAAATATAAAAATTGAATGCCGCAAATATCTCGTTGGATTAATTATTTAGATTCACGCACTATGAACCAGAAGTTCATCAAATTATTTAGTGCAAAAGGAGTGACTAAAACCCCATATACCTGTTGTATATGCACCATGAAAGAACCGAAGTTCTTCATAGACAAAAATAATTCAATTAATTCTCATTGACGCTAGAAGCGTGAGAGATTTATTGGTGCTAAGAGATAAGAAGTCCACGGAATACAAAAGTAGAACACATCACTCCAAATTCCTCCTGAAGAGGATATGTGAATCATTATGTAGAAAAGTACTTGATGAAATCAACCCATGCTTAAAGACGGAGTTCGAATCAAAATACTTGGGTTGAACTAATAATTGTCTCGACCTGTAGATCGAGCATCTTCCTGATGGAGTTACGCTAGTAGACCTACCTGAAAGGTCTTTAAAGAGATTTATTGTATTGCATCCACATGTCTATCTAATGGTTGATTCAATCCCTTAAAGTGGATAGAGACTCATTTAGACCTATAGAAGATAACAAAGATGAGGACCAGAAGTTCCTTAATTATGTGCAATTGGAGAATTTGAAATGGTATTGACCATCCTTTGTTATTTTCGAGACAAATATGATATTGGTCTATTTATGAGAGTTATGATATATTGACATATTTCATGTTATTATCTATACTGATAATTAAACTTGTGTTGCACATATTAGTGTAGACCTTGAAGATAACCTTGAAGATTGTTATCTTGATGGGGAGTAACAAATTGTAAATAATCCTGAAGATTAGACTGACTCCTAAAGGTCAAAGACCCTGAAGGTCAAATGGTTGTACTATTTTTTCCTTCCTAAGTTTTTTCCCCAGAGGGTTTTCTTAGTCAAGGTTTTTAACGAGGCATCCAATGCAACACACGAGTAAATGAGTCATTGAGATTGATTCATAAAAGAGCCAATGCAACACGTGATCTCCAAAGGAGTGGCGGCATCAACATCCAGCAAATTCGCTCAAGTGGATACTTTTACAAAGGCATTACCAACGTCAACATTCAAGAAGTTGATACACAAGATCGATATGCGCCGACTCAAGGATCAAGAATGACTATATTGAGGTGTAGCAACTGTACTCTTTTTCCTTCGACCAGTTTTTATCCCAATGGGTTTTTCTGGCAAGGTTTTAACGAGGCAGCAGTTTCTTTTAGGAATGGTCAATCAAGGGGGAGTGTTGTAAATATATTTTATATATATACTTACCATATATTGTGATGACCATGTAAACCCTAAAAGCCCATGAGCCCATCTTGTACTCTATAAATAGAGGTCTCCACCCTCATAATAATATACATCTATTTTCCGTCTTCTCTATTATTCTCTCATTCTATTTAGTTTATAACATATATGACTTAACATGTACTTTAAATAATATATACATAATTAATCTACCTAATTACCTTAACTTTCACATAATATATAATACAATTAATTCACCAAATATACATATATGAGTTAATATATTTAATCACCTAATATATACATAGTTAATATGCATAATATAGAATATATATATATATATATATATATATATATGTGTGTGTGTGTGTGTGTGTGTGTGTGTGTGACTTAACATACTTAATCCACATAGATGTTAATCTCTTGGATGTATATTTTTTCTATAATAATCCACCTAATATTTAATTAATAGTTAATTAGCTAATTAAAAAATAGAAGAATTAATTAAAAAAGGTATTCCTAGCTAAGTAATAATAAAGCACACTGTAACGCCCCAAAATTTTCAATATAAAATGCACTGCATATCTATTCATGCATGTTATCAAGTTTTTTAGTTCTGTAAGTCGCGCCTTAGAAATTTAAATGAAAATTAAATCATCTATCTTATTTGTCATTAAATCATTTTTGTTATGTAAATTTATTTTGAACTTTAAATGTGTTTATTTATATCATATTATGATTATAATTTTTACTGTTGAGATAGAAATCATGATAGAAATATAAGGTAAGAATAAAATTTATTTATTTTGGATTTCCAAAACCTACTAGGATTCATGAAAGGATATAATATTTATTATTGTATTAAGTTATTAGGAGAAAATTTATATTACTTTTTATGATTAAAATAGATGTTTTATGTCTGATATTCACGTTTTATGATCAATTTTAATTGTGTCAATATCATAATTCAACTATGATTGAATCTCTTATTTAGTAAGTGATAGAATAAATTATATATAAAACATAAAAGGACGAAAATAATTATGGATAAACATATTTGATACCTTTTATGATTAGTGATCTTTAGATAATCTATTCTAAGCGTATAAATACACCCTTATTCGTCCATAATATAGTTTTACATGTGATTTTCGAAATTATGTCAGCATACCTACGAACTATTTCAAGAATTATTTACACATCTTTCCGTCATCATATCATCGTGAAAATATAGTATCATCTTCCTAGGTATATCTAGTATACTCTATTATTTTTGTAGAAATTTTCAAGCATGCTAAGTATTTGTTTAAAATTGTTATTCGTAACCTGGCAGTTTTTTACAGCATGTTCATGAGCTTGATAGGGAAATTTTTTTTCATGTTTTATTTATGTTATTTTTTACCATGTTGAATTTTAATGGGATATAATATATGTTAGGTCATTCATGTTAAGAATATAGAATTTTTAGGATATGTTTGCTATTTATTTGTTAATTTGTTTCTTTGTGTGTCAGATTCTTTTGTCAATGTACATATATATTGAAAAACAAAAGTTTTCATGTTACTACTAAATGATTTTTTGATCATGATAAGTTTTATTGTAATGGAATAGGTAATATACTGTTAATGCTAGAGATCTATAATTTTTAGGACAACACTTTTATGATTTCATTAATTTATTTCATGAATTGCCGAATTACTCGATGCATGAATGAATTGTCAATAGAAATAAGATTGTGTTTAATATACTTAAGATTATTACTATGTGAAATCATTAAAAATGCATGTTAATAAGTAGATTATGTATAATATATATTGTTTGATTATTATGATCTATTTGTATTTATGAATTATTGAAATTGTTGGTGCATGTATGACATTCCATGTAGAGTCATTAAGATAAATTTCCATGTATAGGATCGGCGCGCAGGACTTAAATATAGATATTCATTATTTTTCTTCAAGTCAAGGTTAAGGTGGGGAATCTTGATGTTTATCTTTATTATATTCTTTACTTGAGTTTTCATGTGACTATAGTACAAGATCAATGAATCTATGAACGAGGGATATAAGGTCGACGGGCATGTATCAACGAGGGACCTTCGGGTCAAGCCTATGGGCTCCTATGTCTATGGATCTTCGGACCAAAAACATGCTATGTTACCATGTCTATGTTAACATGTATAAATTCAGTATCGTTTATAATCTGGATAAATGCATTTCCCCACTGAGTAGTCGTACTCAACCCACTATTTTAATATTTTTCAGGAAATGGCTCGGCCGATGCGTAGAAGTGTTGGTGGTGATGGTCATGAGGAGGACTTATCGTATTTAAATTATTTCTTTTAGTTCATAAACTTTTTGTTATTTCTTTTTGAAATGTTAGACTTAGTAAATTTTTATTTAAGACTTCCGCTGAATTTGAAAATAACCTAAGTTTTGCAATGATTCTATTGAATAAAAATATTTTTAAAGAATTAAGATATGCATGTTAAATATGAAGTAGCGTCCCTAATTAAGTTATAAAAAGTGGGGCGTTACACACACGATCTAACCAAACATGTATATATTCACCAACATAATTAAGAAAATCACAATAATTAATTAAGAAAGCTAACAATTTACTAAAAGTTAATGTCATGTAGTAAATTAAAAGATACTCCTGGTAGATAACCAAATACATGCACGATATTTTCCTAGCCAAGAGATGACCAAATTAAAAGAATCCTATTTTTTACACAAAATTAAAATCTATCAAACCAAGGAATAACACACCATCTTAGCAAGATATCGTACGATCTACATAACGTCAATATAACATACTCGAAAAATATACCGAGAAATCACACAATCTACATAACCCCAAGATACCATGTTCGAACAAGAGATGATGCACAAAATTCACTTGAATCAATTACAATAAACAAAAAGATGAACTAACCTCAGGACCACTATGACCAAAATTCATTGAAGAACCAAGGTGTGAAGGTTGGAGTGTGATGGCCCCGCCCCAGTCCGCCCGCCCGCCTGCGAGGCGTGAAGGATGAAGCCCGTCGAAATTGCTCTAGCAAAACGTGAAGGAGAATATACGAAATGCAAAGGGGGTGAAGAAGAAGTGTTGAAGGGCAAAGTTAAATTCAACTTATATAAATAGCAAGTAGATACACGAGGGTGAAGGAAATGAGAAAAATTGTTTCGACAAAGGTGGAGGAAAGTAGAATTCAATCTAGGGAATGACATTTTTGTTTTGGAAATATATTCCAACTTTATTTTCTTGAGAGACGTTAGGTGCAGTACACTCAACACTTTTAAGGGAATCAAATATATTTCCACCAAATCAAATGATTTCAAAAATAATATGAGTAAATTTTGATTGATTTTAGACAATATAAATTTCAAATCATGTTAAATCCCTCATCGAAGTAACCAATTTGATTTATGTCAGGAATAATATATGTTGTTGAACAATAGTTAAATAATTGTCTCGATCAATAGTTTTATTTTGCATTATCCAAATTTATTTACATATTTGTTGGTCCAGAGACGAGTATCAAATGTAGAGGAGAGGGGGGGGGTGAATACACCTGAGTTCAAGTTTTTGCTCAAACGCGAAGGTCAGTCTTTTACTGAGTTTTGCTACTGAACGGGTTCAGTGCCAGTTAAGTCTTCTGATCGCGGGGCAGAGTGATTCAACAACATAATTCTTTCTACTGACTGATGTCAGTACTGAGAAATTCAATAGCAGAATATAGTGTGGATTAGTATGGGCCCGGTTTAATTTCATCTCTTTGAAAAAAGTTTTATGCAAACCAAAACAGTTTTGGCCAGTGTACTTTTCAAGTCTGTTATATCGAAAGTATGATTTTGCAAACAGTTTAAACACAAATGCAATAAAACAGTAAATGAAACAAGCAGTTTTTAACGTGGTTCGGATATGCAAGATCCTACATCCACGGTCCTGCAGAACAGGAGATCTTGTTGGTTTATCTGAGCAAGCCTCAACAAGGTTTCTGTGCACTGGACAGAACCTTCTAAGTTATATAGTCCTTAGCGATTTTACAGATTCAAACCAGAGTTTGAAGGTTTTCTCCAACAATGAATTTCGAAATGTCACTGCAGAGTGGTTGGGTTTCTGTGCATGAGAGTAGCTTTTGTGTTAGAGCAGGTAAGCTTCGCTTGCTTCTCATTGGTCGAGGTATTGCGGTAGGTGAGACTTGTCAGACATCAGTCTTCCAGCTGAGTTGACTTCCTCTAAGCCTCGGACACTAAGTATCCTCTGCTGACATTCGACTGATAAAGGTCAGGCTGTTGATTTTCCTTGTACGGTCTGCAACTGAGTTGCAGCTCTTTCAGTAGATCAAGACTGATCATACTGAGTCTTCTTTCTGAGTCTGCTGAAGGATGATCTTCTACTAAGTGCTTTCAGCTTCTGACTCAAAGACAATCAACTGAGCTCTTCACTCATTCAGTAGATCAAGGAAGATCGTACTAAGTCTTCTACTGAGTGCAGCTTCTGACTCTGGAGACTACTGAGCTCTACTGAACCGATGAATTGGGGTTCTGGAACTTTAACTTCTCTTACTGAAGTTCAGTCCAACAATATACCCCTTACAGGACTTAGACAAAATAATCTATGAAGATCAAATCATGTCTAGCCTATTGCATCAGTCAGTTCATCACACACAGGGGATAGGACACGGGTTCTGGGATCTTCAATTTCTCAACAATGTAGTTCAGTATCCCTACAATTTCCCATAATCCTGACTCATATTACACATAATCCTCTGTCAATAGTTTCTACACATTTTACAATTCTCTTTATTAGATGAGTTATGCAGAAACATCTACTGAGTCAAGTCCTATGTATCTCCTAACAATTGTCTACTTGACCACTGACTCATATCCCTACAATATTTTTATTTTAAACGTTGGGATGTGTTAAGTTTTAATTTTCATGATCCAAAAGTGATATTATTACACTAAATATTGGTGGTGTCTTCTTTGTGTCCACATTTTTCGTAGGATCGAACTGTTACATTATAAATTTATTTCAGCAATAATCATCCGAACAGTTGGTATTTTTGAATATTATATCATTAATATTTAAAATATAAAAAGTTGGACATTTAGTTTTTTTAAACTTATATAATTAACAGCCCCTAACATATTTAGGTAATATCTTGGAGAAAGCAAGATGGCGAAATGAATTTGCATGATTCTGAATATTATTGCATGGCAAGAAAGTTTTGGACCATAACAGTTTTATTGCATGCAAACATTGATGTGATTTTGACAAGAGCAGTTTTGACAGCATTATATTGTTAAAATTCACTCTGCTTTTTTGTATAATTGTGTCAACCCTTCAATAAATTTTGCAGAAGTAGGTATAAAATAGTTCACTGGTCATTTATGCATTTTTAAGATAATCTTGACTACTTTTACATTTTGAGAGTCTAACTTGACCATTTTTGGCAATATACTTAAAAAATTAATGGGGGGTTTCCAAAGCCACAACTCCGTAATTTATTTAACTTGCTAACGAGGCCCAAACAAAACTTAAATACCGTTGATGGAAAATTAAGGTTTGGCGGTTAGCAGTCTTGTTCATGAGGTACCATTCTTTATTCTTTCTGTATCAGTTTTTTTCGGGAATTTAGTCCTTTTTATTTAACTAATTTAGTTGGGTTCTATTTGTATTGTGTTTTCTCTATGTTTTTCGCTGCGAGTTGTGTGCTTAATTTGTAATTAGACAATCTTTTAGTGAAGTTTTCATTTTTGTGTTTTCTCTTTGTTTTTTGCAACGAGATTAGATTGAAAAAACTAAAATTCTACTATACTAGATTTGATCTTTATACATTATTTCCTTTAAATTGATTTAGATTTGCTGTTTTATGCTTACATGTTTGTTGAGCTTATTATTTCTGAGCATGTTTAACTGTCTTTTCAATTATTAGATTTGCCACAAAGACACATTTTATGACAATCTTGCCTACTTTGTTTTTACTATGTTTCCCATACTCTTTTTATTATGTAGTTTGTACTTTGCTGTCCTGCGATAAACCAGATTGTTTTGTGGCAATCTATAAATGAATAATGGTTGAATGAAGGCCACCAATTCTAGTCTCTACGTATACATATTATGTACATTTACATTCTCACGATCATCAGCATACCTTGACATAAGAGTAGTAGGATGAAATGTAAAGAAGAGATGCTACTTGTCATTGCAGCTGCAGGAGGGGTGGAGGGGGTGACCGGACCGGCCCCGAAAACACGGGACCCAATCGAATTCGTTGTGTTCAAAAGCGACGACGTCGTGCTGCAAGTTCAAACACTAATCAACATATCTTTCCTTGCAATAGGAATATATTGCAGCAGAGTAAAATCTCACCTTATAGTAGGATACTGGCATGCTCCATAGCCTGCACAATGTAAGCATGTAAACATGAAAATATGTTCAAGTATATGTTTGTGTGTGTGATTTTCAAGAATTCAAATAACTTAAAAAGACAAGTATAAACAAAAACAACCAGGGTCGGATACAAGGGGAGGGGGGCTCCAATCTTGGATCCGCCCCTGAAAACAACCATATGTCTTACTTGGATTAGTGCTTGTAGTAACGGCAGAGCCGCCAAAGTTGCAGCTTGTGGGGATTGGATTCTTTTGATAATAAGTGTTGAAGGCATAGGAGGCATGATCGCGCACGGTGATGGGAGCGAAGCAGCTCCCGCCCGGCTGAATAGCGGAGCAGTCTGCTCCACCGTGGCTGCAGGCATAGTCCAACGCGGACTGCAGTGCGGTCTGCGTGGCCGACTTGCTGGCCACGCACCAGCTCCCAGATCCGTTAGTCGTGGATGGAGCAGCCATGATGCTCGGAGATTCTTGACCAGAATCTACGGTTGGATTGAGAATTGGAGTCACCGTAGAAGGAGTGGAAGGGTTTGTGAGGGGAATTGTTGTCAATGGTGTGGTGATGTCTTTTTTCTTAGTGGAGATTGAGACTCTTTGCTTCACCCTTTTCTCTTCTTGCTGTAGGCCTCTTGAACCTGCAATTTAGTTGATCCCATGTGAGAGAGATTCTTGTTTATTAGAGAGAGAGAGAGGGAGGGAGAGAGAGGGAGACCTGAACAGAGTAGAAGTACAAGCAGAGGAATGAGTGAAAGATGAGAGAGAGTTTTTCTAGCCATTAGGTTTTGAAGTCTTGTTATTTCTCAATTTCTCTCTTTATATTGAAGAGAAATGAATCTCCCATTTTCTTAGGATGTGATTGAAAAAAGAGGGCAAGTAATGGACCATGTTAATCCAAAGTAGCATGATTACTCTTTGAAAAGGAGATGACTTTTTGATCTTGAGAGAGAGAGAGAGAGAGAGGGAGAGAGAGGTATAAATGGAAGTTTGAGACAATTGAAAGGTGAGTGTAAGCTTTACTTGAATAAAAGCGGACTGAAAATCATAATCATTCATGTCATTGTTTGTACCATCTGGAACTGAATTATAACTGATTTTAAAGTATATGTAGTAATGTAGATAATTATTTCTCTTATTCTCTATGACATGTATATTTATGGTAGATGTACTTATATTATAGGTTTAACATATAATTTTAAATTGGGGTTGAATCCAGAATGTAAATAGGTAGAGCATTTTTAGAATTTATAAACTTGGTGCACATTCCTTGTCGTGGAAAAGGTGGCGACGATGTGGGAGAGTGTGAGAATGATGGAATTTTTGGGTTTCAAGTGTGCTGTTGTGGGGTTGAAGTATTGATGGTGGTAATCTTGATCCTTCCAATTTCACCTACCCTTCTCTCTCTCTCATAAACGCACTCCATATAACTTAGAACGCCATTTTTTCTCATGTGATATAATAATGGTTATTCTGGTCAAAATATAATGAGTCCAAAATCCATCAAGATTGTTATTTGTGAGACTCACATCTATAGTAATTTAAAATGGTTATCAATTCTTCCTTTATTGTTTGCAGGTTAGAGCACAAAAATTGAATTTATCCAGTACGCATTTCAATAGCGACTGCAGATTAATCTCGTCATCCAAAAATACTATATTTTTCTCCTTTTTCATTTGTTACTATTATACAAAATTTTAAAGAAGGAGGTCTTAATTGGACTCTTAAATTATTAAGCAAGAAAATTAGTTTGAGGAAGCTAAGTTTTATAAAATGTAAAGAGAACTTGTTAATATATCGTCGGTAAAAGTTAAGAATAAAATAACTAAAAGTGAAGGGGTAAAAGAGGAAGTAATAATTACTTTTTTATAAGGCAGATACTCGATAGATCTCATAATTACATTAGACTTTCTCTATAGAACTATACTCACTTTGATAAAGAAAAAAAAATTACATTTCAATTAAATTTGTCAATTTCGAATTTATATCCTAAATATGTACTTTTTGACCAATTAATGCCAAATGTCTACAACCTACTTGCCTACACTGTATTTTTGTATTCCCTCCGTCCCGGATGAAACGTGCCCTATTCTATTTCGGGGTGTCCCAGATGAAACGTCCCTTATTCCTTTTCTGGAAAGAATTAGTCATCTAATTACATATGTGGGACCCAAAACATTTAATCTAACCCACCCACTACCACACACCTATCTACTCCCCTTACTCTCTAACCCTAATTCTCAATACTCTCTCCCCTCATTTTCGTCCTCTCCGCCTCCACATCAGATCTGGCTCCTCTTTCACCTTCCTCTCCCACCCGATCTGCCGTCGTGATGAAATCGACCCTTCTAAAGGGGCTTGATCTCCCTCTCCCACCAAATCCCATCGCCGTTGGGATGGATACTACTTCTGTCGAGACGGGTTTAGAGGTGAAAGGTCGAGATCTGAGCGGTGGGCGCGCCGCCGCTGAAGCCTCTTCTGCCATCCTCTGATCTATTTTTTGAATCGATATCTCCATACTCATTCACCGAGAGCGAGCTCGAGCGGCGGGTGGCGCGAGGGTTAGAGAGGGATCGGAAGAAGAGGGAGGCCGTCGAGGCCGGGATCTCCGCGGATCTGAGTGCCTCTTCCGACGAAGCTCTCACGCCCCCAAAGTCGTTCGTTCCGTACACCGATTCGGAACTTGACTTGTTGTGGGAGCGTAAATTGGAAGAAGAGAGGCAGATTAAGCGTTTGCCTCTAATTGGTGATGGTGCCGCCTCCGATTGCGCGGATCTGAATAAGGACGGCGGCAAAATCCCAACGGTGGAGGATTTCGTTCGGATCTGGCTTCCCCGTTATGCCTTTTTGGTGAGATCCTTCTACTATTATGTTCTATAAATTCGCATGTCACCCCCCTTTATTTCTGAGTAAGCACGATGTGGTTATTGGAATTGGTTATTCGTAGGTTTGAAATGATGAAACTTGTTCACATGCCTTCATAATCGAAATACATATCGATGATTGAATTAGGGAATTTTCTGAGATATGTTTCGGCAAAGTTTATTGGTATATGCTCTGTAATTTTACTTGCTCTGTATATGCTCTGATATGTTTCGGCAAAGTTTATTGGTGTGGTTAATTTCATCTGTATATGCTCGGTATATGCTCGGTCTTGTTAATTTCATCTGTATATGCTCGGTATATGCTCACTATATGCTGCCTCTTGAATATGCTGCCTCTTGAATACAAGAAGTAGGCATTTAACTTTGCATTACCCAAAATAAGATTACTTACAGAAAAATAAATATGTCCAACATGCTTACACAAACCCTACTAGTAGATAACAAAAATCCTACATAACAAAAGCATAAATTCCTTAGTAGCCATCCTCCCTGCCTTCTGTCCAATCATCAACCACAAGTCCCAACCTATTTTCCAAGATTTTCAACTCAGCAACCTCTTCATTCTCCCTCATATGTTGAATACACCCCAAGACCAAACTTCTAGGAACCTCTAAGTCCTGGTAGTGTACCATCTCTAATTAATGAATCTTTCTTCATATGAGGAATTTTGTAGTTGTTATCTCCCTTTACACGCATTATCTCCATCATACATCCTTGTAAAGTGAGGAAAACTTTGTTAAGTGTTTGAGGAGATAGTTGTTCAAAAGAACAAACAACAGCTTTGACTAAATCTTCAATAGTTAGGCAATGACTCTCTATTTGAATGCTTTGAATGGCTCTAAACTATCCTAAGTCATTGATGTTGGTATCCGGACTGTTTGGTGGTTGATTGACTAATCTAATATCAAAGCCATCTTCACTTGCTGCCATTCTGAAATCCTCATTTGAATCCTTTATGTGCGGTTTTGCATTGTCTTACTGTATGAAGATGACTTTGTCTAACATTGCAGGCCACTTTGCCTTAATTGCGGGTAGAATCTGTAAGATAAATAGGTCCACCAATAAATAATTGCTTAATTAGTTGTTGAATTGCTTAATTAGTTGTTGATTCTCATTCATTACTTAATGTGTTGAATATGTAAATATGTTGAATATGCTGAATATGTGCTAAATATGAGTTGCTGAATATGTGTTGAATATGAGTTGCTGAATATGTAAATATGCTGAATATATGTTGTAAAGTATAATCTTCAATACATGATTTGCTGAATAACATCTATTTCTAGTACATGATGTGCTGAATATGTAAAGCATAATCTTGAATACATGAGTTGCTTAATGACATCTATTTCTAGAACATGAGTTGCTTAATGACATCTATTTCTAGAACATGAGTTGCTGCATAAGTAAAGCATAAATTCCTTTAGTTGTTGTAAATGAGTTACATGAGTTGCTGAATTTTAAGGAAAGCATACCTGATTAATTAAACATGCCTTAGTCACCTCTTTTGTGATTGATTGAATTGGTTTGGTTTCTAGTGTACCGGCCGGCCTGTTTCTGGATTTTCTTTGGGCAGCCACCATTTGTGTGAATGGAAAAATGTCGATTTTCCCATCAAGCAAAACTTGCCCATTTTCTCCAAAAATAGGTCGACAAACAGCACACATAAACATCACTTTGGTTATAAACTTTTTGCTTTTGCATGTTCGATGTGGCTCGGCCTCACCCGGTGTCAAATAAAATCTATGTGATGCACGTGTCATGTAAAACCATTTTGCGTCTATGAGTATTATGTTGTGCATACTTTTAAACCTTAGTAGATTTAAGACTCTATCAAACTCTAGTGCTTCGATAGAAAACTTAAGTCTATGCAATTTATGTAGTGGGGTTAGAGAAGGACGAATGGCACTTGTGTGAGATTTGATCAAGCCTTCAATTACCCACCGTGCTTTTGCTAACATCTATTGCGCTTGCTAGTTTTCTAATTGTACCTCGTTTTTGCATCTCCAAAGATTGGATTGCTTCGATATCCACTTGCATTTTTTTCCTCTTTGATGCTGCTCCTCTTCCACTTTTTAGACATATTATTTGTCCGGCTTGTTGTTTTTTTTTTTAGCCACCCATTGACGACTCACCATCTTAACTGTGACGTCGTACGTGGCTGCAATCTCTATCATCCTTCCCCGAGTTGGCTTTTTTGGTCCGGAGACGATAAGTCAGGTGTAGAGGGGGGGGTGAATACACCTGAGCTCAGTTTCTTTTTCTCAATGAAGGTCAGCTGAGCTGATGATTGCAACTGATGAACAGTGCCAAATAAGCCTTCGATCGCGGGACAGAGTGAGTCAGGTACAAAGCTCTCTCCTACTGACTTTTGTCAGTACTTTGAGAATCAGTCGGAGACTGTTGTGCGGAAAGTGTGGGGCCCGGAATTCGTCTCTTTTGAAAACACGTTTTAGCAAGTTAAATCTTTTGGCTGTGCGTTTTATAAATTACGTTTTATGCAAGCTTATGATTTTCAAGTCAGTTGAATGCTATGCAATAAAACAGTAAAAGAACACAAGCGATTTAACGTGGTTCGGATACACAAGATCCTACGTCCACGGTCCTGAAAAAGGCAGGAGAACTTGTTGATTATTCTGAGCAAGCCTCAGCAGGGATACTGTGCACTGGACAGTTCCCTCTAAGTTATAGTCCTTAGCGACTTTACAATCCAAACCTAAGTCTGAAAGGGAAGGGAATTTTCTCCAACTGAGAAGGAGTTCTTACAATAAGAACAATTCACTAAATGTGAACTCCTTCGAATCTAAGCTATAAATATGACAATGAGCTTAGTCTAGAGAAGAAAGGGATGTAAGAACTCTAGAGAGAAAAACTGAGAAATCTTCTAAGTATGCAAGTTTTCCTCTGGATGATCTTTGAGTGTTCTAGAGCGTTTATGAACTTGAGCTTGTCCCTTTGAAATTCCGTTGTTCGGAGCTTCAAAAACTTCTCTATTTATAGTTGTAAGTTATGGCATATGTCCGTTGGAGACGACGATGCCACGTGTCACAAGCTTCCAAAGAAAACGGCCATTAATTCGAACTTGTTGCAGCAGGGCAGTTAATGCACTGTTCATGAGAGCAGCTTTACAGTGTAGAGTAGGTAAGCGTTGTCGGCTTCTCATTGGTCGAGGTTTGTAGTTGGTGAGAATGTCAGAGTTGACCGTTCAACAACCTCGTATGTCTTCTGCTGAACTTTTCGAAAAGACTTGAATAGCCGGGTCGCTTTCCGTAGGATACGATGAGGCGAAAAGTCTCTGTCTTCTTCAGCTGAGTCGGCTGATACGGCATCTACTGAGTAGGTCAGCTGGCGACTGCGAAGGTACTGTGCTTGTTTCTGTTCTTCTGCTGATGACTATCAGCTTGGAGTAGTCTTCTACTGATGTTTTGTCAGCTGATGCGCTGTCTTCGACTGAGTGGAAGATCAGCTGCTGACTGAAGAACACAAGCGATTACACTGATGACGTGGGGTTCTGAAAAGTATCTTCGACAGAAGATCAGTTCAACAATTACCCCGTACAGGACTTAGACAAAAATAATAATCAATACATCAAGTCTAACCTATACATCAGCTAATCCTAACGACACACTAATCTACTGATATCAGCTAGGTTTTGGGATCTTCAATTCCATAGTACTACTATGATTTTCCCCAATTTTCTTTTAACCGAACAACAACTGAGTATCATCTACTGACTCATATCCAACAGGCTTCCCATTCCGGCAGCTTTGAAGTAGTTCTTGGACGATGAGATTGTGTTGAAGGTTGGTGAGGTTCTTCCCAGTCATCCTAGTAGCTGCCCCTTTGCTGAAGAAAATTTTGGTTTCTTTTTTTTGTTGGTTGAAGCAACGGAGTAGTCTACATATATATAGAATGTTGGTAGATTTTTTTTTTTTTTTTTTTGCAATTTGCTCTGCTGGTGGGAAATTTAATCTTGTCAATTTGCCACTTTAATTTCAAATGTGTGTTGGTCCAAATTAATTGGCGGCAGAATTGAACTTCAATTGATTGCATTTGTTAAATAAGTGGCGGCAGCCTTCACTCCAATATGTTACACAAGTTCAATTTTTAGATCATATCTTTCCAAATATTAAAATACAAGTTAAATAAATGATATTGAAAGATGTGCCATTAAAAATATATATTTTAAATTAAAGAAGAAGGATTAGTAACTTAATTAACAAGCGGATCACCATTCTTTACTTCTAAAGTACACCGCATAAATTACCGTGCCGAAAAAAAAAGAGGACGTTTCATCCGGGACGGAGGGAGTATTTGTTTGTGCTTCTTTTGATGCTAAAAATTAAAGTGAATTCTTGACCTTTTCCCCCTCCAAATTTTTTATTAATTAACCCGATAGTGTTTTAAAGAGACTATAGAAACCACAATTTAATCGTTAGTGGTGTTAATTTAAAAATATTTATGGTCTGCTGTCAACCTTTGATTTGCACAAAATGCTCCTATTTATTATGGTTCTTTTTTGTAATTTATTTGTGCGACGGTCACATTCGATCAAAAACAATTCTAGACAGCAATGAAACAAAACACAAATTTCATATGTAATCCAAATACAAAAATATATGTAAATAATGGTTGTTTTATAATATGTTATCTTAATATAAAAATATATGTAAATAGTGGTTGTTTTGACTTTTCTTTCTTTATGCATATAAACTAATAAACTGCCGAAAATTAGAAGAAAAAAAAATTAAACTTGAAATTTGGCTGGGGCCACACGAACGCTAGCCCCTACTGAACAAATTATGACGTAGATTCGGTCACTTGGGCCGATCTTAAGCGGCACCACTCCTAAGTATGAACCCCACTGGCACAAATTATGACATAGGCTCGGCCACTTGGGCCGACTTTAAGACTACTTTTATTCTCAACCACTCCAAATACTCTCAAACACGATCTCAATATTTAGGGGCCGTTTGGTAAGAATTCGGGTATGGCAATGGTAATGGGTATGATAGTAGGATGATTGGGTATGTGTATGAGTATGAGTAATTTCTTTAATGATGTTTGACATTTGCTAGTGAACGAGTATGATAACCAAATATGATGTTTGGTTGTACTTAGGCTTCAATGGGAATGAATAATTTTATATAAAAAAATTATGATAATTTTGTGAATATTCTAACGTGATAAATAATAATGACATGAATCATGTTTTTTTATTTTGTGAAATTTAATACAGGAATATTTTAATAAAAAGTACATTATCTTTTATTTGATTATTTACAAAAAATAATATAATATTTTAAAACATAATTGTAAAGATACTTTCTACATATTTTTACGATTATTGAATATTTATTTTAATAAAAATTAAAAACATTTTTATAAATTATGTTAAAATGTTTTTATACAATAATGTTTATTATTTGACAAAATAAGTTTTATTTAATATTATTATGTTATTATATATTTTTATGAGATTAGTGTATTTTTTAAAATTTTGATAAATTATGTTTAAAATTTTTTTAATTATAATGTTTATCATTTGATAAATTTTAAGTTTTATTTAATAATTGTAAAGTTAAGTTTTTATAAAGTTATTTATTTCAAACATAAGTGTATATATTTTTTTATAAAAAATATTTTTATATTCATGCTAAAATATTTCTAACTAATGATACTTGTTATTTATAAAATTGAAAATATATATTTATATCATTATTCTTATTAAATAATATTATAAAAATAAATTTCTATTTTAAAAAATAATACATAAAATATAATTTTGATACCCATATGGGTATCAAAACTCATACCCACCAATCATTTGGGTATCAAAAAATTCATACCCACATGGGTTTGATACCCATAGTAGGGTACCGATACCCATGTACCAAACACGATATATGGGTATCAAACCCGAGTGATTCTCATAGTAGGGCAGGATACCCATGAACCAAACACCCCCTTAATTATTTTCTCACTCTTCTATATACTATCAATTTTAACTCAATCCAACCACTTTCACTTTTATCTTTTATCCCTAACCACCTCAAACACTCAAACACTCAATCACTCAATTATCAAATTATATATTTTTAATTATTTTATATTCCATAATTGTAATATTATTATTTTTAATCATAATAATAATAATAATAATAATAATAAACTAAAATCATAGAAAAAAATGTAAATTAATATTAAAAAAACACACAACAATAATTGAAAGCGGAATGCGAAATTAAATAACATTTTGTAGAATGATTACAAAATGAGAGAAAATTATAAGATTTGATTGTGTGAAAAAATATGAAAAAATTGATCTCTATTTATAGAGGAAAAAAATTACAAATTTTGATATATTTTTTAATTTTTTTTACAAAAATATGTAAAAGATATACCCAATTGTATCCTTTGAAAAAAAAATATAACCAACCAATGAGAAAGCGCCACAGCACCATCTCTTTTGGAAGAAGTTGGTTGCCTCAAGTGTTTGCAAGAAGTTGGTTGCCTCAAGTGTTTGCTTTGTTGTATGTATGTCGGCAAACACATTCACCGTATAAAAATTTATACCAATTGTATTTTCATTTAATTGTATGTAATAATGTACTCGCTTTCGTTTTTTATCTGCAGTGGCTTCTCTCAGTTCACCTTCTCTCTTCGATGTGGGATGCCAGATCGATATGATTCAATTAAACAAGTCTAAGTTGAAACCAAAAACTCGATGACTCTTTATCAACCAACAGACAATAGATACATAAGAAAATTAACAAAAAGTAATGAGCAAAAGAATTTGCTCAAAGCAGCGAAAGACAAGACGCAAATCAAATAGCTAAAGGAAAAAACAACCCTATACACATCCACCGGGGACCAGTTTTCCGGAAGACGTGCCGATTACATGCGAGCACAGAGCTGTTGCCCTTCTTCCTCCACTATAAGCCAAGTCTATGTCTATGAGCTTCACATTCTTGCAAGGGAGAGCTTCACTGCACTCCAACTTCAACGCAATTTCCGTACCCGAAACGCCTCGGATGTTCTGGAACACCACATCCTCTATTTGCACAGCCGAGCTCGAATGACCGCCCTACATCATTATTATATTCACAAAAGAGATAATGTAAGTAAGAAAATTATAAATAATAAATTTTGGCATTTTAAGGTTACCTGCATGTAACAATGAGACGATGGACAATACTGTTGATCAATCACAATAGGGTTTTTTGAATTGTCCATAATTAAGTCTTTAAACACAAAGCCAGAAGCCACACTATACAAAGAAGGTGACCACGTCTTGATCCTAATACCATTATCCGAGCCTACAAAAGTGGAGTTCTTGACCGTTATACCCTTGACATATTCATGAGCGTGGCTTCTCCCTAAGCTCCCAATACTAATCCCATGGCCGGGCCCACATGAGACTCCATTTATATCGATATATTGGCTGCCGGAAACCATAGATACACAATCATCTCCGGTTCCAATGATAGTGTTTGAAATCTTGATATGACTCGAGCTTCCTATATGAATGCCATCTGTATTAGGGCTATCCGCAGGAGCTGAGATCTTCACCCTACTTATATTCATGTTTTCGCACGCAAAAATGTTGAAATGGGAGTTCTTGCTGTTGATCGAGTGTATATTCTGCACCCTTGAATTTCTTACAAAATCGAACCTCAAACTCTTCACATTAAAAAAAAATGATCAAAAATCAAAATGTAGTAATTAAGGTTGTGATTAATTAATTTCATGAAGCTTACAACGGGAAGAGGCTTGCAATTAGGGTTGCTTCTGCAGTCGTTGTAAGGCCAAGCTGCATGGCCTTGTCCATCCAAAACTCCACCGCCTTTGACGGTCAGATTGTCGACGTACCGGAAGGCTATCCACGTGTCAGTAAATAAGTGCGGTTGATCGGTGGGGGCCACTAGGGATCCTTTGATTAGGAAGGCCATTGAGCCGTTGCATGAGCCTTGGAATGAGACTTCACCTACCAAGAATCTCCCATTTGGAATCCAGACCCTACTCCTCCCATTGTATGCACATGCATCTTTCCATGCATTAAGAAATGCCTAAAATCGTAAATTAATAAATAAAACAATCCCATCAGAAATTATAAAGGCATAAGACACAAGAACAAAGATTCTTGAAAATTGAAAGCTTAAACTCACTTGAGTATTGTCTTTCTGTCCATCTCCAATGGCGCCATATTTTACTACATTGAAGAATTTCGGTGGCAAGGAGTGACTACAAACGGATATTACAAAAAATAGTAGAACGTTAAAACCTAATCTCATTGCCATTTCTTAAATCTAACTGAGGATTAATCTTTTTAACAGAGGGAAAGGAACTGTCTCTTCACAATCTATATATGCACGTAGGTTTTAAAACGAAAAGTCAGAAAATTAATTTTACTTTGAATGAGGATAAAGTCATTTTTAATGAGAATTGCCAATTTCTATTGATGGGATCGAATTTTTTTTATTATTTATTATTGTTTGTAAATGAGAATGAAAAGTCAGGTTTATTCTCTATTGTTCTATGTTGTTGATATATTAAACTTTAATGTGGCATTATGAATATTCTATAGATGGAACGACACTGCATAACGTAAGGAGAAAGCGGTTAAGATTCTTCCCCTTGGTCAATAGCACATCAAAAATAAAGAACTATTCAAATTCATTAAATGTTAAATTTAATAAAACTTAAAATCAATTGAATGAAAACATTTATTTGAGTGGCATATATGCTTTTCAGATACTCCATCTAATAAAATTGAATGAGAAATTGTTACACCATTTGCTACGTTTTTTTCTCCAAAGTTTAATTAGATCTTTCGTGTGACTGAGACCCAAATAACTTTTGTTTATTTAATTACCACTAATAAATTTATTTGTACTAATGTACATACATATAAACTAGTGAAATAAAAAGTCCATGCGTTAGGTACTTAAATGTTTTTTATATATATTTTTTTCAGGAGTCATATATTAATGTGTGTATGTGGAATGAGATATGTTGTCCACTTTTCTCGTATCTAATTGTATTCAGGATATGTTATTAATAGAATGGTGATATGGCTCCCCATTTATTTCAAAATAATTAAAATAATCTTTATTTGTAGGGTTAATAAATATCAATTAATGTATAAAACTGTTAAATGAGGATGTCATTTAATATTTTAGCACAAATTGAACATAGAAAATTAGACAGAATGATCGGCTCATGTGTATAATTTAGGCATATAATTGGTGATAAATTGGAGATCCACAACAATATTTTATTGACCAATTTTGAGATTGGTATGAATTTAAAATCCATCACTTTGATTTTGAATTAATTTTTGTGATTTTTGAGGATTTGAGACTTAAATGAATCCTCTGACCAAAAAGATCTAGCAATCCCAAGCGAATATAAAAACTTTAATTGATTGATTGGCACGATTTAATTGTTCAAATATTGGAAGAATTATGCAGCACTCATATTCAGACAAGATGTTAAGGTCAAGAATATCAGGCTCCTCGTACAATATTTCCATGCGTGTGTTTTATTCAACTCTCAATCGGTACAAAAAAGGAAGCACGCTGCAATTCTCTTAACTTACATCATTGCTATATGTCACGCTGTTTAGATGAATAACACGTGCTACTTGCAAAACTATTGTAATTGTGTGACATATATAGAAATACAAATTGTATCATATGTAAGTTTTTCAGCTCGAGATTGTGACATGCATAATACTTTGATGATATGATACCTTATTTTTTGCAAAGATGGATCCAAAAATAAGAATTCAACATTTTACTCGACTTCTTTCCGTAGTTTTAAAAAAGAAATAAACTAAAAGAACTTTTTGTCGGCGAACATCAATAGCAAGAAGATTAAATTAGTATACACATGTCGGGGCCTTTTTGAACCGAAAGGAGAAGAAAATAAAGTTATATGTTAGTGAATGATTTACACGGCCGCATATAGAACACACTTAGGTTCAATTAATTGTTTCAACGCATGCAATAACAAGATGTAATCTCATTCCTTTTACACTATTTAAGAAAACATTATTCCAAACGCAAGACTTAATTAAACACGATTCGCCTACATAAAAGGAACACTTATGTTACAAATGTATAATACACTTTAAAACCATTATAGTTGTATATAAGTACAAATATATAGCTTGAAGATCAATGGTATAAGCCAAAGATTTGATTCGATAAATATTAAATAATGCCATAGTTCACGAATTATGTAAAATTAGATAGAACTACAAATTCAAGAAATTTAAAGAGAGAGAGAGGGAGGGAGGGAGGGAGGGAGATGATACAATCATGTTATGCAAATACCCATGTACGGCTACTCAATTCTGTTGAAGAAAAGATGAAGCAATGTTGCGCATCAACAGTCAGAATTGATCGGCAAGAAATTGAGGATGCTCTAACTGGCTACTTGAAATGTTGGGATGAAGTGTAGTAGTGGGGAGAAGGAAGTTTTGGAAGGCAAACTGCGAAGTAGGCGGCAGCACGGCTGCTCTGCTCCGGAGTGCGGTGGGGCTGTGGTGGTTGTGCTTACCGAGATAGGTTGTGATCACCACCGTTGGATCCTCATACGATCTCTCGATAAGCTTCTTCACACCACACTTCTGGCTCGTGCATTTGTAGTAGCTCCTATGTCATACCAAATTTTAGCCCAAATTCCAACTCAAATAAAATGTAAATATCGTACTAAACTTGTTCTTACACTAGCTATAAATAACACTATATAATAATATCAAAAATTTGAAGTCAAAATTAATAACACAAACTAGTATGCAAATTAACCTTGGAAAAGGGCTATTTTTGACAGCTTTCTGGCCATACTTTCGCCATCTGTATCCATCTTCAAGATTATCTATCTCACTTTTAGTCACAAAGGCAAATCGTGCTTCTCTTGGCTTTTTCTCCACTTTCTTCTTCTCTTTGCTGCTACAAAAGATTGAGTGTAAGATATAGAGAATTAGGGTTTTCCTTTTTCAATTCAGATTTAAAACAGTTTTTTAATAATCATACTCTCAAGGGGATGGAGAAGGATCGAGAAGCCTAGATCTCTCACTCTCGTGGAAGTAAGAAAATACAAACTAAGCTATATATTGGTTCATTTCGGATTTAAAGCTAATTGTAAAGATGTATCAACACCATAGATCTTGCTAAAACCAATTAATCAAATAAGGGTTAGCAATATATACAAGTGGATAATAAGTTAATAATAACAATTAATTAATGGATAAACAAAACCTACACTTTGTTAGACTTCAATTGATCTTCTCCACCTTCACACACTCTTGCCTTCTCATCTCCGTTGCTTCTAGAATCTTCTTCTTCAACTCCGGCATCTGAAGAAGGAAACGACACCGAAGAATTGGGGGTCTCAGCAGCACTACTACTAGTCTCTCCAAGATTCTTGTTTGATGATGAGTGGGAAAGGTCAAAAGCAGCAGATCCATGAAAGAAGTCGGTGTAGCTCATGCCAGAGAGATGGAACATTCCGGTAGGGTTTTGGAGAGGGTGGTTGTGCATAAAACGAGTGAAGTTGTGATCAGTGGAGAAGGGGATTTGAAACCCTTCTGACCCCATGGTGTAAGCATATGAGTTGTTGTCTGCATCAGACATGTGAGATGATCTTCAATTCTTGCAAGATTTTGTGTGGACAAGAAAGATTTGCCAAAACTTAAGTATTTCTTGCAAGTAGAAGTTCAGTAAGATTAAAGGGCTTTTTTATCTTAGCTTAAGCTTTTTCACATACTGTTTTGCCTCCCCCATCACTTTCTCCCTCTCTCTCTACTCTCTCTCTAGAGAGAGAGCCGGGAAATATTCAAGAATAGAGAGATGAGTCATGGTCATGATCATGAAAGTGATGTTCAAATAATACACAACTCTATGGTTTGAATTCTTTTTGTATTACTACTTCCTAACCATTGGCCGACAATTTATTGAATATTTTATCACTATATATGTATATATATATTATAACACAAACATGTGCATTTTGACCAGATATGGTTGATACTAATTTAATTTGAAAAATATCGATCATCAAATCTAACATTTGATCATTGTTCCGGTTTGGAAAAATGACGTGGCACAACGAATGCATTAGATCGAACAAATGTTTCCATACGGTTTTCCATCATGCATTGTGTTTATGATGAGCATAATTCTACGATTCAATTGGTGGTACGTAGTAATTGTTTAGGGATTAGGGTTTCTAAGCGAATTTTCTCTACAAATTAATTAACTAGAAACTACGTACCCTAGCGGAATAGTTTTTTATCCCATAATTTCAACCGTGTCACAAATTACAAGAGTTCTTCAAGTGCTACAATTCGTTCATCTAAACAATATGACATATAGTCGGTGCTTTGGTGTTGAGATAAATAAACTTTTCATATAAAATCTTGAAAAAGACTTTAAAATATAATTTAAGACCTGTCTTTATTGAAAAGACCTAGCGTATATATATGATATTCAGACTGTTCAATCGCCCAATCGCATACGCTATTCTCATTATTAAAATATTTAAAATACAACTGTTAGTATAATAATTGTATAAATCATATTACATCCCAGAATAAAAGATCGAAATTGCATGTGACCGTCGTGGAATGAGTATATAATAAAGCCAAGATCACGGCATTCGAAAAGTCAAGTCATATCACGTGCACCGTCAATGTCATCTCTCCACACACAACACCTCACAATTCAAATGTTACAACCCCTGTAATCTAATTATTATACATATTCTTATATTATACAACGATAATCTTTTTCTTTTTTATTTTTTTCTTTTTTAAGTTAGTCTAACATAAATGTGAACAAAAGAATTCGGCCGCGTAGATAATTGAACTAGAATCAACCTCCAACCACTACTTTTATTCAGAACTCAAAACTATCTAAAAGAAATTACTACATACACATTTCTTGTATGGAAAAATGCACTGGCAATTGAGCAAATAATCACCAAAGAGATATACATAACGGCTAAGTACCCATGAAAAAACTGTACATCTCTCTCTCTCTCCCTCTCTCTAAATGGAGCTTCTTAATTTCCTCTAGATACATGACAACAGAAGCATGAAAGAGCTACAAATAATTCAAGATTTTCAACTGGGCCATCCTTGTCTTGATCAACAAGGAATGTTTTCCAGTTCAAAACTTTGAACATGTGCAAATAATGTAGCAAGACTAAAATTCAACTCCTACGTACCTCAAGAATTGTCTCTTATCAGTTTCTATCACCTGCATCATTAGTGTGGCTCTCTATCTCAGCCGAGCCACAGCTCTCCATGGACTCGATTTCCATGCACGTGCTTCGGCTCCTCCTACTCCGTCGATCCTGCACCAAAAATAAGCTCAAACCCTGGCTTGATCAATGAATCCCAAATCATTAAGAGATGGAGTGGGAGTTGTTCACCTCACGATAAGGGACCTCATCGGTGTCAAGCATACGGACAACGTGACTCATCTTGGGGCGTTTCTCTGAATCCGGATCAACACATCTAAGTGCAACGAGAAGTGCACGTTTCAAGGCTCGGGTTGTGGGCTTAACTTCAAGATTCGGGTCAACTACTTCCTCTGCTCTTCTGTTCCCAACCATCACTTTCAGCCACTCAACAAGATTAACCTGCATTGTGGCTTGTTAATTGTGTACTCGTTTTCTACCCACACTACATCTCACTGTTTCCGGCTCATAACTTTTCACCACGGGAGTTTAGGAGCTTGTGTTTAGTTGGTTTATTAGTGGACCAGAAACAAAAAAAATATTTGTTACCACTAATTTGTTGCTATTTTCGGTATAGACTAATGCTAATGGGACATTCCAATCGGGAAAACGATTCGGAAATAATAGGACAAAGGGAGTACAATGTTCGCGTCTACATCAATTGTCATGTGAAGATACTTATACCTCATCTGATGGACGGCCATGGTCCACGGGATCTCTTCCAGTAACACATTCAAGAAGCAGAACACCAAAACTGTAGACATCACTCTTTTCGTTCAACAAACCCGAATTTGCATATTCAGGAGCAACATAACTGAAATACACAAAGACACTTAGTTACAAAAATCTCATGAAGATACGTATGAGACAAGTTAAAGGGAAAGCTTAGAGGAACGTTGCATACCCAAATGTTCCCATCACTCTTGTAGCTATATGGCTTTCTCCGGAGTCCAAGAGCTTAGCCAAACCAAAGTCGGAAACTTTTGCATTGAACTCGTTGTCGATCAAGATGTTACTAGATTTTATGTCGCGGTGGACAACCTTTGGCTCAATAGCTTCGTGCAAATAAGAAAGCCTGCAGAACCAACATTAGATACCGTTAAACTGCAATGCAGATGACACTTTTGAATGGAATTGAAGTAGATATCAGCTTAATGACAAAAGGTTTTAATCTTAACTAAAGTAGAGCAAGCTGATGAGTGAATAAGTCATAAACACTTACGCTCTTGCAGTACCAAGCAGAACCTTCATACGGGCCTCCCACGTTAGGGTGCCGTGTTGTCTCATAGCCCCATGAAGCCACCGTTCAAGGTTTCCATTGTTCACATACTCGTATACCAACATTCTGCAAACATTCAACTAGTAAACATGCCAAATCGAAGTAACACTCAAGAAGATAAAAACAGAGAAAGAATTGGAAGTCATAGCTTCTAAATAGTGCTCATAAACTTCACCCAACTAAAAGGGTTTACCTATGAACTCCTTCTATGCAATAGCCAAGAAGCCGAACAAGGTTTTTATGTCGAACATGACCAATGGCCTCTACTTCAACCCTAAATTCTTTCTCCGCTTGGCCACTGCAACATATTTTTGTCATTTCACCATAAAAGTACCATTACAAGCCTCATGAGTCATGACCAGATACAAGTGGCCGGACTTTAGATAATAAATAGAATACTTACAGATTATTAAGCAGTTGCTTAACTGCCACCTCTGAACCATTGACCAATCTACCCTTATACACAACCCCATAACCACCTTCCCCTACAATATTCTCTGCTGAGAAACGATTCGTTGCCAGCTCAAGATCTCTAAGAGTGAACCAATGGCCCCAACCAAGATGAGATACTTCTTGCAAGCCAATCAAAGGGGATGCCATAACATGCCCGTAAGACAAAGAAGATTGTTTCCGGGCATTACCCGAACTTCTTTTCTCTCCGGAGTGGGAGCTATAAGTCCTCTCATGTTGGTACACTGAACTGCACTGGCTAACATCATCAATATCACTAGATTTACTTCTGCCTAAATGAACCAGCATCTTCTCCGAGTTCTTATCACTTGTTTTATCGTTAACAGTCAAGAATACGCTTTCGGGATGATCATATGTAGTTTGCTCCCCAACTATGTCAACCTTGATTTCCTTTGAAACATTAGGGATTTGAGAACTAGTGTAATTTTCCAAACCTCTGCCTTTGCTAGATTTTCGGCGGAACATTACCCATATTGACAAGATTCCAAGAATTAGAACTGTGAAGGCACCCACAGTTATGCCTATCAAAACCCATAATTTTATACCACCATATCTCTTGGATAATTCGGAATCTAAACTCATTTTCTGCAAACTGAAGGCTGGAGAGCAAATCTTGAAGTTGAAATTCTGTTCTGTGGAGAAGAATTAGCCCATTGAATATCTGGACCGCAGAAAAGAAATTACATTACAACAACAAAAAACCACTAAATCAGAATCTCTAACTCAAAGTGTAGATAACTAAGACCACTCTTCCTACTGCCCAATGCAATTGCAAATTAGGCCAAACCAAACAGCAGGAAAAATATTGGATATATAATTTCTCGACTCATGCTAACCAATCAAAAGGAAGAATACACGATGCAGAATGACAGACCTTTTATTGACCATAAACATGACTAAATCAAACCAAATTGCAAATCTCAATATTTTAGGCAACTTCAAAACTAAAACATCTTCTGATCCAAGCACAAAGAAAGAAATGCATCAAATGGATTTGAATAAACATAGAGAAGCTCTCACCTTTGCAACTGATCTGATTCAACAACCCCCTTGATCTCAACTCAAAGAAGCAAATAAAGTGCACTTTTTTCTTGCTGCAAACCTGCTAAATTAGCATATAATTCCAATGCGAGATGAAATGTGAAAAACCCACCACAAACTTCAAAGAAAAATAAGCGAAAAAGAATGGAGGAGTTGAGCGGCTGAACAGGAGTAGTTCAGAAGAAGGAAAGGGTGGCCTGAAGTGGGACAAAGGAATTCAAGAAAACAAATAACAATAATGCAAATCACATGAAGTCTTTTTTTTCTCGAACAATGCCAGACAAAAATCTAATCTTTATAAGTGGGCAGAGTTTTATTTTAATGGTGGAAAGAATTAATAGTGTAGGGAGATGCCTATTCAAGGCAAAGTTTGGTAGGTGGGGTTTTGTGAATGTGGAAGAGAGAGAGGGACCGCATCACTGTGAGGCTGTAAAGGAAGCTTGGTTTGCAATGGAGGAAACCGCACATTATACCAGAGAGAGAGAGAGAGAGAGAGAGAGAGAGGGAGAGAAGAGTAAGCGTCGTTGAAAATGAGGCGAACAGAAGATAGCATTTATACCAGAGAGGATAAGAAAAGGGCCGAGTGACATAAGATCTTACTAAACTATTATACAATTAATTTTAGTATTAAATCATTATTATTATTATTTATTATTATTATTCACGTAATAAGAAATAGTATTATTTAATTTGAATAAAATTTTAGAGAACTTAAAATAGGCCCAAAGGATAAACAAGAAGATATCAAAACAATTTGATAAAATAAACTTTTATGTGAGATAATTTTGGTTAGTAAATTGATATGGAAACATTTCTTTATATACAAAAATAAATGTCCAATTTAATTCTATATACTCAATTTACTGCGAATAATTAAATTTATTCCTATAATAGAAAGGAACATATCAAGAAGTCTCGATACATATGATAGAAGTTAGATTAAATTAACAAAAATGTAAGATTATCACGTTTATTATTAAAACCACAATTTTCCGGAGCGGCTTGTACATTTGCATACCCTTTGTGTACCACACCACAAGAGTATTGACATGTGAAAATTTTTATTAAAATAAATAGATCACATTTACCACATGTCAATACTATTGTGGTGTGCTACACATAAGAGTATACAAATATGGTTCACACAAGCCTTTGTGACAATTTTCTATAGTCAATTACCAAAGTGAAAAAATTCAATCGTCTGTACAAAAGGAAGATTTTAAAGAGAGAGATAATAATATCACAGATTAATTAAAACTTATCCAAATAAAAACAAAAAATAAAAAATTTAAACATCTTACACAATGGCCATCATGGACAAACATCAAATTAGAGTACACTAATTAACAACTTCCATTCCTATTAGCCTGTCAATTTCTTAGAACCGGTTATCTATTTGCGAACCGCATACCGATCTAAAACGCTTCAATCGATTCAGTTTTTAACCATTTTTTTTATTTGGTCCAATTTCAATAGAAAGTTCTTGGTTCAGTTTGATTCAGTGAAAAATAAAATAAAAACAGTTAAATAGGCAGGTTAACCAACCAAATTGATAGTTCCACTTTATTCTTGATTGAACCAAGATCTTTTTCATTGAATTATGAGTTATGACTATGAACAAATATTTATTATATACCCTCTATTTCAAGGAGTGTGTCCCAATTATTTTTTGCACGTATATTAAGAATAATTGTTGGTTGTGAGTGAAAGGTGTATCCCACAAAATGAGAGTGATTAGTTATGTGTAGAAAAATTTTCATTTTTTGAGTAGAACAAGACTGATGAGATAAATCGAAAAGGAAAGCGGGGAAAGAAAAGGTGTATCCCACAAAATGAGAGTGATTAGTTGTGTGTAGAAAAATTGTCATTTTTTGAGTAGAACAAGATTGATGAGATAAATCGAAAAGGAAAGCGGGGAAATATGAATAAAATAGAGGGAATACTCATTATTGAAGATTATTAAGGTTAGTGGTGCGTGTTTAATATTAATTACGGATGGATGGTTTAATGGTATATCGCTATTCAAAAACAAATAATGTACATTTCGAATAGCGGATGCAGATTTTTACTACTGGAATTGGAATCACTTTTCAAGTTCCAGCGCCCAATTTTCCAAAATAGTATGAGGGGATCCTGTAACGGTGACACTGGATCAGAATCTCTTAGTTTGTTGTTTTCTGTCTATAACTTAATACTCCAACTAGATGCTCCCTTTTTCATATGCCAGCACGAGGGTACACACAATTTTATTTTATTTTTATGATGAGAGTAACCGCAGCCATTACCGAAGTGCGCATTGGATAAACCCCGCTTCTGTGCTCTAACCACAAATTATGTATCTTAATAAATAGTTATGTGACAATTCTTTATAAAGAGAAATCCACTATCACATTTTATGGTAGTTCCTTGTTAGTATCTCAACCCAATTAACTTATTTTGTAAGATAATGGGCCTACCTAATTAGCCCAATTAATTCTAAGATATTCTTGGGTCCAGAGAGAATAGTTAGGGGAATATGGTAGGTAATAATAAATCCTTTTTTACAATTATTTATAGAATAAAAACAATATAATCAGCAAATACTTTTGTAACAATTGAAATTTGCAATCTTAAATCAGATTGTGTGCAATAACATTAACATGCAAAGATACTTTTTCTTAAAATGGTGTAACTATTTTTATTTTTAATATGTGATACTATTAAAATAATCATTAAGATAACATAATTACCTACTTCCATAATTGAAAATTGTCACCTTAATCTTTGGAGTTCTGCTATGAAAAGCAACCCGCTCAATAACACTCATAATATAACCACAATTACTAAAAAAACTCATACCTTTTACACTTTTCAACTTGACAAGTCAGAACATCTATCATTTTTTCAACTATTTTTCTATTTTTTGAGCATCAATAATTAAATCAAAAAATATCAACGTTGATTGAGACTTTGTTTGAGAAACTAACTTAAATAAAATAATTTATTATAAATAACTTATTTTATAAGAACTTATCATATAAATTCTTAAATTTAAAAAAGTTGTGTGCGTTTTGATGCAACATTGATAATAACTTATAGTATTATATATAAAAAAATTAAAATGTAAAAAACTATAGGAGTTAGGATTCAATTAGTAGATTTATGCATAAGCTCCTTATAAATTTCTCGTGGAGTAAATATTAACTTACATAAATAAATCAAAAATAACTTATGGGGGAATAAAATATTTCGATAACTCTCTTAAACACACATAAATAACTTATTTTTTAAAATAAATTAAAATAAGATATTTTTAAAACTTAGTATGCATAATGCGAAAATGAAAGCACCAATAACGGTAAGTTGAATAAGTAAAAAAAGTGAAAAAGGTTACAAATTCTTAAAGAATACTAGTAGTACGGTCCGGATCTTCTGGCCCATTTCCGGTGGACCACTTGGTGGCCCACCAATCACGCGGCGCCACGCGTGCATTGGTGGGCCCCCAAGCCAATAAATTAATATTAGAGTGTAAAAAAGGTAGACCACCAATGCACGCGTGGCACCGCGTGATTGGTGGGCCACCAAGTGGTCCACCAAATGTGGGATAGAAGATCCCTGGCGCTAGTAGTATTAACTATATTATGAATATTATTACTCAAATTTTTGTTTTTATATTTTACTTATAAAGTAGAATATATTTTAAAAAATATCTCTATTATTCTCTCATTCTATTTAGTTTATAACATGTTATCAGCACGAAGGAGCTCTCAAGAAAAAAAAACAGTTCGTCGGAGGTAAAAAAATTTCCAACACATTTCAATTTATATTTTTTTTTTGTTTACATCAATCCACTTTTACAAGTGGTAGTTATATTTTAAGTGTAAATTTAAAACCATTTTTTTTGTTTAATGTTGTTTACGTCAACAATACTCTCCTTTATTTAATTTTGTTTACGTCAACGCATATTTACGTCAACACACTTTTACAAATGAATGTTAGTCTTGAAGTAAATTCTTATCCTCTCATTTATTTAATTAAAAAAAATGATGTTTTTGTTTTTCTCAAATCCTTATATTGATAATAATTATGATAATTATATTATCGTGCATGGTTTAGATAAGTAAATCAATCACTTATTTTGAATCATGCACTTTCTTCGAGAAAATCATTATACTTATTGTTGCTCCAGAAGTAGCACACTATATTAATATCCTGAAGAATATTATAAGCTCTTGAAGAGTGATTCCAAAACATATTTTTAACTTGATTTGTTGCTCCAGAAGTAGCATAATCAATATTCCTAAAGAATATTACATGCTCTTGAAGAGCATTTACTCTACGCTTTTATTTATTTATTCGTTTGTTTGATTGTTTGTTTATTTATTTATTTAATGTTAAATTACAATTGTTGCTCCTGAAGTAGCACGATCCATATTCCTGAAGAATATCATATGCTCTTAAAGAGCAAATCAAACTTATTCATTGAAATGATTTAATTGTTGCTCCAGAAGTAGCACACATTTAATATTCTTGAAGAAGTATTTATAATTTTTTTTTCTTTTCTGCATATTATAATATTTATTTATATATTATATAGACATATAATCTAAAATTATTGCTCCCGATCCGACAAAAATTATATGTCTTAGATTGTTGATGCCGAGATTCATTTGATCTCAAGGGGTATAGGAGAGACTATACAAGAAGAAAACAATGCATCCCCGTAGGATCGCGCAAAGGCACTGATTTTCCTTCGTCACCATCTTCATGGTGATCTAAAAAAATGAGTATCTCAC
The DNA here is from genome assembly GCA_028984105.1 of Lavandula angustifolia. NCBI lineage: Eukaryota > Viridiplantae > Streptophyta > Magnoliopsida > Lamiales > Lamiaceae > Lavandula > Lavandula angustifolia. The sequence goes on along the minus strand of CM054823.1, from coordinate 15,381,104 downwards.
CGTAAAAGATCCATATGAATTGTGGAACAACCTTAAAGAAAGGTTTGATCACCAAAGGACTGTTATCCTTCCTAAAGCTCGATACGATTGGTTGCATCTTAGACTGCAAGACTTCAAATATGTGAGTACTTATAATTCTGAATTGTTCAGAATTAGGTCCACAATGAAATTATGTGGAGAAACAATCACTGATGAAATGATGCTTGAGAAAACATTCTCCACATTTCATGCCTCTAATGTTCTCCTACAACAACAATATAGGGAGCGAGGTTTCAAAAAGTACTCCGAACTAATATCTTGTTTATTAGTTGCCGAGCAAAATAATGAATTGCTAATGAAAAACCACGAGTTAAAACCCACCGGTTCCGCTGCATTTCCTGAAGCCAATGCGACGTATGGATATGGTCGTGGAAACCAACATGGACGTGGGCGCGGTCGTGGTCGTGGTCGTGGTCGTGGGCGTGGTCGTGGGTATGGACGCCGGCATAGTAATCCCGACCATGCAACCTCGAGCAACAAAAGGTCTAAGACATCCAAAGATCACAATTCATCCAACAAGGAGGAAATATGTCATCGATGTGACATGAATGGGCATTGATTGCGTACCTGTCGTACGGCGAAACACCTTGTGGATCTATTGTAGGGAAAGAGTCCCATACCTGAGCGATCGTCCTAGATACGATCTTTTCGACTCGGTCCAGAAAAGGTCTTTTGGACTGTTCCCGTGCCCAAGCTTCCAACTCTGGATGGACGAAGACGCACGAAAGCTTACGACAAAACACTCGGACTCACTTTTTTCGGAACACACAACAAGAAGCTCGTTGTGAGGAAATGGCCCCTTGCCCACTATTTATAAGGGCTTGGTCAAAACCCTAATGGGCCTTTGACCTCCAAGCCCAACCAATAGCTAAGGGGCCACTATCCCATTACCAATTGTTTTGGTCCATTAAAGGGCCAAACAATTCCAGGTAATTAAGTGACCTAGTGAGTATGAGAGAAAATGTCGCATATGACTGGGCATATGTTCGGGCCAGACCAGGGACCTAATACAAGAAATAAAGACGGGCCTCAAGTGAATTAATTTTCCATACTCAGCCTAGAGTATTATTAATTCACAAACATAGATTCATTCCACTAAAGAATCTATGTTGACTTACCCCTTTATCCCAAAAGTTGAGTTAGGGCTTGTATTTTTAACTTCAGTTAATCCCCATATTTAAGATATCGAATATCCATTAATTGATTAAGTTTACTGACTACTTAATACAATTAATATCTTATCCTTGAGTAGTACCACTCGACCTTATTATCATACTTGAACTTAATCAACATGCAGGGTTTAGCATGATAAACCTTTCGACTCAAGGGGATATCATCAACCCTATAATGGGATACGGATGCATGATGCAGATAACCAGCCTGAGCTACACGCAACAACACTCACCCAAGATACAGAGATATACGGTCGCGATGACCCTCACCCATAGTAAGTCAAAGTGATAGCTAGTTGCGTGCACTCAGCTGAAATCTCATCAAGCTTAAGATCAGCTGAGTCTCCGAGACCTTGGTTCTTCACACGGGTCAGTTAGAAGAACACGTCTCACCGCGATCCATCAATACATAAAATGTATCAACATAGACAAGTGACCAAGACAAGCCACTTCTTATCTACGTTGCAGCCTAAACCGGCAACTTGTCCTAAAGTTGCATCGACTGTGATAACTGTTTATATCTCACTAGTTCAACCAATCACTACAGTCTTTTGTGATCTACAACACACTATATGATCTAACTCACGTGAGATAAAGGACTAAATTGTGCGATTATAATAATCAGATAGGAGAATAATAATAGTGGTAACATGAAACATTGTATACAAGCAAATACGTAGACTGCTTTCAGTATACAATCCCTACATCTATATCAGAGTTCAATCAAGGGAAAAGTAAAGAAGGAGACCAATGTCCTCGACTATGACGGTTCGAGTAATCCAACAACTCACTTAGATGTCTCTGATTTCTTTAATGACCCAAATGACAACATTGATGGCTTGATTGGTGGTGGTGTTTTAGAAGACAATTGATGCAGCTTTTGGCATATTTAGCTTTTATCATTTACCTTTGTTAAATAATTTATTTCATTTGCTTACACAACTCTATCTTAGTCTTGTTATTGTTTTTGAAACTTATTGTTCTTCTTCGGATTATTGTCGATTGCCTTTTACTGATTAGGAAATTATTTTCTTGAAAAACAATGTCTTAGAAAATGCAAATGTATCATTGTGATATATGTTTAGCTGATAGTGCCACCACACACACCATTCTCCAAGATAAAAAGTATTTTCAAAAACTAACATTAACTGAAGATAATGTTAATACTATATCTGGTGCATCGAACATCATCGAAGGCTCCGGAAGAGCTTGTATCATTCTACCAAATGATACTAAATTAATTATAGAGCATGCCTTATATTCTAGTAAGTCCAGAAGAAACTTACTAAGCTTTAAGGATATTCGCTGCAATGGCTACCACATTGAAACAATGTCAGAAGGTAGTAACGAATATCTATATATAAATTCTTTTGTATCTGGCCAGAAGCAGATCAAAGAAAAATTATCAACACTACCATCCGGGATGTATTACACATTTATCGAGGCAATTGAGACGAACCATGTCATGAACCCAAAGTTCAATACTCAAAAAGTTTTTTGCTTTGGCATGATAGATTTGGACATCCGGGAGCAACTATGATGCGCCGCATCATTGAAAACTCATGTGGACACAATATAAAGAACCAGAAGATTCTAATAACAAATGAATTCGCATGTGGTGCTTGTGCGCAATGCAAGTTAGTCATTAGACCATCCCATACGAAGGTCAATATAGAATCTCCATCTTTCTTGGAAAGAATTCAAGGAGATATTTGTGGACCTATACATCCACCATGTGGACCATTTCGATACTTTATGATATTGATTGATGCTTCCTCTAGATGGTCCCATGTATGCTTGCTTTCTAGTAGAAATGCAGCTTTTGCTAGACTACTTGCTCAAATAATAAAATTGAGAGCTCAATTCCCAAACAACCCGATTAAGAGGATTCGTCTCGATAATGCTAGTGAGTTTCAGTCTCAAGCATTTAATAGTTATTGTATGGCTATTGGGATTGAGATTGAACACTCGGTTGCTCATGTTCATACACAAAATGGTTTAGCAGAAGCGTTCATTAAACGTCTTCAACTTATTGCTAGACCATTACTTATGAAATCAAAACTCCCAATTTCGGCTTGGGGTCATGCCATTTTGCATGCTGCATCATTAGTTCGGATTCAGCCAATAGTCAACCAACAACATTCCCCAATGCAAATTGTTTTTGGTAGAGAACCTGATGTTTCTCACTTGCGGATTTTTGGTTGTGCTGTCCAAGTCCCAATTGCACCCCCACAATGTACAAAAATAGGTCTCCAACGAAGGCTTGGGATATATGTTGGATTTGATTCACCCTCGATCATAAGATATCTTGAACATTTAACGGACGATTTATTTACTGCACGTTTTGCAGATTGTCATTTTGATGAAATGACATTTCCAACATTAGGTGGAACAAACCTACATCCAGAAAAGCAAAAGGAAATCTCTTGGAATGAAAAAACCTTATCACATTTTGATTCCAGAAGTAATCAATATGAACAAGAAGTTGAAAAAATAATTCATTTGCAAAAGATTGCAAATCAAATTTCTGATGCTTTCATAGATACAAGAAAAGTGACACTATCTCACATATCAGCTGCCAATACACCTGCTAGAATTAGTGTCCCTGAAGGACAAACAGCAATGGTAGCAAATGAATCTAACGTCCGTCAAAAACGTGGTCGACCAATTGGTTCCAAAGATTATGTGCCTAGAAAGAGAAAGGCACAAAGCACGAACCAAACAATGACGAAAATTATTGATCAAAATAATGTAGTTCCTTAAGAACCACAAGCGTCCGAAAATCATGAGATCTCAATAAATTACTTATCTTCTAATAAGATATTGGAGAGAGAAAATATCGTCGCGGAAGATAAATTTGCCTTTAATATGACTCTTGAAGTTCTAAATGAGGATCCTGAACCGCGGTCTGTTAAAGACTGTCAAACTAGACATGATTGACCAAAGTGGAAAGAAGCCATACAAGGTGAACTAAATTCCCTTGAAAGCCGGAAAACATTTAGACCTGTAGTTCAAACTCCGGAAAATGTTATCCCTGTAGGATACAAATGGGTCTTTGTTCGAAAGAGAAACGAAAACCATTAAATTACGAGATACAAAGCAAGACTTGTAGCACAAGGTTTCTCTCAAAGACCGAGAATTGATTATTAAGAAACACACTCTCCGGTAATGGACGCGATTACATTTAGATTTTTGATGAGTATAGTTGTGTCAGAAAGATTTGATATGCGCCTAATGGATGTAGTAACTGCATATCTATATGGTTCACTAGATAGTGACATATACATGAAAATCCCAGAAGGATTTAAATTGCCTGAAGCATATAAGTCAAAACCCAAAAGCATGTTTTCAATTAAACTGCAAAGGTCGTTGTATGGTTGAAGCAGTCTGGTCGTATGTGGTATAATAGACTTAACGAGTATCTCTTGAAAGAAGGGTACAAAAACAATGATGTTTGCCCTTGTGTTTTCATTAAGAAAACAAACAATGGATTTGCAATCATAGCAGTTTATGTAGATGATTTGAGTTTAATTGGGACTCCTGAAGAGCTCAATAAAACTGCTGAATACTTGAAAATGAATTTGAGATGAAGGATTTAGGAAAGACAAAATTCTGTCTTGGTTTGCAAATTGAACATGTCCCTGAAGGACTATTTGTTCATCAATCCTCATATACAGAAAAAGTCTTAAAGCGATTTTATATGGATAGAGCGCATACATTATCATCACCAATGGTCGTTAGAACACTTGATGTGTATAAAGATCCATTTCGACCTATTGAAGATGGTGAAATGATACTTGGTCCTAAGTACCATATCTTAGTGCAATCGGAGCATTGACTTATTTAGCTAATTGCACAAGACCGGATATAGTTTTTTCTGCAAATCTTCTCGGAAGATATAGCTCTACACCCACTTTAAGGCATTGGAATGGTGTTAAGCACATTCTACGTTATCTAAAGGGTACCATTAACTTTGGATTATATTACTCAAAAGGTTCTGGTTATTCTCTAGTAGGGTATGCCGATGTTGGTTATTTATCCGATCCACATAAAGCCAAGTCACAAACTGGCTATGTTTTTACACGTGGAGGAACTGCTATATCTTGGAAGTCCGTTAAGCAAACCTTGACTGCAACATCCTCAAATCATTCTGAAATAATTGCAATCCATGAAGCAAGTCGAGAATGCGTGTGGTTACGGAATATGACAAGTCATATCCAAAAGTCGTGCGGATTAGCTTCTTCAAAGGACAATCCGACCACGTTATATGAAGACAATACCGCTTGTATCACGCAATTGAAGGGAGGTTACATCAAAGGCGATCGGACAAAGCATATTTCTCTCAAGTTTTTCTTCACACATGAACTTCAAAAGAATGACGATATCGACGTTCAATCGAGTGATAATCTAGCAAATTTATTTACGAAGGCACTACCGACGTCAACATTCAAGAAGTTGGTACACAAGATCGGCATGCGCCGATTCAAGGATTTACAATGATTGTTTTGAGGGGGAGCAACTGTACTCTTTTTCCTTTGACCAGTTTTTATCCCATTGGGTTTTTCTGTCAAGGTTTTACCGAGATATCAATTTCTGTTTAAGGATGGTGAATTAAGGGGAGTGTTGTAAATAATATTTACCGTATATAGATTGACTATATGTAAACCTTAGCAATCAATTAGCCCATCTTGTGTTGCCTAAAAGTTTATCTTGTACTCTATAAATAGAGATCCCATCATCATAATAATTGATATCAATTTTCTCATTCTCTTTATTATTCTCTCAATCTATTTAGTTTATAACAGATCTATTTAAACAAAAAAAAAAAAATCTCCTATTGACATTTGACATTTGCTATTATCCAAAATTATGGAAGTATTGAGTTGAAGCAAAAGGGGCGGGAAGAGCGGAGGCAAGAAAAAGGGCAGTTTTACCTGCGTCTCTGATTCAGGATGCCGAACCTTTACTCTGTTTCACTCACTTCAAAAAGCGATGAATTTTCAAATTCCTTACTTCTTCCTAGAGAAACCGAAAGAAAAGAAGCTAAAAGATTTTGCCCCACTCCTTCTCCAAAGCATCAATTCTTCTCGCTTTGTATATATGCATTCTTCCACACTGATGTTCAGTTGCACTTTCTCCAACGGGATTCTTCGGGTTCTCGAATTGGTGGGAACTTATCAGGCATTCGAGCGATTAGGGCGGTGGCGTTACCATGGCGAGTAGTAGTGGGACCAAGGACGATGTGGGCCCACCGCGGTTGCTGTCCAAGAGGCTGACGAGAGCGCTGACCGTGGGGGACTCTTCCGACGACAACTCCGCCGTCGACAGTGAGCTTGTACCGTCGTCGCTGGCCTTCATCGCCCCCATCCTTCGTGTCGCTAATGAGGTTGAGAAAGACAACCCTCGTGTTGCTTATTTGTGTAAGAATTTGAATTGAGCTCTTTTTCTGAGATTTTTTTTGGTTTTGATTATATATATATATATATATATATATATATATATATATATATATATATATATAATTTATGGCGGATGTTGCTTTTCATCTTTGATTTTGTACAATTAAACCTTGATAAAGTATATTCGATGAAGTAATAATCTCGCTTATATAATAATTTTTTCCGAGCCCGATATAGGTGAATGCACTAAAATAATGTTCGATAAAGTAATAACCTCGTTAAATGAATATTTTCTTCTAGTCCCAAAGTTATTACTTTATCGAGGTTTAACTGTATCTGAAGTCTCGTTGTGAAAAACACTGACTGAAGTAGGATTGGGTGCTACTTGAATTTCTTTAGGCGATTTTAAGTTAATTTTGTTGATGATTCCAAATTGTTTTGCTTTTCTCTAAGTTCTGTGTGGACCCAATGTGCATGCAGAGTTGGGCTATAAGGTTGATGCAATGGCTGCACTGGCTAATATGATGCACTGTATGAAACATGATTGTGTGATGAAAATTTTGACAAGGGGCAGGGGAGTTGGCCGTGTCCGGACTATATGATTCTTTGTGCAATTAAACACATATTACGACATTTTAGAAATTGTTTTGTTGTGTAATATATGGATTTAGTCCTTTTGTATTACTTTGAGTCGTCAAGGTTATGTCTGCCCTTTTCCATGCTCCTAAGCAGGGGACCATATCATCTCAAAAACCATTTTTTCTAAACCTCGTAATTTTAGTTTAGGCATCCAGAAAGTTTGTTTCCTTTACTTTATGGATTTTAGGAGATGCCTCTGCGAAATAGCTTCATATAACTTTCATTTTAAGATGAAACTTTCTGCACTGCTGAAGCTCTAACTTGGTTTCTCATGCAAAGTTTTTTCAAACTAAGAATGCTTAGGAATTAAAGACCAGGCTAGCAGCTATTAAAACTCATTCCATCAATTATATCTTTCCCAACTTGGAACAAGTGTTAAATTCACATTTGCTTCATAAGGTAAGCCAATAAATAGAGAAAATGGAAATATGGAATTTATGTATTTTATATAAGTTCTCCTGTTTTACGTTCTTGTTATGCTTGTGAGTTTTTTCTAACGAGGTTGTTGTGCTTTTGAGTTAATTAATTTATCTTCCTGTCCTTTTTTGGGGAAAAAACTGTTCCAGGCCGTTTTCATGCATTTGAAAAAGCGCACAATGCTGATCCAACATCCAGTGGGCGGGGTGTTAGGCAGTTTAAGACATACTTGCTACACAGACTCGAAAAGGTTAGCATGATGTTGATTTTTCTTTTTCTTAGCAATCTATTTTGATCTCTAGAGTAACTAGGTTCATAATACTTTATCTCATGACTCCTGATTTTTTTCCCCAATTTTCTGCTCTGTGCTCGTCTCCAAATACTTATTCCTAGATTCAATTTATATTTGAGATGAAAACAGAATGCTAATAAACAGAGAGAGATCTGTTTATAAACACGGTTTACATATAAACATGACGACTGAAGAAGGCTAAAACTATCAGTAATGTCATATTGCCATGTCTTTATCCACATATGAGCAGCACTGGCTTTACTTCATTTGTTAATAATTTCTCTATATCCAAGTCCTCTTTCCTAAGAGAAAAATAGTTCTTTTTTGAGTATCCATTTGTTATCACAGCTCACCAATACCTACGACAAAATGATAAGACCAATCACGCCCTGCTGCAACAACAGCAAACATATATCAATCGACAATCATATGGATAAAGGAAGAGGCAATGATGTGTTCTAGGCAAATGATTAATTATAGAGAGTAGAAAATAGTTTCTTAATCAAAACCTGGAACCTGAAATAGCATCTTTTGGATGATATTTGAAATTTATTCAGACACCATTTCTGCTGTATCCTGATATAAACATCCAAATACAAACTAACGTAAACACCAGTTAACTACAAATAGCTGTCTCTACTTAAACACAGCGCATTTATATTATGGTGCTTGCCTCAGAACTTTATATTTTTGTTTCGGTTTAATACATCTATTCTTGTTTATGTTACAAATTTTGTGGTCTCAGGAAGAATTAGAGACAGCACCTATCCTTGAAGATAATGACCCCAGAGAAATCCAGAGATTTTACCAGGATTTCTATAGGGATAATATCAAAACAGGAGAACATACAAGCAAACCGTGAGGCTTAGTCTCAAACCATTTTTATTGTTTAGATTAACTACAGAATGCTTACTTGATGGTTTAATGATATTAATCTTCTATAATCCTATAAGGGAGGAGATGGCGAAAAAATATCAGATTGCTACTGTTTTGTATGATGTTCTGAGGACTGTTGTTCCTCAAGCAAAAGTTGACAAGCAGGTCTGATTTCCTTTACTAGTTAAATTATTGTCTTAGTTTGTTTTAATTGTTTATAATTCAGTTGTATGGTATCATAAATGCAGACCCAAAGATATGCTAAAGATGTTAAGGAAAAAAAGGAACAATATGAGCACTACAACATTCTGCCTTTACATGCTGTTGGTGTTAAACCAGCAATTATGGAGCTCCCTGAGGTTATTGTTAAATATTCTTCTGGAAGTTTTTCAGAGTCTTGCTTGTGTTGTGTCCATACGGTTCTCATTCAAATACAAATTATGCAATTCAGAACTTTTTCTAGCCCCCCTTTCTCTCCATCTTATATCGGTTTACTTATTCAGATAAAAGCAGCACTTCAAGCTATTCGTCATGTAGATTATCTTCCTACATTCCAAATGCCTGAAGAAAAAGAGAGGCCAGATATCCTTGAATGGCTTGCTTTACGATTTGGATTTCAGGTACGCTTACTACTTAGTACTAATGTCATGTTATTGAAGAACAAATGTTGTTTAAGGACTTGAGTAGCCATTTCATGTTAGCATAATTTTTAGTAGCTCTTGGTACTTGACTAAATTATTATGCTTCAGGCTCCCATTTCCTAACTTCACAGGAAATAGCTGTAGGAGATAAAATATCTAGGTTCTTGCATGACATTATTCTTTTCATTCATTTTATTGACTGCATTTCAAATTATTTTTCCTTTAGTTTCCTGGATTTGATGCTAAATATGGCTACCTCAAGTAATCATATATCTGTATTCTCCTTTGTTGTTGAAGAAAGGAAATGTCGCAAATCAGAGGGAACACTTGATATTGCTTCTTGCTAACATGGACATACGGAGGAAGAATATTCAGACTTACACACATGTAAGCATGCTATTTTTTCTCCATGGATTAATCAAAGATAAAAGTTTATGTATGCCATGCCTCTTTTAGGTGAACGCCTTCTTTATTAAGTTTTTTTACTTTTCCATTTAACATACTAATGATATTGATGGAAAATGTAACACAGTTGGATGGCAAGACAGTTCAGCTATTGATGGACAAAACTTTTAAGAATTATCAGTCATGGTGTAAATATCTACACCTTAAACAACATCTGGAGTAAGATGATTGTATTATGGCTGCACCATTACCAAAATTTCCATATTAGTATGTCACATAACCATGTAACTAATTACGTGCTTACAGATGTCCAAGGGATGAAAGAAGAATACAGTTGCAGCTTCTATACATTGGACTTTATCTCCTTATTTGGGGTGAAGCGTCAAATATTCGATTTATGCCAGAGTGTTTATGCTATATTTTTCACTGTGTAAGTTCCCTTCAGTAATCCACAATATCTTATTTGATATGCTACTATCGTTAGTATAAGCCGAAAAAGGTTTCTGCTGTTCCTCCTTTTTCCTGTTTAGTTTCTCAAGTATGTCTATTGGACTCTTGATCTTTCTTAATACATGTCGAATCTAGTGGCTTACTTTTGGATGCCAGCTTTAATGGAGCATTTATGGTAAACCTATATGCTCTAAGTTCAAAACAATTTTAAGTTTGGTTTGAAAACGACCATACAGATTGAGAGTTGTTCAGTTTCACTTAGCCCAGCCAATCCAATTTGTTGAGACTCCGAGCAGCCTCTTAGTATTTCAAGCATAAGTTGGATTGATCCTTATACTGAATCTTCTATTGTATATCAAAATAATTACATAACTGCAATTTGATTAGTTTACTTGTACATGATTTAACCATATTCTTTATTTTCAAGTTTAAAGGACAAAGCTTCCCTAGTAGGCATTTTATGTGGTAACAACGCTATTATGTTTTTTGACATTTACTTATAACTTCTGAAGTCTCAGTAAAGCTTGAAATATGCATCTGCAGATGGTGAATATAAGGGGTGCGTTGACCTAATGCATCTCTGAAATTAAATGTATATTGGAAGCACTTCAACTAAAGGACTGATATTGTATTAGAGATAAAAAAAAGAAACGATAATCATTTTATGTTGTATGTCATGGCTGGATTATACTTTGATACAATAGTTTATTGGATCTATGATTTCTTAAAGATGAACCAAGGACATCAATATCTTTCACATGAATGGAGCAGTAGCACATTGTTTCTAAAGCGTCAATCTGATGATTATTCTTGTAGTTTCGAAAAAAAAACTCCCTTCTTATTATGCAAATGAGTAACTTGTTCTGTTTGGGAAAACAAGATGGCAAAGGAGATGCATGAAACTTTGTTTAACAATGCTCAACATGTTACTGGAGCTGCTTCTCAACTAACGCCAATAGGTGACGAATCATTTCTGAAAAAGGTGGTGACCCCAATTTATGAAGTCCTGCAAAAGGTAAATCATTGTCTTCAAATCTAGTTTTGGTTACTTGAGCATTCATTTCATGCTAACTCAATCATTTTCTGAATAAAGGAAGCCAGAAGAAACAAAGATGGGAAAGCAAGCCATTCAGCATGGAGAAACTATGATGATCTGAACGAATACTTTTGGTAACTTACAAATTATCAAATCTATATTTTCTAGTTACGTCTCAAAACAACTGTTGAACTTTATTTAGGATATATGTGTGTCAAATCAGTTTCATCTCTGTGAAGAGGATGCACAAATAATTCTTATTAATGTGATCTTGGGATCATTCCCCGTGTATATAGATAATAGAGTGGTCCCATGCAGCTAACCAGTATCTCACGGAAAGCTTCTTAGTAACCTAACTTACATAGCAGCTGATATCTGCTCTCTTTGGTATTTTTGTTTCATAAAAGTACAAGTGGCCCTGAAGTCCTAATACATTAAAGGTCCACACCTTGTTAGACACACCAGAACTAAGATCATTGAAACCTTTGTAGATACTTCATGGGTCAAATCTGATTTGTTTATCCATGATTCATAATTATTTCACTTTTCTGCCCTATGCTGAATTTATTTTCTGTTTTTTGGATGGTTTTGGACTTTCCTTTTCCTTCCTTGTCAGGACTAAGAAGTGTTTTCAGTTGAAATGGCCACTGGATCTTGGGGCTGATTTTTTTGTGCATTCCGATGTGATAAAGTCCAGAAACAAGGTATAAAGGCATATCACATAGATTCATTTACAGCATGCTAGTGATAGAATTTATGTAACTATATGCCTTTATAGAATCTCTTTATATGGAAGAGAGTGAACCGGGAAAACCTTTGATGTGGAAGTACTATTGAGAGTGGCGATGGTAACATTATCAACAGTTCGAAGATATCTATAAAAGCCATAAATCCTGTTCATGGGTTATCCTACTGAAAAATAATAAACTCACTGATTTTTTAGATGTTTGATTGAAGCCCTTATTTTCTGATATTATTTCTTTGTTTCAAAGTACAAATAATATAACACTGGTATTGAATCAGATTGTTTCACAGAGAACTAACCAGGCTATCGGAAACAGAAAGCCCAAGACTAATTTTGTGGAAGTGCGCACATTTTGGCATCTTTACAGGAGTTTTGACCGAATGTGGATTTTCTTTATATTGGCGCTCCAGGTACTTCATTTTACTGATTTTATTCAATAAACTTTTGTATAATATGCATTTTAATTAGTATGGAAGTATATGGAGAAGATTTTTCTATTTATATAATTATAGAGTGCTTCGGAATTACAAAGATGCTCCCGTAGCAAACAATGTTGATAGGAGAAGTATCATTTCTGGATGAAAAGAGTTGGACTGCCCAACTAAAACTAGCAACAATGCATTTGAGGATCTCCTATTATGTAAAAGCAAATCTGTAAAGATTTACTATGTCAATTGTACATATTGGCATATAAGACAAAACTAAACTTCTATGCTAGATAAGGACTAAGAATTAAAATACGTGCAAGTTATGGTGTTGGATGATAGTGATTGTATTACTTAATACTGTGAAGAGTTGTCCGTAGAAAATACGAAGCATTTAGTGAAGTGGATAATGGGAGTAAAAGGAAGGTGTTGCGAGGTGATTCTATGAAAAGTCTTTGTAAGAGAGAACTATGAAAGCTTCTTTATTATTATTGTCTAAATCGCTTGTTTTCTTTTTTTTCTTTAACCATTAGTTCATCAAACTGTATCAGGCAATGATTATAATTGCATGGCATCAACGTGTATCCTCAAATGTTCTTTTTGACGAGGATGTATTTAGAAGCGTTTTGAGCATCTTTATAACTGCTGCCATTTTGAATTTTTGGCGAGGTACTTGTTAGCAATCTTCTTCCTTTTTCTCCCTTTAAATTGCATGGGCTCTTTGTGTCGGCGGGTGTATGTTTATACACCATTCTCGTATACTGACAATTTTGTTACATATAAATTCCTATTATATCATTCGTAATATTTATGACACGTCTACAATTTCTCTATAGCTGTCTTGGATGTAGTCCTCAATTTCCACGCCTGGAGGAACCTGAAAGTTACCCAGATACTCCGATATTTTTTGAAGTTGGCCGTTGCTACATTTTGGCTCATAGTTATGCCATTGACATATTCCAGATCTATTCAGAACCCAACAGGAATAATGAGATTCTTTGATGATTTGGGAGCAGATTGGCAGAATGAAGAACTTTATTATTATTGTGTTGCCGTTTATTTTATTCCCAATATATTAGCTGCTTTTCTCTTTCTGTTTCCTTTTCTGCGGAGAGTCATGGAACGCTCGAATTGGCGTATCATTGTTCTCCTAATGTGGTGGACTCAGGTTAGTAGATATCAAGTGCATATATGATGACTATGTTAAATTACGAAATTACGATTTAACGTGCCCTTTTCTTGTTCAAGCCAAAATTGTATGTGGGAAGAGGAATGCATGAAGATGTTTTCTCCCTTTTCAAGTAAGATATCTTAGTTTCCCTATAACAAATTAACAATTAAATGTATACATATTTTATATTCGCTACTTTGCATGTCAATTTATTTCCTTTCCTTAAATAGTCAGGTCATCTTGAGAAGAAAATACTTTGCCTTTTGAGCTATAGATTTTTTGTGCTTTGCCTTTTGTACTCATGTCAATTCCAACCTGAATTTTGTTCATGGCCAAAATTAGTACAATCCACCATTAGTAACTGTATTTACACCTTTTTTCTTCCCATGATTAAGGTAATCCAGTACAAATTTAGTTGAATTGTCAATTGAGTTTAGGTTACAAATTATATTATTTGCATCATTCTACTAAAAAATTGCAATGAAATATAATGTTTAACACTTTAAATAGCAATGTGCACTGTGCAGAACCAACTGTGGTCAGGTAGCCCAGCCCTTTTCTTGTTATTATAAAGAATTACAAGCATGAGACTGGTGTTGGAACTAATGAAATAAGTGGAGGCTTAGTGGAGGTGATTATTTGTTAGTAGACAATCTTTTTTAGGAGAAACTTAGTCAAAGGAGCAAAGGGTACTCTCTCAATAATTGCCATTTTTTCATGCACTTTCACTAGGAAGTCATTTAATGAAGTTAACAGTCATTTTTTGTTAGTTAATATTAATGATTTTTAGATAATCTTATCTAGCCTCCTCTACATTCTTTGCACACTATTCTGGTTCTAGGACTTCTCTTTTACATTCTAGATTTCTTTCCCTTTTTCTTGACTTATTTACTTATTTGTTTTATATGCAAAATTCTATATACTAATCAAGTTTATCAAATATTTGGTCAACCTTTTCTTTGAAAACAATTTTCTTATTTTTGGTTCCTATGTGATGCTAGCCTCTTGAATGTAAAAAGTCTGCTGAAAGAGTAATGAGATTTATCTCTTAGTTTTTAACCGACTTCTGATTGTAATGTTTCTTTCATGCTCAGGTACACATTATTTTGGATTACCCTGTTAATAAGCAAGCTAGCATTCAGCTACTATATTGAGGTAACCTTGTTTCTCTTTGGTGAGAACCATAAATCTATATATATATATATATTCTCTTGTGACCTTAATTGATATGGTACATGTCTAAATTAGATATTGCCATTAATTGAACCGACAAGGACGATCATGAATCTCACTGTAAGTGGCTATGATTGGCATGAGTTCTTTCCAAATGGTAATATTTTCTCAATTGAACAATTTGGGTTTTGTTTTATTACTTCTGTGGTTGACGATCTAATCAGCTTGCATATGTCTGTAATTCAGCTACTCATAATATGGGTGTTGTCATTGCTATCTGGGCTCCAGTCATTCTGGTATATGACTTGTATTACTCTTCTAATATGTTTTGTACCAAATTTCTTCTCAAATTCTTTGAAAGTTTTTTTGAATATAGGTATACTTCATGGATACACAAATATGGTATGCTATATTCTCAACTATCGTTGGTGGGATCTATGGTGCATTTAGCCACCTTGGAGAGGTTAGTATTTTTTGTCCCGTCATGGGGTGAGATAATTCCATCTAAAATTCTTCCAACTTATAGATAGGAGATAATTCCATCTAAAATTCTTCCAACTTCCAGCTATATTCATAATGCACATTATGAATATGTTTCTGCTGTCTTTCCTGACGCGTTTTGCCTTTGTTAGATTAGGACACTTGGTATGTTAAGGGCAAGATTTGAATCTGTCCCTGATGCTTTCAGCAAGCGTCTTGTTCCATATTCGAAAGGGGAAAAGGTACGGCATAGAAAGGTACGGCATTGATGATCTCTTGATAATTCTGCTAGTCTAAAAAATGTTTTCAGATATGCTAGTGAACTATATCATTTAGATGTCTGTAAGCTGTAGCGCTTTAATGTATGGATGCCTTCTCATTTCATCAGTAACTCTTATGGCAGGATGACATGCAAGAACGAATAAACATTGCAAAGTTTTCTCAGATGTGGAATGAATTCATATCCTCTCTAAGAAATGAGGACTTGATCAGTCATTGGTATTTCTCTTATACATGGGAAATCATATGCATCTCTTTCAAAGTTCAGTTGTTTTCCAATGGGTGTAGTTAATTGGATAAACTGTGTATCTGGGACCCATTTCCAGGGAGAGAAATCTGCTCCTTGTGCCTTATTCATCAAGTGATATCTCTGTTGTCCAGTGGCCTCCTTTCCTGCTTGCCAGTAAGGTAAAAACTAATCAAGTTCGCATTTCTTAGTGTTAATTTTTCTTCCTTGTTTAATGAATGTCTTCATATTGATATTAGATTCCAATAGCACTGGATATGGCAAAAGATTTCAAGGAGAACAATGATGCTGAACTCTTCAGGAAAATTAGAGGTGATGATTTCATGTATTTTGGAGTGATCGAATGCTATCAGACATTGAAGCAAGTGCTAATTGGCCTTCTGCAAGATGAAGTAGAGAAGGAGTAAGCCACATAATATTAGCTTGTCATCGAATTCCTAATCATGTAGTGTTTTGTCATACTCTTTTACTGAGGGAATTACTTCTTAAAATCTTTCTACAACCCTCAGGATTATCAAGCAAATCTGTAACAAAGTAGACAGCAGCATACGTGACCAGATATTCTTGAGGCAATTTAACATGGCTGGGCTACCTTTATTGAGTGATAAATTGGATAGGTTTTTCAAACTTCTTGTAAGTTCCATCTTTTGTAAGCGTTTTCTAGTCAATTTTTTTAGTAAGTCTAAATGTTGAATGTTCCCCATGACCTCAATTTTGAGATATTATCTAAATGTCAGATGGAAGAGTATATGGATCTTGAGCTACAGAGATCTCAGATCATAAACAAGCTCCAGGATATCATTGAGATTATCGTTCATGATGTAATGATTGATGGCCACAAGTAAATTTCTAACTCTACGGTGACGGCTAGCATAATACAATAATTTCAGCATCTTGAAATATCGCGTTTTTCTTCTTTCATAGAATTTTGGAGTATTTCAGTCAAGGAAATGAGAAAGCACAGAAGTTTGAAAGGATAGACATCAATCTATTGAAGGACAGCTCCTTTAAGGAAAAGGTATTGAAAGCTTACCATTTTGTTAGAGTTTAAGTGACTTTAAATACATTTTATTCTTTATTGTGCAGGTTGTCCGACTTCATTTGCTTTTAACTGTGAAAGAGTCGGCAATCAATGTCCCCATGAACTTAGAAGCTCGGAGACGCATTACTTTCTTTGCCAACTCTTTGTTTATGACAATGCCCAGTGCCCCCAAAGTCCGCAACATGCTGTCTTTTAGGTAAGTTGTAAGATGGAAAGCCACAGGCTGCTGCTTTTTTTTTATTAGTTTCTCTATACCTCTTACAAAAGTGATCCCTAAGGCATGGTAATTGAGCTCAATCTCTTTCAGTTACAAAAAATTTGAATCTATTTATTTTCAGTGTTTTGACACCATACTATAGAGAAGATGTTCTTTATTCAACCGAAGATCTTAACAAGGAAAACGAAGACGGCATTACAACTTTGTTTTACCTTCAGAAAATATATCCTGGTAAGTTCTAAATTCATCTTTTTGTTTTGGGCAATTACTTTGATTTTTCTGGCAGATATTCAACTATTATGCTGTTTTTTGAAATAAAAAAGATGAATGGAAGAATTATATGGAGCGGATCAAAGACCTCAAACTCGGAGATGACGACGAAGACAAGAAGAATGAATTGGATCGTTATTGGGTATCTTACAGGGGCCAGACACTTGCTCGGACAGGTCCGATATACAAGCATACTTTCATGTTGTATAAGATTAATATGAATATACATTTCGATGGGCGTTCTGATTTTACTTTTCCTGCTGGGCATCTAGTGAGAGGAATGATGTACTATAGGCGGGCTCTGGAACTTCAATGCTTTTTGGATTTTGCTGATGATAAAGGTTGGTGACTCTCTCCCTCTCTCTCTCTCTATATATATATGTGTGTGTGTGTGTGTGTGTGTGTTTGTGTCTGTATATCAGCACAAGAGGGACTAATCTACCAACTTTCTCCAATATTCTTCTGTAGTAACGAATCTTTATTTATTTATTTATTAATTTTTTATATTTCGAGCCATCTATTGATTGCTCCTATTCATGTTTGCTTTGCAGCTATTTTTGGAGGCTATCAAGCCATTGATTCTACTCACCATGAGTACGTAACTCTTAAGGAGCAAGCACAAGCTTTAGCAGATCTGAAGTTCACTTATGTAGTATCTTGCCAGCTGTATGGTGCACAAAAGATGTCGAGTGATTCTCGTGAGCGTGGCCATTATCTCAATATTCTGAGTCTCATGCTGAAGTAAGTTACAGTATATGAATTAAGCTCTTAGTCTTGTAGATTGATCTGACATTGAAGTTTTTAATTTCTAATGAATCTTCTAGATATCCATATCTGCGTATTGCTTATATAGACGAGAGGGAAGAAACAGTAGACAAGAAAGCTGAAAAGGTTTATTATTCTGTCTTGGTCAAGGGAGGGGATACGTTGGATGAGGTATGGACTTTTTGAACGTGCAACAAGCCAATCTTCTGAATTCCTTGTAGAAAAGGCTTATCTTTATGTTCCATTGCAATTTGATTAATTCTGGATTTTTTTGTCCTATTTTTGGCTTATGAATGACATTATTATAATGCAACTCTAGGAAATATATCGCATCAAGCTTCCAGGCCCTCCAGCGAAAATTGGGGAGGGGAAGCCTGAAAATCAAAACCATGCAATCATTTTTACCCGCGGAGAAGCCTTGCAAACAATAGACATGAATCAGGTTAGTTTAGAATGTTCTTTAAATGCTATGTAAAACATTATCCTCCATTTGATTTCATATTACGTTGAAGACCTATTTATGTAAGTTCCAGACATGTGGTTCAAGGAAAAAGGTTAAAGTTACTGCCAATTCAAATGACTTTTATCATGATAACAAAGAATTTACTCTTAAATGGTTATTTTTCCCCAGGATAATTATTATGAGGAAGCTTTCAAGATGCGCAATGTTTTGGAGGAATTCTTGAAAACTCATCATGGACAAAGAATGCCGACAATTCTGGGATTAAGGGAGCATATCTTCACAGGGAGGTTTGGCATTTCATTTGAAGGGCTAATATACATTATTGTTGTTATTAGACTAACAATTGATACATTGCTATTCACTCACTTAACTTTTTTGATAATAGTGTCTCTTCACTTGCTTGGTTCATGTCCAATCAAGAAACTAGTTTTGTGACAATTGGGCAGAGGATTTTGGCAAACCCTTTGAGGTATTCTTCTTTTCGGTCCATCCACCTATATTTTTTGTGCCATGATATATATTCACATTGCTCTTAGGGGGTTGTGGTTGATTTTACTTTTATGTATCTGATGATACGTGTTTAAAAGATTATAAGCTAAGATATCCATTAATCCCACTACACTCTGTTTGTAATGCTTTCGGTATATGAGAAGAATATAGACCATGATATTAATCAAATAACTCTAAAGAATTAATTTTAGTAGTCCCTAAAAACAACGGTTTCCATTTGCCGTCTTCAACCCATAAGAAAGTAGTTAGAGTTTTTTGGCAACACAACTCAGTACTTTCTACTGCTGTTGCTTTTGAGAAAAAGAGATTTTCATTTCACCAAATGGAGATCTTATTTTGGTATGCTTCAGAAAGGAAATTGGATGCTTTCCTTGGCATACTTTAATAAGACACTTATCTCATTTTCGGTTTTCCCTGTAGTTTAGCGACTTTAAATAATAAATTTCGTTCAAAACAACAGAAGTTATAGATAATTAGAGAGTTGTTAGCTTTGATGTTCTGATTTTTCTTCTTGAAGTCTGGTACCTTGCCCACTGAAGCTTTCTGATGTTTCAATTTCTTCTTTGCTCCCAGGGTGAGGTTCCACTATGGGCATCCTGATATTTTTGATAGAATCTTTCATTTGACACGAGGGGGTTTGAGCAAAGCTTCAAGAACAATCAATTTGAGTGAAGATATATTTTCTGGTGATCTATATCTGCAGTTTTCTGTAAAACATAATATTTTCTTCTTTGTTTGATATATTAACCGAGTCAATTTCTTCAGGATACAACTCAACTCTGCGGAGGGGCTATGTAACACATCATGAATACATCCAAGTAGGTAAGGGACGAGATGTTGGTATGAATCAGATATCTCTGTTTGAGGCGAAGGTTGCAAATGGAAACGGAGAGCAGACTCTTAGCCGAGATGTTTATCGACTTGGACGTCGTTTTGATTTCTATAGAATGTTGTCATTCTACTTCACCACTGTTGGGTTTTACTTCAGCAGCATGGTAAGCAAGATTGCACCTATTTCATATCAATTTTCGTTTACCATGTCAAATAATCACTTAAGACCTAGAATTCACAAATCTAAGTTTCTATGCTCAGTTTTCGTCTTTGTATACGGATACTAAAGTTTGATCACATTGAGTCAAGCTAAGCATGCTTAAAGTTTCTCATATTAGAAGTTGATAAATGTTTTTCACCCAGATTACTGTCCTTACCGTATACTTCTTCTTATACGGACGATTATACATGGTCTTGAGTGGTTTAGAAAGGCGAATTCTCGAGGATCCATTTATTCATCAGAGTAAAGCTCTTGAGGAAGCTCTGGCAACTCAATCACTTTTTCAGCTAGGCTTGTTGCTTGTGCTACCTATGGTGATGGAAATTGGCCTTGAAAGAGGTTTTCTAACTGCCATTGGTGATTTAATTATCATGCAGTTGCAACTGGCCTCTGTCTTCTTTACGTTTCAGCTTGGAACAAAAGCCCATTACTATGGCAGAACTCTGTTACATGGTGGGTCTAAATACCGAGCTACAGGCCGTGGTTTTGTTGTTTTCCATGCCAAGTTTGCAGATAACTACCGAATGTACTCCCGTAGCCACTTTGTGAAAGGTTTGGAGCTTCTCATACTTTTGATAGTTTATGAGGTATATGGACACTCCTACCGCATTTCATCACTGTACTTCTTCATCACCTTTTCAATGTGGTTCCTTGTTGCCTCTTGGTTGTTTGCACCTTTTGTTTTCAACCCATCCGGGTTCGACTGGCAAAAAACGGTGGATGATTGGACGGATTGGAAGAAGTGGATGGGGAACCGCGGCGGCATTGGGATTGCGCCGGATAAAAGTTGGGAATCTTGGTGGAATGGAGAGCATGAACACTTGAAGTACACGAATATAAGGGGTAGAGTGCTTGAAATCATCCTTGCTTTCCGGTTTTTCATATTCCAATACGGTATTGTCTATCGCCTCAAGATATCACACGAACGCAAGGAGATCTATGTACACTTTCTCTCCCTTTTTTCTCCTTTAATCATATCTTCTCATCACTCACTTGCTCACCTAGTCTCTTTCAAAATCATCTCTAGGTCTACGGCTTGTCTTGGTTCGTTATGCTAACTGTTCTCCTCGTCTTAAAGGTATAAATGCTTGAGTTTTAAACTCTCTGTTCTTTTTCTATACTCATCTTGCTTATGTATATATATGTGTGTGTGTTTTTGTTGAACACAGATGGTGTCAATGGGTAGAAGAAAATTTGGTACAGATTTTCAGCTAATGTTCAGAATCCTAAAAGCCCTTCTCTTCCTAGGGTTTGTCTCAGTAATGACTGTACTATTTGTGGTTGCTGGCCTTGCTGTTAGTGATATATTTGCTGCTACCTTAGCCTTCTTGCCTACTGGGTGGGCCCTACTTCTGGTAAGCATCAAAACTCAATATTTGAGTTTTAATTCTTATTTAAGTTGTTTTCTCCGTTGATGTTTTATGTGTTTGCAGATTTCTCAAGCATGCTCGCCTCTTATGAAGGGGATCGGGCTTTGGGAGTCGGTGATGGAACTTTCTAGAGCGTACGAAGCCATAATGGGGCTGTCGATATTCATGCCGGTTGTGGTGCTGTCTTGGTTCCCATTCATGTCTGAGTTCCAGACTCGTCTGCTCTTCAACCAAGCTTTCAGTAGGGGGCTTCAGATATCTATGATTTTAGCTGGCAGGAAGGATAACTCGTCGTCTGATGCGGATGTCGTAAAGAAGAAAGGAAAGGAGCAGAAAGGGAAGGAAGAGCCTACGGATGTGGCAAAGAAGAAAGGAGGAGCCTGGACTTGACCGGATTCTGGTTTATTACACTCTCAAAAGTAGAGCAAATGTAGGGTGATGTCTCAAGTGATTAGATTTTACACATATATATTTGGCTCTGAGAATATACTGCTATCAAGCCGTTACACATTAATTTATCATTAAAAGGTGGTCGTCGGACGAAGTAGGGCATAGGAATTTGTGGGCCGGGAAATTGATTGCCAGAGAGCTTTGGTTGCAAGCAACAACACTAATTGCAATTGCCGAGTAGATTCGGCAACTTTTTATGATCGGAATTTTCTAAGATCGGCTAAGGATTTTAAGTTTGTGATGGAAAAAGGAAGAGGAAGATCGGAAATTGGAGAATTTGGGTAATTCATCTCTATCAACTATAACAATTCTAATGCCGCAATAAATACCAAATTCATGTTGTAGTTCCATACGAGTTACACCTTGGATCAATTTTCGCTCCATGTAATTACTAGTATATATTTATTTTCCCAAAACACCTTAAACTTCTAATTTCTCCATCAATTTTATATTTTCAGATCAATTTTCGTCAATTACAATTGATTTTATTAGTTTCTGGATTAATTTCATCTTTTTCAGATCTATTTTACGTTTGTTGTCAACGTTAAACAGATTCTAATGATAACTCGAGTTCATCTTATAATTAATGATACATCACAACAAATTACACTTAATTCAAAACAATTGAGACTTTTTTCTAAAGAAATGACAATATCTTTTTAAAACAAATGACACTTTAATTCTAAATAAATAATTATACCCGACAAATAACATTTCCATTAGCAGAGGTTTAAAATAAAATGACACTTCTATTTGAAACAAACGACATTTTTATTTAAAACAAATGATAGTAACGTTAGCAAACAGAGATTTTTTTTAAATGTGCCGAATCTCAAATTCGGGTCAGTGTTCTAATGCAGATATTGGACAATATATGCAAGTACACTCGGATGAAAATATATATATTTTTTTCCAATTATCATTCAAGAACCTGAATTATTTATAATTTTCAATCTCTCTCCAACGACTTATATAACCGACGATCAATTTATTCATTTTAAACCTATCATTAAAAATATAAATTTGTTGATTACTTCGAAAGAAATCCGTAATATTAAATTGGTAAAATACAAATACTAATACCCATGCGGGGACTACTGTTTAAGATAATAGTATAAATTAAGAAACCATTAAAGATCGAGAAATAAATAAATACCATTTACAAATCATATTACAAATCATAGATAGAAAAAACGCTTCTTTCATTACGCAGAAAAATAATAATAATTAATGTCTAACCAAGGTAAAATCGAGAATTGGGCTAAACAAACTTAACTAATTGAGAGTGAGTAACAAAAGCAAAAAACCACGAAAATACAAGTTTAAGTGCCCTGGAACCAAATATATGTGATTAAACGCTAATTTGAGACCCGAAAATATTTAATTTGTGCTAAAAAAAACAGACGGCTACATATTTCTTCTAGTGTGCGTGTTTTCTTGGAATAATTTCATAAAACTCTGAACCAATTATACGCCCTGCATCAACACTTGTACCTCTCTCTCCAGCCAAGCTTTCAATTAATATATAGAATACAACTTCTTGTTAATTTGTTATAGAATACAAGCTTTTATTAATGACAATTAGCGACTAATGACACCTAATTAATAACTAGCACGGCTGCTAGCCGTTGGATACTTTTAAGCAATAATGTACAGCTAACGGACATAAAAATTATCAAGCCGTTACGCATTAATTTATCATTAAAAAGTTGTTAACTTTTATCCGTTAAGAATATAATGTACCGACTTCGGCCAGCAACAACTACGTCTAATTTACAAAGATAAAATCAATCCAAATTCCCCTTTTTCGTTCTTGCATATATAACCATTGTGACGAGAGAGAGAGAGAGAGAGAGAGAGAGAGAGAGAGACAGAGAGATGAGGATGAATTGGGGATTGAAGGGAGTGAGGAAGGAGTGGTGGAGATGGAGAATTTCATCGAAGAAGATGAATTTTCAAGTGTGGTTGGTTGATGGCGTAGTTTTCAAGATTGTTTATGTGGTGGAAGCCATTGTTCTTGTTTCCACACTCTGCTTCTTCTACCTCTGCTGTGGCTGTCACATCTAATTTTCCTATTAATCTCTTTTTCATTTAATTCATTCTTATACTTGATCACAATTAGATGATTCTTTTAGGCCGTGTTTTGGTCCCTCTTTCCCAAGATTAATGAAGATCTCTATTTTTATTTTTTATTTTTAAATTTCTTCATGTTCGAAGATGACATAAGTTTCAGTTTGTTTACTAATGTAACAAAAAAAAAAAAAAAAAAAAACAACCCGAATGTAATTATATCGATTTATCCGAAACTAGAAATCTCGACGGTCAGATAACTGCCATACCTAATTGTGTACAACAGCAACTGCTCAGCGGGGATCCCAACTCTGGGTCGCAATGGAGAAAACTAACCGCCTGAAGTGAAACCGAGGATTCTCCGGCGAGAAATCTCATCTTCTCCACTGCCGCCGGCCCGCCGCCACCACCACTCTATTTCCAATTCAAAATAATGTTGAAACATTACATATATCGACTCTTGGAAATTATGAAATACATGTCGTCCTAATATGCAATATCTATATATTGAGTTAAATAAATCCATTATTCAAATCCAATGATTTAATGGTCAGCCGTAGGATCCAAAAACCAGTATATTCCGAATTCCAAAACTGAAGTATTTTATCCCATCATCACTTGAAACGTAATCAGAATTTACGTAAATATACTTGTGATTATTTTGTGTTGACCAGTTGACTATCACACTGAATTTTAGTGCAAAACATTTTCCAATTATCATTCAACAAATTGAATTATTTATAATCTTCAATCTCCCTCCCGCGACTTATAAAACAGACGGTCAATTTATTCGTTTTAAATCTATTACTTAATGTTCTTTCCGTTTTTATAATATTGTATGGTTGTATTCATATCTTTCATCAACTATTACAAATCAAGTTTTTATTATTTTAAAACAAGGGAAACTCGGTGGCTCTATTTAGGTTTGCACCGAGTAAGCTACACTTTTGTGCAATAATTTACAAACAAATCTAAATTAATTATAAATAATATGATCGCACATAACGAAATTTAGACCTATTACATTCAGCAACTAGACAAAATTAAGCTTTTTTTTTTTTTTAAATTTAGAACTGTTCTCTCACCTCTGTGATATATACTATTAAACTAAAAGCTTGATCCAAAATTCAAGATTCTGATTATGGATGTTAATTTATAAGTGTATATATTCAAATGTAATGTTATCGTATCTCATGTATTAAAGGTGTTTGTCGTTAATTTGTTGGGAAGAAAACTCCTCCCTCTTGTATTGTAGTCACGATTAGCTTCCTTCAAATATACTCTTTTTTGATTGAATAATTAATAATGTAGCATTTCTAGCTCTAACACATATATAACGTACAAAAATAAAACAAAATCGAGGACTGCGACACAAGCCTTTAGCTCCTTTTTCATTTATTGCATAGTAAATCAAAAGATGCAATTTTTTAGCATTTTATTTAAAAAGAATTGGAGAGTTGGGATTTAATTTTGACCTAATTTATATATAAAATAAAATAGTAGAATAATAAAGAGTACTTATCCTCCACTTTCTCTTTGTACCCAACTGCTAAAACTAAAATAGTAGTATATGAATTTCTTGAAAAAACAAAAACAAAAAATATATAGCGAATACTTGGAAATCGACAAATCTTAGCATATTTGTTGATGCGTGTTACAGATTATATGGTGATCAAAAGTCGTTATGGTAGGCTTCTTACTCCAATTTACGTACCCTTTTGCAAATAAACATCAATTTCAGCATCTCTACCTAGCTACGGCTTCCACAATATTTATTCATCTCTCTCCAACTCTCCTCTCTCTCCATATTAATACCTCATAATGTCCCCCTTTACAAGCAAGGAACGATAGATGTGATTTTCATTTTTCAAGGCCCCAACAAAAAAAGAAAAGAAAATAAGTATGGGGAAAAAATCAAGTCAATCATCTCCTACAAAAACATCCAAGCATGAAAAGAAACCACAACTCAACACTTTGATGAAGATCATGAGGCCAAAAGTCTACATCACCGACACTTTCAACTTCAAAACACTCGTCCAACAACTCACCGGAAACGGCCACAATCCGCCTCTCGACTCGTCCCCTCCTCCGTCCGTACATCTGTCTCCGCCATCATGGGAAGTACAAGTACAATTACCCTATGTTGAGAATTATCAAGACTTCAATCGACATAATCTTGTGTATCAAGAGGATTTTAGTAATGCTTCGTTCGGGGCCTCGTCGTGCTTCACCGGTTCTTTTGAGGTGTCGCCAGATAATTTAACGGCGGATTTGCACCGTGAGATGGGGAGAGAGTGAGAAGATGGAGTTTTATAAGGGTTTGGAGTCGATGTTGATGGAGATGGATTCTGGTTCGTCCAATTATGATGCATGCTGTAGTGAGATGTTTCAGATGGATCAGGTGTATGGGTACGATTATGATTTGTCGAATTTTGTCTGAATTGGTCGTGTAATTGGTGTCTTGTTTATAACTAATATATATAGATGTGGGCATATGCTAATTTATGGTATAATTGTATATGCGGGATCACATGTAGATGAATTCAATCCTAGTGTACATTTAATTGGTTCTTTGACTCAAATAATGAAAATATTTGTTCCATTTATACAACTCGTTTATTTGAATATGAATTGTAAGCGAATTTATTGATTATATTGTTATAACATCTAATTCAAGACAAAATTCATAAATCATAACATGTATTTCCTCGGTCTCATTATAAGTGGTTCGTATTCTGTGCATTCCATATTCAAAATGATACTTACACACATAACACAATTTTCTTAATTTCTGTATTGAAAAATAATGCTTAGATATTAATCAGGGAACGAATGAGTAGAGTAGTTGTTTGGTATTTTATGTTGCAAGTAAATGGTGTCAAATATAATGAAAATTGATTCCTTTATTTTGTGTGAGCAAGGAGAGATTGACTCCTTTATTTTGAGGGTAGCCCCCTACATTTATGTGTATTTAAATTGAGTTGTCTTTTTAATTTCGTTTTGTTACTACGTTTATGAATATATATGCTGCAATATTCAATCAAACACTATAAAAATTTACGACAGATATACTTCCAAGTTCCAACTCACTTTTAATACTTTTATTCTTTTATGGATTACAAGGTAGAAGACTGATTTATCAAAGACGACTCCGTGGCCCAATGGATAAGGCGCTGGTCTACGAAACCAGAGACTCTGGGTTCGATCCCCAGCGGAGTCGTTATTTTTTATTTCTGTTATATAATATTGACATTAACTTAATAATAATAACCTCGTAACTAAAAAAATAATTAAAATTTTAAGGTACACAATATTAAAATTTCTAATTTCAACTAGTAGTATTTCCATTATATCTTTTAATTTTTCCTTTCGCATACAATGTAATTATTTTACAATAAAAAGATATCTACAAACAGCAAAATAGTGATGAATTAATATAAATCTATTAGTAAGTATGTAAATATTCATTTAATTAAAAAAATAAATTTACAGCATAAATACGATACCGAAATCATAAGTAGGAGAAAGTGATGACTAAAATCATAACATTAATAGTTACTCCTATAAGACAGAAATAGCTAATAAATATAAATTACAAGATTAAACTCTACCTAGTTTAGTTAGTCTAGCAGATCCGACGAATCCCCTTAAAAAGTTAGTAAAAGTTATGAGATCGAAACACAATTTTCCACATAAATTAATATTATGAAACGTGATTTAATTAACGGTCTGGAATTTCATGTTAAAAACAATAAATAAAATAAAAAGCTCTTGTAATGTCTACTTTCAAGAGTATAATTTAAATTGAGATGGTGGTATAATTTAACCATATATTTTTTTAATGAAAAGAATAACTTGCAGTCACTAATAAAATGTGTATTGAATAAATCTCATCTTCTATGTATACTGAATAAATCTTATCTATAAACACAAAACTAAGTATAGGTGATTGACTCACGGTGTTGGTGGATTTTCACATCTCGGAACTGCTTCTACTGCTCTGCATCCGAGGCCCGTAATTTCTTCCAAGATTTCGAGGCAGAAGATTGGTCTGAAGCTCTACTATTCTTCATCTCTGCCTTGTCGGAAGCCGCTGGCGCTGTCTGAAGGAACTGAGGGTAGAGTCACTGAGAAGCTCATTATAAGTGGTTCGTATTCTGTGCATTCCATATTCAAAGGCGAAGCTCCAGCCACTCCCTCTCCCTCTCCTCCTAAGAAGCTCAAATTCAAAAGGCGTGAAGAGCAGATAACCTATGATGAACAGCTCGCGCGTGCGCTAGAAAAGGAAGATGCCAAGAAGACCAAAGCTAAGAAAGGCATACTGATCCGTACTCCAATTCCTACTAGAACCCGATCAGTACAGCCCAGGCAAGCCAGGTCTGCGGCAAAGACTCCGACAAAGTCCAAACAAGCTGAGAAGCCAAAGTCTGCATCTCCCAAATCTAAATCAGTAGAGCCTAGCGACTCAGACATACAGTTTATCACCACTACTGAGTTGTCGAAGAGACAAGAAGCTAAAATGAAAGAGTTGTGGGATAGTTGTGAAAGAGGACTTGACAGAACAGCTGAGGCTAGACAGATCAGATAAGCGAGAGAGCGGATACTTCTTGATGATTTGGAGGCGCTCAGGCTAAGGACTGAGAAGGAAGCTCGTGAGAGAGTTCCTGAAAAAGGACAGGAGTATCCCTACTAGTTCTAAGTTTTTCAGAAGAAGCGAGCCTATCAATAAGGTGAAGATGACAATTTTCAAGAGGACTGACGAATGAGTACCATATAAGATCAACCAAAGATGGGAGCAGATTAAAGTGGATTTCAATAAGAGATTCTATGTCTGGAAGATTCTGAAAGAGGAAGCTGATCCTGAAGAAGCCTTCGTAGATTTTCTTAAACACATGGATGCTTCACTCTATGTTGAGATTCAAACCATTCTAGAACAGTCTGGTCAGACCTTGAAAGCACCTCAGTTCAGACCACTACCTCCTCTTATGACGCACCAAGGCAATTTATGCGAAAAGGAGATTGATGGATAAATCTTTGATGTCATCAACAACAAAGTTCTGAACAAGAATGACGAAGAAGATAAGGAAGAGATTAAGTCCTTGAGGCAACGTGTTTATTCAGCATACGGCCTTGATCTTCCGGAGAAGAAGTCTGCTGATCTCAAAGCTCGGATGCAACTCTTCAAGAAGTCCAGCTGACTGACTCCTTAGTCTTCTAGGCTTAGTATAGATTGTCATGTAATTGTAAACTCCTTATCTCATATATGACATATCTCTTCTTTTGGCCTTCGACAACTACTCATTGTCATTTGACTATGTATTTTTCTTTCAACACTACTGATTACTGAGGTAATCAGCTCATACACTCACATATATACTTATATGTTTCTCTGTGCTCAATTGCTTAGAACTTCTTAAGAGAAACTGACTTTTCTATGCTATAAGAGAAATTGACTATAAGGGGAAAGTATTTTTAAGTATAATAGGGGGAAATGCTTCTCTTCTGGGGGAAATTATTTTCTATGTGTTGATAGATACTTAGCCTGATAATGCTGTTAATTCATAAATGTTCTGATAATTCAGTATGTGACATTGTTGCATATTTGTGTTAATGCTCTGATACTTCTCTTTTATGAGAAATTCAGCATACCTGGCATTTATCTGTCTTGTTGATTGTTGCTCTGATACTATGCTCTGTTTACCCTTGTAATATTCTTTTTAGCATAGTCAGTAGCAGTAGTTGTTGTAAAAGGTTTTTGCATCATCAAATGGAGAAAATTGTTGGGATGCACATATATGATAAGATTTAAAGATCCCAAAATCCCTAGCTCAATGATGGGCCTTCGATATTGTAATAGCTTAGATGAGTTCAGCTATAAGAACTCAGTAGGCTAGAATTCAGTAGCTTGGACTCAGTAGAAGATTCTGCACTCAGTTGAAGAACTCAGTATCGAAGAAGTCAGTTGGTCTGTCTATCACCAACTGAATCTGCAAAGAAAGTCGAGCCAGCGACTGACGTGTTCAGATGAATGTCAATAGAGGACAATCAGGCGAAGGTCCGAGGATTCAGAGGAAGTCAACTCATCGTACTTTGAGTTTGAATAAGCATCACCAACTCTCATAGACCTCGACCAATAAGGAGCTGACAACGCCTTACCTGCTCTGCTATAAAGCTGCTCCTAGCCGGAAAAAGAGGAAATCTCTACAGTGCCTCTACTCAGCGTTCAAATTATATATAACCGTTTTTCTTGTCTTATTCGACACGTGGCTAGACCATCTCCAATGGATCTATTCACAAATCGAAGACTATAAATAGAGAAGGTCTTCATGCAGAAGAAGCACTTGGGAACCAAAGCGAACAAAGCTCAAAACCTCTAGCGAACTTACAAGCGACATTCAAGCGAAGAACTTGCTCATAGAATTAGATATCTTTTAGTTCTTCCTTCTAGAGAATTATTGTTCCCTTTCTCTATCTAAGCGTGCGTATTGTAAAATCAATAGCTTAGAAACTCGAAGGAGTTCATATCTTTTGAACCGTTCTTTCTTCTAAGAACTCCTTCACAGTTGGAGAACCTCTAACCTTAAAGGTTAAGAAGTGTAAAGTCACTACGACTATAAGTAAATATATGTCCTGTGCGCAGATAACTTAGACTTGCTCAGTATAAGCAAATAAGTTTGAATGCGTCCGTGAACATATCACCGAGACTTGCTCGGTATAAATAATACAAGTTCTCTCGCTTAGTTCGGGACAGTGGACGTAGGACCCTGTGTGTCCGAACCACTTTAAAAATCGTTGTATTGATTTTGATTTTAATTGTTGCCTTGATATAATTGTTCATTCAACATCAAACTGAGTTTTAATCGAACTTGCACAAAACGATTTTCAACTAAGACTCATATTTTAAAGGGCCTACACTTCCGCACACAACTCTTGTACTGAACTACTGTTTACTGATATAAGTCAGTAGGACTGTACTCAGTAGGGGAATCTTCAGCCCACGCGATCGAGAAAGCATATCCGGCCAACGACAAGTTCGGTAGCAATCTTCGCCTAAAGCCGACTTTCGCATTCCGAGTTTAAATTTGCATTCAGTGTATTCTCCCCCCTCCCCTCCCCCCCTCTCTCTACACCCGAACCGCGTCTCCCGGACCAACATACATTATATTTTCAAATCTTGAATTGAATATATATTTTATGCATCATTAATGGTGGCGACGTTTTTTAAATCAAACAATGGCGCTCGCGTAGGCATTTACCATGCAAGCTCATGTCATTTTTTATCCAATTAATAAGTAAAAAAATATGCATGCTTTTTTCCTAGGCCCAAAGCATCGCGTACTCACATTTTGGCCATTATATTATACTTTAATATATACATGTAATATGTATATACTTAATTTATTTCCATGTATGCATATTTTTTAAATATATATTTACATGCAACTATTATTTTATTTTAATCTACGTATTCTAGTACACATAGGATCACTATTGAACTCTTGGAAATCCGTTGTACTATTGCATTAAAAAGTGTACAAAAGGGCTATGCGTCACAAGTATACAAGCAAAATGAACATCCTAATTAGATGTATATATTTATATAGCATCAATTCACAAACGATGCACATTCATCTTAAGTCCTCTTGCAAACTCTACGTACGGATACGCAACGGTTTGTTCGCCGTCTTCCACCTCCCAACTGCACATAACAAAGAAAAGTTACACCTTTTATTTGTGTCATGTCATAGCTTCCTAATATATTTTTTTCGTGATTTTAAAATGATCGTAGTAAATGAAGCAATATATGTGCGTTTTTAAGTTTCAAGAACACGAATACTTAGTTGTTAGGTGATTAATTGTAGTAATATATTTTGCTTAAGAAACTTGTTAGAATTA
Source organism: Lavandula angustifolia (assembly GCA_028984105.1). Classification (NCBI taxonomy): domain Eukaryota; kingdom Viridiplantae; phylum Streptophyta; class Magnoliopsida; order Lamiales; family Lamiaceae; genus Lavandula; species Lavandula angustifolia. Next base: position 15,349,114 of record CM054823.1, on the reverse strand, counting down.
ATTAGAAAAAGCACTAATTAAATTACCTATAATTTAGAACTAGATGATGGAGGAAAAAGGCAACCTCAACTTTTGCCAATTCAAAACCTGGGCAGCACCTCGACCCTCCACCAAATGGAGTAAATTTCTTGCATGTTTGATCTTGTGTCTGTATATCAAATCAACCCAAATCAGACCTTTTTTATATAATACAAAATATATAAGCTTCTTGAAATTAATTAGCAATAAAATCATATATATATATATATAAGAATATCGGGTTCTATATATGGTATAATTGACATTTGGAAAATTAAAATTATATATATATATATATAGCGAGAGAGAGAGAGAGAGAGAGAGAGAGAGAGAGAGAGAGAGAGAGAGAGAGAGAGAGAGAGAGGACCTGCCATCTGGAGGGGTCAAAGTGGAGAGCATCTGCATGTATAGAAGGATCAAGATGAACTGCAGAGAAAACAGGTAGGACCTTCCAACCTGCTGGAATTATATAATCTGGGCCAAATGTAATAATACATCATCAACATAATTAGCAATACATGTACAGATAGGAAAAGTATGTACATGACCACGCTTGAAAAGACTGCATGAATAATAATTGGAAACAAATTCAACCATCAAATATTGCAATTAATTAAGGAGGGACCATCACGAATATAAATATATGTATATACCTCTAAATTTGACATCTTTGATAGCCTTTCGGTGGACAAATTTAACAATGTTTCCAAATCTCAGAGCTTCATTAATGACCTGTCTTACAAAGGTCCACCGTTTTTAATATCAGAGAGAGAGAGAGAGAGAGAGAGAGAGAGAGAGAGAGAGAACTTTTTGTCCAAGAACAATACTATAGCTATATTAGAAATAATTAATAGAAAAAAAAGATTAACAAACAGTAAAAAATGTGGAGAATATCTTACATTTTGTGTGAATTCCATCAATCTGTAATCTTCCCAGTTCAGATATTCATTCTTTGTCTTCATACTTCTTATTTTCTGGTGTTCTAGCTACAACAGCAAACAACAAATGCAGCTCAATAAGAATATTAATGATATATAATATAATTTTTAGACATTACACACAGATCAAGACATTTCATGCAGACAAAATCAAAGTCAATAAATATAAGGTTAATTTGACTATAGTGAAGCGAACTTATTTTCACATAAAGTACTATAATGTACTGTCAGTAAAGCCAATTATTATCATGTCATAATTTTATCTTCAAACACAAGTATAATAGAATGTTGACTCCATACCAACGATAGATGAATAATAAATACTCCCTCTGTCCCGTTATTTGTGGCCACGTTCTTTTCGGCACGAGAATTAAGAGAGTAGATGATAAAGTATGAGAGAGAGTAGATGATAAAGTATGAGAGAGAAGATGAGTAAGATAATGAGAGAGTATGTAATAATGAGAGAGTATGTAATAAAGTATGAGAGAGAAGATGAATAAGATGAGTAGATGATAGTGATAATATATCAATATACACTATTTCACTTTTACAACTACAAAATTACCCAACTTTATAAAAACTATCCACTATATACCCAAATTTACTAAAATACCTCCACTTTTTCATTTCTCTCACCTAAAAAGTATCAAACCATGATCGGACGTGATCGGATCATGTCATGTGTCCGACCGATCGGACATGCCCGATCATGGCCTGACAGTGATCGGCCAGGCATGAAGGGGCATGATAGGGCATGACCGATCATGCCTTGTGATAGGGCATGACCGATCATGCCCTATGAATAGTGATCGGCCCTTGTCATAGAATAGTAATAGGCTCTTGGTCGGGCATGTCCGATCGGTCGGACCCTGATCGGGCCTCTGTTTATTGATCGGACCATCCCCATAGTAAGGGTATTTTCATCTTTTTGGGTATATAGTGTAGTTAAATATAAGAATTGGGTATAAATGTGTTTCTCTTTTCGTAGATGGGCATTTCACCGCCGAACTCTAGATGATAAAGTATGAGAGAAATGATATAAAGTAGGAAAGATAATGTAATAAAGTAGGAGAGAGAAGATGATAAAGTAGAAGATATGATAGTAATTTTTTACCAAATTAGGAAAGTGACCACAAATAACGGGACACACCTTTTGGGAAAGTGAGCCACAAATAGAGGGACGGAGGGACTACATTTATTATAATAACACATGTCACGTCCTCAATTTTTCATATATATTTTCTTTAGTATTGATACGGGCCCATAAAGTAAACTACGAGATTTGGAAACGCGATAGAGTTTTCACCTTTAATTGTTGGGCGGCAATGGGGGATTTATCAAGGAAATATACGAGCATGGCCATAAGAAGGGAGGTGGTTTCATATCCACCAAGTAGAGAATCCAACACAAAACTAACTTTCTCATCTTCGGATAAAGTATCAACACAAAGAAGAATCTCAAGAAAATCACTCTTTTTGCAAGAATCCCCACCATTTCTTCTTCTTTCCTCTATGATTGCTTTGACAGTTGAGGATATTCTGATTCTAGCCTGTAAAGATGTCAAAGCAAAAAGCTCACCACATGCACACTTTTTTTTCCCTCCTTTTCTCTTTTGCAAGAAAAAAAGCAAAAAAAAACTTAAAAAAGTCCATGGGGTCAATGATTTGAGCAAATCTAAATCTAGATACTTAACTAGCGTTTTAAATTTCTTCTTTTTTTTTTTTTTCCTTAAAGAAAATAAAGAAATTGGGAAGTGGAGAACCTGAACTGCTCTCGCATATGGAGTCCCGGGTATGTAGAGAGGCAAAGAAATCAACCCTTTCATAAATGTAAGAAAATCTTGAAGAATCTCCTTCGTTTGTGGCTCATCTTGTGTTAAACCTAACACTTGCTTCACTATCACATTGAAAGTAAACTACAAAAAAGACAAAAATACCGATATCAAATCGCCTTTAATTAAAAGATAATAGACCGTACTCATACTCGAATCAAAATAATTAATTACCTTCCTAGCCTCCTCACAAAATAGGACTTGATTATCATCCTTCCAAGAATCAAGAATCTTGATTGCAGTCCTCTCAATATCATTCAAAAAATCAGATTTCGATTTTATCGTTGTAACGAGCGAAACGGCAACGTTCCTCAACCTCTTGTGAGTCTCCCCAACTACCACCAACATGGAATCTTTTCCAAGAATCCCATGAATCGGCTTAGGGTAACTACACTGAAACAACCTATCCTCGTTTTGGAGTATGTAATAATTCAACTCTTGATCGCATGAAACAATAGTTGGGGAGAAGAAGAGGTGGGATTTGAACACTTTCCCATACCTACACACAATACACAAAATTAAAGCAAAGTGGGCGATGGCAGCTTTATGAAGACAAAAACATAATTAATCATGTGAGTAACATGTTACATGTTGTAATTATTCTTACCTAGAGCAATGGGTTTGCAAAAAGGTACCAATTGAGGTGGAGGAGTGAGGCTTTAAGAAAGAGAGGGTTTCTCCAAGAAACGGCCATCCGAAGGATCCTTGTGGGATGGAGGTTTTTCTCAACAACAACAATGGCCAAAAATGGTGCAAAATTAGTAGAAACGAAGAAACTACGACGACGTTGATGATTGAAAAGGATCCATCTATTCCGACCGAGAACATTGTGATGGGATTTGTAATAACATGAATTAGGGATGGTAGTAAGAGTATGTTTCAGGGTGGAAAGAAATGTTAGGAACCTGGTTGAGTTTGACTGGCCGTATATATAGAGAGGGAGGGACGAAGAGAGAGAAAGAGGGTATATGACGTAAGCAAATATTTAAATAATTAGGAAAATAATATTTTTTGCACTCTTTATCGACACGACGAGGTATAATCTAATGATTTTTTAAGCCCACTTGAAAATACATAATTTGGATTCGATAACCTTATGTTTACTTTAATTAATCCTAAATTTAAAAAAAGAATATATTTTTAGAATAAAAGAAATGATTTTTTTTAATTCAGTAATATACTTAATTATCGAGTAGACTCGATTAAATCTATAATAAATTTATGAGTCTTGAATGCAATTTTACCCGGAAAAAATCTGGATCCTTAACACATATGTCTACATTAAATAAGCTACATGAACTTTATTGTACCTAGAGGGCGTTTATGGGTATTTGGTAAAAGTGTTTTCTAATTAGAATTTGAAATAAATTTCATATTATGTGTTTGAGTTTGATAATAAAAAAATAAGGTTTTGGAATCATTTAAAAAATTATGGTACGTAATTTAGTAGATTTCATCTAAAATTCATATTAGAAATTTTGGATGAATAGTCCCGAAATTAAGGAATAAAATATTATGCTGGGGATTAGAAGTAATAAATTGAAGAAAAAAGAAACATGGTTTTGTACTGGTTATTACAGTCGGTGAAATTAGACATATCAGACCAACCTAGTCTATAGGAAACATTTTCAGAAAAGTAGGGGAGCAGAGAGTTGAGAAAGAAATTGAATGCATTTTTTTATCGCATTTGACTCAAATTTTAGGTATTAAATGCTTTCACATTCAAGATCTATAGTATCTGCATATGGACTTTGTGAATAAATATTACTATTATTTTGTATTGTCAAATGTAGCCACTTTCATTGGTCAGAACCACTTCTCTGATTAGTACAATAACGTATTAATATGGCTAAGCAGTACTTCAATGATGTTTCCTATACTAAATTCTTCACTAATTTTATTTATATGAAATCGAGATTTATTATTTATATGAAACCGAGATTCTATTTCGGATACCGGAAACAATATTTTCAAATAAAAACTAAAAAGAGGAAGCGTGAATGCGGAAAGGAGAGTGTATATGGACATGCAGGCACTTTATGTGGTCAAATTTAGACACTATATAATGAGTACTACTCATGACTAATTTCCCACTTATCCTACGCACCCATTGTCCCCCATGTCGAAGTTAGCATTTGGCGTTAAATCAAATGCATGTGATTAATTACTCGACCTTTTGCGGCTAATCCACACTAGCTTTACTTCCTTCTTTTTGCCCCAACCAATTAAAATTCCCCAACATTTATAGGTATATTACAATGAAATGCTTCAATAAAACAAAACAACCAACGAGTAACGACAAATGATTTATCGTCACACAATATTGTGTGCTTCCTTAAAATATGACTTTTACTATTAATAACTTAATTTTTAAATTCACGAACTTTAAACATATTTCAATTTTGTATACATATGGCGTTCAAAACGCTTGTATAAATATAAAAGAATCTTTTAATTTGTTAAATACTGATTTAATTATAACTTAAATTATTTAAGTAGTAATACACAGAATATTTAAATCTCCGAAGTTCTCGCGGTTTATTAATTTTAACAAATTGAAAGATATGTGTATTTATGAAACATTTTGAAACCATGTATAAAATGATAATCCACTCAAAATTTGTGTATTTACATACTAATAAATACTAAACTTGGTGTTTTACTTTTAGGCTTTGAGCCATAGCCAAGCAAGAAAAACGCTATCTTCTAAATGTGGCCTAATATGTACTTTGTTAGGGAAACCACATCATGTTAATATATTAGTTAAATAATAACCGTGCATATAACTTTTTATGCGTACGTTCGTAACTCAGTGATGACAAGAAACAACCCTTTTGACAAAATTCCTCATATTGTCTCCAAAAACACCTAAAATTTTACTTTTGAAGTGAAGATTGTCTTCTATTACATCATTGATAATTATTCGACAAGCGAAATTGTTTGGCTGAGAAGTGTGACAACTTATAATTGAGAATTTTATATATTTATTACAATAAGTGCTAAGAATTAAATTGAAGTGCATATAATTATTTTACAAACACCGGTACACGACACAAGGTCAACGTGTACATGACAAAACAAAATTAGATTTGGTCAATATTAATATCGTCGAATATTGATGAATCTAAATTACACGAGCAAATGTTGAGAGATTTTTTAGAAGTGATGGTTGTTTTTTTAGCTCATATGCCTACCAACATCTATGCAGATTTTGAGGGATTTGTTCGACGGCTGCACGCTGGTGAACAAACTGACGGGGTGAAATATGCTCTTTCTTTCCAAACCACTTTCTATTTATGTGGTATTATCTATTAATTTATCCATAATTTTAGCTGATTATACTTTCAATTATGGTCAATATCCTCTTCAATTCTTTAATGAGATGAAACACGATAAAATACCTTGTTTGTCACTCGGGATAAGTTATTCATCGGCGGATTAAGTTAAAAAAAAAAATTGATACCGATAACAATTCGATTACCCTAAATAGAGAACCGAAATTCAAACCGTAAATTTTCTGTTAAAATTGTAATATCGATAAAAGACCGAACCAGGTTCATGTTTTTTTTAATGTTTTTATAGAATATAAACATTTTTTTTTTCAAAAAATACATTTCTTTATTTTCTCACTTACATTTTTTTGGTGATTTTTTTTCTGGGTTTTTCATTTTTTTTGCTGATTGTTTTACAATCCATTTTCTGTTCGGTTTAGAATAAGATCTAAAAATTAATCTATATTTATAAATCTAAAAAAGCAAACCCATTTTTTAAATCTTATTCGGTTTGAACCGAAGTTAACTAGTTCGGTCTGATTTGGCCGAACCGTGAACACTCCATTTTGCCCCACACATCATATCCAATCAACATGAGTTGTAAATCGAACCCATCAAAATAAGATTTGTTCGAAAAATGAAACGTATAAAACGACTACTAATTTATAGATTCGCCAAATCAGTAGTTGGTATATGGGGGGAATAAATTGGAATCTGATTAATGGCTGATAGCAGTTATTGTCGAAAATAATAGAGAGGTTAGGTAACTTAGGTTAGTACTACCTTCGTTCTATTATAACATTAAGATATTATAATATCTTAAATGAATTAAGATATTAGATGATAAATGAATAAATTATAAAATAGAAAAAAGAAAATGAAGAGAATAGATAATAAAATATATGAAATGATATTAACTATTTATTAAATTTGAAAAATAGTAAATTATAGTGGAACATCCAAATCCAAAAATATGACCTATTATAATGGAACTAAGTTTGTGTTATTTGAGAGGGGATAATTAGGTTTTTTATTGTGATGCCAAAATTGCCATGCATGCAAAATACAAAAACACAAGTTTCAAGACTGCAGGATGCTTGTGTCAGTTGGACCAATCTTGTGTTTTTATTCTTCCCACATTTGACTCATTTATTTATTTTTATTTATTAATTACTTATTACTCTCATTTTTCATTATTATTTTCTTATTCCCAGATATTTCATTCTGTACAATTGCGTAATTTTTTCTACTGCAATATGTTTTGTTCGACTCACTACTTTTCATACTAGCTACTTTGTGTTGAGAGAGAGTTGCGAAGAAGCATCTATACTTAAATAAATATGTGGATTGAATTTAAACATTTAATCATTAATTCTTTATCGTAGAAAATATTCGGAATGAAAATTAATAAGATTGCACATGTGTGGAGCAGCTTTACAGTTGAGGAATATATTAAATATAGTGTACTGAAATCGGATGATCAGATGAGCAGAGGCCAGTGCGTGGGACTCTGTGTTGACCCTGCTATTAACTATTTGCCTCTGCTGCCTTTACTACAATACGCTCTTCAAGATTCTAATTTTTTCTGTAGCTAATCAAAATACTAAGATGAAATAATTGTCTCATAATCCACCTAATCTGTATTTAAGGATAAATAGTCAGTTAGTCCACATGAAATCATCTAGTGATTAAGGTATTAAGTTTATATCTAAAGTCAAAGGTTTAAATTCTATTTAGACCGCCAAGTTCGAATTTATCTTTTGCGCAATAAATATAAAAGTTACGAGCTCCTCAATATTATATATATATATATATATATAGATATAAACACCCAACCATAAAAAATAAATAAATAGATAGTTGACCGTCCGATTCGTATTTTAATTCAAAAGCGGAAGCATGTCAACAAACTGTAGCATACGTGTGATTTTGTATCACGAGAATATTTATTATATTATATGTTCACAATCCAAGCATTTTTATGTGTTTTGTGCGATTTTAATGAGAATGAGAGAAAAATAGTCTCTTCTTGAATTCACAATGAATAATCTATCTAGATGAAGTTGATGAGGAGTTATTAAATAACTTTCTCACTATTGCGCATAAACTCCTAAACTTTCATATAAGTGTAGTATAATCTTATAAGTCCAACAAACAAAAATGCTACTACACAATTTGAAAGGCTAACTGCAAAGTTAATAGTAACGGTAATTATGTTGTTTTTTTTATGAAAGAAACTAGAGCCACTCTGGATGCCAAGTTTCAAGTTTGTGCCAACAATATAATTAACACTTAATCAATAACACCCTTTTGATATAATAAGAAACAATATCTTTCTTTTATTTAAAAAATTATATAATTGGATTTAGGGGTGATATGGTCCAAAAGTGGATACTGCTGTGTGTGGGGTGGGGTTCTGCTGCCAGGTTGAACTACTTTGAATTATTAGAATTGAAGATGAACCCCATTAGCGCTGCAAATCCCATCATTAATCTCAATAATCCCACCATCTTAATTAATCCAAGTCAAACTATTCATAGCTTTTTCGCATTTAGTGCAGAGTGATGCCATAACGATGTAATCCTTTCTGTTGGAACTTAAAAATAAGTAACACTTCAAAAACCTCAATATATCATGTTAGACATTAATATCCCCTATCTATAATTTTTTGGGTTAGACATGGTGTATTCTATGCTAGTGCAATCTACGATGATACAAAAATAAATATTTTTTTAATTTCTTAAAAAAAGGAAAATAATTACTCCATCCGTCCCGCTTCAAGTGACCCGTTTCCTATTTCAAGCATCCCGCTTCAAGTGATCCGATACTAAATATAGACTCTCCTACTTTATCAATTCTCTTTTTTATTGATCATTTATTTCTCATATTTTATTATTTACTCTCTTACAACCTCACTCATCTTCTCTTTGTTATTTATCATCTATCGTTTCTCATACTTTTTTTTATCACTTTCTTAATTTCACGCTGAAAAGAAAACAAATTACTTGGAGCGGGATGGAGGAAGTACTATACAAACTCACTTTTTTTTGGAGCGCACTCAACTATACACAATCAACCATTCATTTTTAATTTTCATGCAGAAAAAAAATAAAAAAAATCAACAGAAGGAGTAATATTTTAGTTTACATGATTATAATAATAAGGTAAATATGATTGTATTAGTATTATAAAAGCTTGTATGACTTTACATTGAGCAGAAAGGTAGTGTTAATAAAGTAGTCTTGCACATCAGCCGGCCCAAAGCCAGAGAGAATGGAAGAGGAAAATGCTAATGAGAGATTGTTGGCTCAGTTGAGTGGACCGATGCACGTGCAATCATGTACTCCCTCATTCCATACGAAACGTCTTGTATTCTATTTCGGGTTGTCCCACACAAATGTCATGTTTCTTAAAAAGGAAATAAATCTCTCTCACAAAAAATTACTTTTTGTGGGCTCCATTCACACCACTCTCTCTCCTAACACACAAAAGTCAACCGCATAAATTACCGTACCTAAAAGAAACCAAACGTTTCATATGGGACGGAGGGAGTACCATATAATTATAACGATGTGGGACACAGAAAATATCCCCAATATCACATTATATTTTTTTCAAAAATACTAAAATGAAATTTATAGAATTGAGAAATATTATTTAATTTTTATTTTTATGTAAAGATTAAAAGAAGAGTATTTTTAGAGGAAGTAACATCTAAGTGGATGTTTGGAAGAACTTATTGAAAAGCTGCTTTCAGCTTTAAACTGGTGCAGAGGTGTTTGGTACACCGAGTTTAAAGTTGAAATTCTCTAAAATTGAGTCAAAAATAGAGAAGCGATTGTAAGCTCTCCACCCCAGCTTTCAGCTTCAGCTTATTGCTTATGATTTTTTCGGACTAAATTATCCTTAAAATTTTTATTTAATTTCAAAAATATCTCTAACCCTAATATATATTAGAATTCTTTTTTTTTTTCCAACATAATAGTCGTATCTCCCTCCATCAATTATAGTATTATATAATATTTATATTAATTTAATATTTTATAATATTAGATTAAAATTATAAAGCAAAAAATAAATATAGAATAAGAACAATTCTTGAATTTTACTTATTTATTATAAATTAATAACACTAAGGCAGAAAATAAATATTTCTTCTAAAAAGTAACAAAACTTACTTCTATTAGCAATATTCAAAATACTATTTTTTCCTACTTTCACCTGTTTTCAGCATTTATTTCCAAACACTAACTAATTTTCAAATAAACTGTTTCCAGCTGTTTTATGCAGCTTTCAGCATTTATCAATAAGATTCAGCTACTCCAAACACCTACTAAGTCTCGGTTGGGAGTACTAAAAGAGAGCAGAAAAAGTAGAGGGTAGTAATTAAAGCAAAGGAGAAGAGGCCTCTCAAGTATCCATTAATGGTCCTTTGCACGTGGGGTGTGGGGACAGGGACATGCCCTTCTCTTTTCTCTACAGTGGAACAGACTACTGTTTCTCAACTTTTTGTTCCCGATCAAACCACTTTTTTTCTACAGTACTACTATTCAAATGAAACTGGCAACTCTTTCTTTAAAATCATTTTTTATATTGTTATTATTGTTTCTCTTTTATACTTTCTCTTTTCCCCCTTCCTATTAAAAGCGATTTGAAAATTTTCAACACGAGAATTAAAAGAATAATAATGAAGTATGAGAGAGTTGTAGATAATAAGACAATAAATAGAAGATGAATTAGATACTGAAATAATAAATTATAAAGTATGAGAGAGAAGATGAATGCGATAATAATGAGTATATGATAAAGTAAAAGAGAAAAGATAACAAATTATGAGAGAGAATATTATTTTTTCCTCAAATAAGGATCGTGCCACTTATATTGGATGTCTCAATAGGAAAAATGAGTCATTTTTATTGAGACAGAGGAAGTAATTTACAAATCTAACTTAATAAGGATAGTGAGGGATTGAATATTTATTATCATTGTTATTATTATTATTATTATTATTTTGTAATAATGAAGAAATTATGAGAGAGAATATTATTTTTTTCTCAAATAAGGTTCGGGACATTTATATTGGATGTCTCAATCGAAAAAGTGAGTTATTTTTAGTGAGACGGAGGAAGTAATTTACAAATCAACTTAATAAGGATAGTGAGGGATTGAATATTTTTTTTTATTATTATTATTATTATTATTATTATTATTATTATTATTATTATTTGTAATAATGAGTAATCCGTAATAGTTATTTTTAGTGTACAATAGTATAAACTCCATATAGGGGCCGATGAGATTTGAACCTATGACCTTTGGCCACAAGTAAATCCACCTTGACCGCTATGCCATGAGATTGAATATTTAGATTAACCATGCACTTAGGGGTGAAAAACACCAATTAAGTTACATTTTGTTATTACGCATTTACTATAATTGACGTATATAAGAGGATTTTAGAATCGACATCGATATACACTCAATGTAAAATATTGGATATTTGATTATGTGTATGAAAATCATGTGAAAAAATTTATAATTTAGAAACCCCTAATAATCATGAATTTTGTTCCATTTCAAATGAAATGGAATGATCCCAAACTTGAACCAAATTCTAAGTTGCCAACCACAAGTCCCCTAATTTTCCTCACTAATTTTCAAAACCTTGAAATAAATACTCTCTCCGCCTCATTAGTAGTAACCAATTTCCATCTTTAGGATATCTTAATAGAAGTTGTCCCATTTCTAAAAAAAAGTAGAAATATGTGAATAAGAATCAACTACCCAAAAAGTTAAATAACACACTATAAAATATTATTTTTTTAATAACCGCAGTGGTGAAAAGAAATGAGACACTACTAATGGGACGGAGGGAGTAGAACAAAACAAACCGAGAAGATTCTATTTATTAAATATCCATGGATGCTGTAAATGGGCATAAGAAAAACAAGAAGGCCCAATGTCTATATAAAGCTCACTTAGGGCCCGAATAAAATAAGAAAATACTATTGTTTAGTAATATTTGTTTTGCAATAAAAATTAATAATGCGATGATCGACCGTATAAAATGCAGCCCAGATTAAAAAATGTTTCCTTATTATTTATACGGAAAAATAGGTAGTTGAAATTTCTGTTACTTAGCAAAGAAGAACTCCTCTCTGTTAAACAATCTTCGAATCTTCCCACGTTCGAACAAATCAGCAATTCTTGTTCCAATTGTACATCTCGAAAAGTGTACGACAAGAATTTTGCCTCATTTATTTGATATAAATCCAATCTACGTTGGTTTTATTTTTGATACAACCTTCTGATTTTGATCCGGAGATTCAATGTCGTACGCTTACCTCTTCAAGTACATTATCATCGGTGATACAGGTATTCGCCTTGCTCATCAATTTCCGATGGTTTTTTCGGTGTTGAATACTCTATGATGATTTCAATTTTGATAGTGATACTGACTGATCGTCGTTGGGTTAATATTAGGTTGTCTTCCGATCTATAATGTTGAATGGTATTTGTGCGTATTTAACAATGTTTTCTACTGATGCAATATTTCTAGTGATGAATTATTCAAGTCTGGCCAAGATACAGCATTGCCTTCACAAACTTCCATTAGAATCTGAATCCTTTCATTGAGGAATTGCCATTTATATTGCCCAGAAAATATGAAAATTTGAAATTCTGATCTGTATCCTCCTCTTGGATTTGTAACATTTGGTGGGAAACAAGAATGAACAATATGTATCTGTTTTATTTTCTGTTTTGTCGAAATCATGAATGACTGGAATGATACTTGTTTCAGTTAGAGTGGCTTTACCTTGTTATGAATGGAGATGGATACCATTGTTCTTGTTTTGAAAGATGGATGAAGGTTTGTGGATTATTCATGTCTTATTAATATTTCTTCAGGTGTTGGAAAATCATGTCTGCTTCTGCAGTTCACGGACAAACGCTTTCAGCCAGTGCACGACTTAACCATTGGTGTCGAGTTTGGAGCCAGGATGATCACAATTGAGAACAAACCAATCAAGCTACAAATTTGGGACACGGTTTGTTATATAACTCATTTTCTGGTTCAACATTGTTTTCCTATGACGTAATGGTATTAAACAAGTGTTGCATTTGCTAATAGCTACGGTCTGATTGTATTAGCCTGTTGATTGAGGGAACTGATATGAGCAATCCCATTGCTGATTTCTACTTTATGATATGATTTTGTTTCTTATGATGGGATGGCATCATATACTTACATTTCCTTATGTCATACCAGGCTGGACAAGAATCGTTTAGGTCTATTACGAGGTCTTACTACAGAGGGGCTGCAGGGGCGCTGCTCGTTTATGATATCACAAGGTGCTATTTCTTCTTACTATCCTTGTAAAATAGACAGTACCCGAGCGTTACTGTTCCACAGGTAAATTTAGTTTTGTAGTGTTTATACCGAACCAGACATAGTGTCAGACAGTCCAGGCAGATGGTTGCTTCTCTATCATCATTCTCTTTTGTTGCAATCATAATAATGCCTGCTTCATGCTTAGGTATGGTGTCATGTTTCATGAGCTCTGCAAACTAAGTGTATTTGAGTTTCCTTAGACTTTTGATTTATGATGTGTTAAACTGTGAATGAATTGTGACATTTCAGTGTATGGATGGATGAACACGTACCATAGTAGATGGTTGGGATATCTCCTCATTGTGCATTCTCCACGCCTTTTCTATTGTTAGTAGGCGAACCATATCTTGCTCAGTTTCACATTCTTATACGATGCAATGGTTGAATATAAAATGTTTCTTCGACAACCAATAGAAATGGCATATGTAGAACTGTTTCCACTTGCTATTTGTCCACCATATATAGTTTTGTAAACATGACCAGTGCACTTGGATAAAGGTGTGAGGGGGCCGGGAAATTCTGTAACAATGACACTTGACAACATTAAACTGATCAAATTGGATTTGATTCTTCAGGAGAGAAACGTTTAACCACCTCGCTAGTTGGTTGGAAGATGCAAGGCAGCATGCAAGCATGAATATGACCATAATGTTGATAGGTAACAAGTCTGATCTGGCTCACAGGAGAGCCGTGAGCACTGAGGAAGGCGAGCAGTTTGCCAAGGAGAACGGCTTAGTATTCATGGAGGCATCTGCTAAAACAGCTCAGAATGTGGAGGAGGTACTCAAATCCTTTGCTGGCTCATTACTCAAAACGCCATTAAAGGGTACATAATACATAACCTTGTTCCCTTTTTTTTTTTTTTTCCTCAGGCCTTTGTGCAGACTGCATCAACGATCTATAAGAAGATTCAGGACGGAGCTTTTGATGCATCTAATGAGGTATTTTTCTGACTTGTTTTTGGAGAAAATAATGTTGGGATTATATATGTTTTGAGTTGTTGGAAATGTGTTTGTTTCTGCAGTCTAATGGTATAAAAATCGGATATGGAGGAAATCAAGGATCTTCAGCAGGAAGAGATGGTGGTGCTTCTCAAGGAGGAGTTTGCTGCAGTTGAAAAAATGCCTTCGCCAGACACTCTGTTATCAATTCATATGCAGAATGCAGATATGCTTAAGTTGTGCGTTTTTTCCGTATGAACTCAACTCTTTTAATGTTCACACAGAATGAAAGTATTGATCAAAATCGAATCCCGAAAATTAAATTAACTGAAAAGTAACTTAATGAAGCCACTGAGATTTTTAATCTCCTCCGCACCCACCGCAGCCACCACCATCCCCATGGCTGCCACCGCAACAGCAAGCCGACTGGATTTCGACCCTTCCGCAATTGTTTTTGGTCCTCTATTTCGCTTCTCAGCTGCATTGCGGCGGCGGTTGCAAGCGTTAATCACACAAACTGCTAGCAAAACCACCGCCATCACACCAAAGACGATTGCTACGACAGCGCTGCCTGGTTCACCACCACCACCGGTGCTACTGCTACTAAAAATTCAAATGAAGGATATATTTTATTTTATCCTAATTTACGCCGTAGATAATAAGATGTCAAACGTGCATCATGTATATGTACATGTGATGTACTGATATTCATAAGAAAATATAATCGAATAATTAGGTAAACACGCTACCTCATGTCACTAGAAGACTAGAAGAAAAATGGCAAAAGCTTCTGGGGATTGTGAGTGGTATTTAAATTGTGTTTAGCTTCGGACTTGGTTAAACAATGTATATAGAGAGAGAAAATAAGATTATTACATGACACAAATTTGACATCTTTTATAACCATGCATTGCATGTATGTAGATTCTTAAAATTGTAGTTTGTCCTCTATATTTATTAATCATATGAAATTACAATTATTCCGCTGGAATAAGTCAAGGCTGTAAAAGAAAGCTCCTAACAAATTGACTTTCTTGTTCCCCACCCCCACCCCAACCCAAATTCTCTAGCACAATAATTAATTATCTTCTATCCCCGTATTTAGAAACATAGTTGTCGATTCAAGGTTAAGGTCTTATTTTGGGAAAAACCTTAAACAAGAAGTTGTTTTAGTAAAAACAATTGTTACTATCATTTATAAAATAAATCAAAAGGAGCATACGATCATATTATATTCTATTTCGTTAAATTCTCATAAGTGTGCACATATATTCTTATTATTATATAACATAAGCTCAAATAAGCCGTTGATAATCTCTTTCTAAATAGGGTCTAAAGGCCTTACCCTTGAAAAGTGGAATCTTGAAAATATACTCGTTTTATTCTCCTACTTTTGTGAGTATGTATTTCAAAGCCTAATACAATTAAATATCTCTAAATTAATATTGTCGGGACTATGAGATTTTATTATTTTATAAGCGAGAAGTTAGAGAGAGTTCTTGACTTCGACGAAATCGACTTTTAAATAGATGAATATAAGGAGTTATAAGTTTTTTATATATCATATTTTATGTCATATACTATTTACTATCTAGAAATAATTAATCAGATTAATTTGTTAAGGAATAATGAATTTGTACATTTAAAAAACACTACAATGATATAATTAACGTTCATTGATAATAAACTCTAAAAAAAATACTACAGATAATACAATTTCTTTGGGACCAGTTAATGAATCACTTATTACGTCTAGAACTTTTCATAATTTTATGGTGTAGTTTGAGAAAACAACACAAGAGCTTTTTGGTGTAATCAGAAAAATTAGAGATGAGGTTCAATTCGATTTAAGTTTTAAGAAAAAACAGGCAACACAAGAATCATATTTCACAAAATTGCCTTAGTTTTATTGGTAATTTTAAATGGTTATTAATTTATGATATTGACGTGACCATATATTTATATTGAAGTTTTATGAAAATTATTTTTTACACTAGCCCGAGTCGGGTCCGGAAAAAAATATATTATCTTAGCCTTTGTTTGATAGATGAGAGAAAATGAGAGGAGAGAAAAAGGTGAGAAAGAAAATAGGAGAGAAAAAAATATTATCTGAGCCTATTGTTCATTCAGTTGCCATATTGAGTCAATCACAATTTGCTACATCAAGGAGGTCTTCTTTGAGTTTGTAATGAGGCTAAGGACCTTGAAAATATTTTGCATTGGTGAGATTTTCCTAATTGATCCTAAGCTTTATCAATTAAGCGCACAGACTGTAAACCTCATTGGGATCCCCAAATGCCTCATATCACTTGATGCATATAATATGACAATATGACAACTTTGCAAACCTCATTAACTCATGAAGAATAGAGTTGAGGTTGCTCAACTATAGGCTCAAATCTGACTGCCTAAAGGGGTTATATTAAGACCTATTCCTGCCCTTAATGAAAAATCATGCTCAAATGCTCAGACAAGTGATTCACTAAGTTTCTGAAAAAGATTTAAGAGTAGGGGCAGATGCAGAGCAAGGGCAGAATGAGCATAGATTGACATGCTTATACAGAAAACACACATACATGCATAAATATAAATGCATCCCCTCCTCACTCTTTGAGCCTTGCTTGCCCTCAAGCAAGACAAGATCAAGGAATTTGAGAAATGCAAACAGAATAGGGGGCAAAACCTCCTCACACTTTAGAGCTCTGCTCTAAAGCGGGAGGAGGTGCAAACAAAATAAGAAAAACATACATACACCCCCCCTCCTCACACTACGAGTCTTGCTTTCCCTCAAGCAAGACAAGATCAATGAGAGTAGGGGGAAACAAACATACATACATAGAATAAGAACTAACATCAACAAACAAGAAAAAATAACTAAAATGAAAAACTGGGGGAGTAGGATGTCTACTTGCTGCGCGACGGGTCAACCGCACTCTGTGCCTTCTTGATCTTCTTTTTCTTTGATGCCTC
The DNA here is from genome assembly GCA_028984105.1 of Lavandula angustifolia. Classification (NCBI taxonomy): domain Eukaryota; kingdom Viridiplantae; phylum Streptophyta; class Magnoliopsida; order Lamiales; family Lamiaceae; genus Lavandula; species Lavandula angustifolia. The sequence goes on along the minus strand of CM054823.1, from coordinate 15,331,751 downwards.
AGACTGACTGGCTGTAGTTTGTCCCTGCCTGGCTTCAGGTTTGCTTTCTGCTTGTTTTTCTTCCTAGCTTCAAGATGGGACGTGGGCTTCTTCTTTTTGTTCGGGGTTCACTTTGCCAAGGATGGATTGCTTGAGTGAGGGGTCCCGAGTATCGTCCACAAGGGGTACTAAAGTGGTAGGGGCAAGTTCCTCCTAAAACTCCTGCTGCACTGGGTGCCTGAGTGGCATCCTCAGTAGCCACTGAACTGTCAACAATAATTGCCTTCTGAACCACTTTTGTACTGACCCCTTCAGGTTCTTGTTTAGTATTCTTCTTAGTAATTGGCTGACTAACTCTTGTGGCTGACTTTCAGATTCACTGGCTGAATTTTCCCTTCACTGTCAGGTTCACTGGCTAGAACAAGTCTGAGTTCTCTGATTTCAGCAGACACTTCTTCGAACTCGACTTTAGATTCTTCTGTACTCACTTGTGCCTTCCTTGTTAGCTGGTCGAGTTGCTTCTGTATGGCCTCCATTTGCTCTTGTAATCTTACATTTGCCTTGTAGAGGTACTTTAGAAGCCCTGCATAAAAAGTTACATGTCCTTGGTGATCGCTGCATTGCACCAAATAAATCCTACAAATTATGAGATTTATATTCAGTATAGTCAATAGGTATCAAACACAAGGAACATAGACTAGTCATCATTTTTCTACTTATCTTTGGATTTGGTTAGCAACCACGTAAGTTTTAGGATTTTTACTAAGCTAAGAATTGAAACAAACTGAAACAGGAAAAAGTGTATTAACTGAGCAACTAAGAGACAAGTTCACCAGAATATTCCACAGACATATATTTCTGATCATCGACACTAATTATTAATTAATCTTAAGAATGAACTAGTTATAGACCGGCGTAATTAAACTGACACGACCTTCATTCCCACTTACTTAATCGGTAGCCGCCATGTTGAGCATCGAAATGACTACTTTCCTAATCTAGCTACAACCTACAGTGTTGGAAAATCATTAGATTTAATGACTAGACAACTTTATTGATCTAAGAGAACCTAGTTTAAGAGCCTACTCATATGTTGGGCATCTAATAATTTCCTACCGGTTTAATCAAATTACTCTTTCGAATAACCTTGCTACTTTCTTAGCCTTATTCCACGAGAAACGATGGAAGTACTAAGTTAACTACACACTGGGCAACCTAGGGTGATCATGCCTAAACTACTAGTCAGATTAAATTATCCAGAATTAAACCAAAACCTTTTTGATTAATTATAAGCACCTACCTCTCACATACTGTCTTATGTGTGTTTCACATCTAGCAGATTAGATTAAAGAGATTTACCGAAAAGATTGTGCTTGAATGTGGTAGATTTCTAATGCAAGAATGCAGAGCACAAGCTGTTGGTCCTGAGTCAAACATTCAGGTGTAGAGGGGAGGAGGGGGTGAATACACCTGAAAACCTTTTTCTCAAATTCAAACACGACCAGTCCGTTTCACGGAGGTTGTCTGGTGAACTAATTCAGTAGAACAAACAAGCTGATCTTGATCGCGCAGATAGAGTGACTGACAGTAATGAGGTCTGCTAGCTGACTGATGTCAGAATTCAGAACCGTTCAACAGAGGTTCAGTAGCGTACGAAATAGTGTAGGCCCGATTCAGGGGGTGAATACACTTGAAAACTTTTTTCTCAAACTCAAACGCGATCAGTCCGTTTCACGGAGGTTGTCTGCTGAACTAATTCAGTAGAACAAACAAGGTGATCTTGATCACGCAGACAGAGTGACTGACAGTACTGAGGTCTGCTAGGTGCCTGATGTCAGAATTCAGAACCGTTCAACAGAGGTTCAGTAGCGTACGGAATAGTGTAGGCCCGATTCAGTTTGTTTTCGAAAAGTTTTATCATCAAATCTGTTCAGTAGATTAGTGTGATGTTTTAGCTTTTAATGGAAATTCAGTTGTATGATTTTTGCAAGAATATTTTCAGTATGAGCAGTTAATCATGCAACAAGTAAACAACACAACGGTTTTTAAAGTGGTTCGGATACGCAAGATCCTACGTCCACTCGTCCTTAACGACACAGGACGCTATTTTATTATACTGAGTTAGTCTCAGTTAGTTTGTACGCTGAACAAACTTTAACTTGTGATTATACTGAGCAAGCCTCAGTTTAAAGGGTCAAACATAAATGTTTAAATATATCTCCAACTATGAAGGAGTTCTTAACAGTAAGAACAATTCAATAAATAAACTCCTTCGGTTTAAGCTAAGAATATTACAATGAGCTTAAGAGTTAGAGGGTGAGAATCAGGAAGGCTTCTAGAGTGAAGAACAAAGAGGATATATCAACTTTGGGTTCGTGAACTTCACATGAATAAACAATAAGTGTTCTAGAGCTTGTTGCTTGAAAGCTTGAGTTCTCGTTTGATTGCGCATGTGATCGTGTAGTGCGAATTTGAAGATCACGACCTTCCCTCTATTTATAGGCGTGAGCTTGAATATATCCGTTGGAGACGAACTGTTCATGCGTCACTCTATAACTGGGTAGCAAAAGGCTTCAATTTGAATTCTGTAGAGTCCCCTTACTTTTCTGGATAGTGGGTTGACTTGCAGCTTTATGTTGGAAACTTGCCAGCTGGCTGCTTGTCATTGGTCGAGGTACAGAAAGTGGTTGAGACACTTGCAGACTTCATGGATGATATTGAAGCTGACTTCTCAGATGTACGACCTCGGACAACTCTACTAAATTGACATTCAAGTCCATTGTCAGTCAAAGAAACTGACAAGCCATTGCTGAGTCTGACCCAAGGTTCAGTAGTATACTCCTGCTGAGTTCAACTCTATTGAAAGTCAAGACTCTGAGTTCAATAAACTGCTCTTGCTGAGTCCAGTTCTACTGACTCCTGAACACCATTCAGTATGCTGCTCTTGCTGAGTCCAGCCATACTGAATCTTCACTCCATGGTACTGCGGCGGATAGTCTACTGAAGGACAGCAGACAAAACTACTGAGCCGGAACCATGCTGAAGGCAAGTCTACTGAGTTATGAAAAACTCAAAGACAAAAGCGTTACAAATACAATGGAATGGTTCACCAATCAACATAGGGTTTTGGAATTAGCCAAATCATTAACAATTGAACAATAGTTGAATCATCTCCCAACAATTTCCCCCTATTTGATGATGCCAAAACCTATCACTAACACTATCTAAAAATCTAAAGAACTGTCAGATACAAACTCCTTATAAGTATTACAATGAAAAATAATGGAGACTATCATCAAGTCTTCTAAACTAAGCAGAATACTAAATACATAGATAATCACTAAGTGTGTGAGTCAGTAATCACTTAGGTGATTCTGAGTGTTAAAGGTAAATACAAAGCAGGCCATGGAGACAATAAGGAATTGTCAGGCCAAGTAACAGTTGATGTATTGATAAATAAGAAGGTTCAGTTCAGTTACATCAAATGCTACACTAGGAACTACAGACAGACCTATTAAGACTACTTCCTAATAGATTTGAAACGCTGAATCCTTGCCTTGAAATCATTCGATTAATCGAGGAAGTCCATACATCTTGAAGGTGTCTCGTCTCAGCTTCTGAATCTTCGGCATATTATCTGGATTAGTAGGTTCAAGATCAAGAGCTGAAGCTGCGTTCCTGACTTCCTTTTCTATCACGGCCAAATGACATGTTCAGTAGCACTTTTCAGTAGTAATTGACTTTCGCGTTTGAGTTGAAATTTGCATTCAGGTGTGTTCCCCCCCCAACCTAGAGGCTCGTCTCTGGACCAACAAACCTGGAGAAACAACCGGAGGCAACAACTCGACGAGATTCTTTAACACTCGAGTAGATGGCGAGAACAAGTCGACCGCAAGTGGTGACTGGAGAACGGTGATGGGAAAGGTGAGCGATGAGAAGGACTTCAATGATAATTTTCTTGTGAAAGTAATAGAGCGTTGTAGCGGGGAGGAGAGAGGAGAGAGTTATCATAGCTTTTCTATTTTGTTTAGACTTGTGAATTAGGGAAAAATTAAGTTTTGTTGGACCTCAAGCGCTTACCACTACACCAAAAGCAATTGCTGGTGGTGAGGGCGCAACTTTTATTCCTCATTGCATAACAGTCAACGCCACGGTTACAGTTCGAACGCTTCTCTGTTATACAGGGGTGTGGTGCCAGACATCACACAACCTAACAACGTGCAACTTGAAGGATGTTGGGCATCACATATCTCAACAAGTTTTGAATTAATCGACATCGCTTAGGTCTAATAAAACAACACTGTTTTATTTATCGTATGACCAAGCCCCGTTGGATTTTCCGACTGCCATGTCAGTTTTAATTACAATTTAAAACAAACTAAAAGTTCGTGTATTTATAGGTGAATCTTAAAATTCGTATGCAAAACATGAATCTGATCAAAGTTCGTATATTTAGGGAATAATAACCCTATTCTATGTAACATGTTTGGTATGTGAGGGTTTGAGCATCCATTATGTGTTTTACATATATCCATATATATGAGTATACATGGATTTCTCATACTCATTTTACCCCTTCTGTTTGAGATATCGAATTTTCATACCCACTTAAATACAAAATACTTTTAAAGAATTATCCATATCGATTACCAATCAGTCTATTACTATATCTATTACCATTAATGCTACACTCGAATTCATTACCAAAAAGCCCTTAATTTTATTTCAGTTTTATCTTTCTAGAATGAATATTAGAATTTTTTGAATTTGGACAATATTTGCAGGCTCGACAATATTTAACAATTAGTGGTACTAATAAAAAACCTTTAGCAAGGCACATTTGGTCGCAAAAGGTATATTTTCTGCGACGAAATTACCTTTTAGCGAGAAAAAACATTTCTAGTTGGATTCCCTTTTGCATTGATCAATCCTTGCTAATACATAAAATCAATAGCGGGAACAACCATTCCTCGCAAACGTTATTGTGAAAGTACCAAAATACGATTTTCTCATGTAGCCCTGTTATGGTAAAAGTCCGATATACCCTTCCTTGCCAATTTATTTATTTTCCTCACTAAATGAGCATTGAATTTAAATTTGATATATTTACATTTGAAATAAATTAAATCATTAGCTAGAATACTCTTCCTCGCAAGATATTGCTTTTACTGAAAAAATATTGTAGGTATTTGCAAGAATATTGTTCTCGCCGAAAGTCACCTTTTTTAGCTTGAAATATTTTATCGCTGGAATTCTATGATTTTGCAAAAATAGTGCCCTCGTTGACAAGAATATTTTGTCAATGAATGACTAATACTTGCATGGTCACTTCCTCGCTAAACATTAACTATTTTCAATAATAAATTACTTCTCAATCTACCAATGAACCAATCTAGATCTCCTTCTTTTCGTTAATCCATAAGCATCATCCACAAAAATGTGAAACCAACTCTAAATGAAATAAAATATATCCATCCTTGGATTCGAAGGACAAATAGGCAAAAAATATCTCCAAAATACCAATACAAAAGAGTCAATCAATACACTATCTCTAAAAATTTTTACACCCCTACTACAATCTCCAACGTACCGCCTGCATTTGTCCAGCCTTCATTACCAACAAAAACCACCACAAGCATCCAACACGCTTCAATCTCAGTCCATGTATATATTCTGCAATGATAAAGTTGAAATTCCAAAATTAACTTATTAGGTCAAAGAAATGGATAACTAAATGATAACATAAAATAGTGAAACAAACCAGCTGAAATCTTTAATTGTACATTGACTTTTGAGTCTAGTGCTAAATTGGAAGGACCATAGGCAAAAACCAGCCCCCTCTTTGTAGCAGAAATTGGATTTGGAACCAAAGATTTGAATTGCTTTGAGTTTTATCTCGTCTCTGAAATTTATCAAGAATTAAGAAAATTAAATACGGTGGAAATGAGATTGGAAAACAAGTAACATTACCTTCTTGGTGTAGAGAATGACTTCACTAAATGCACAGTAAGATGAGAGGGAAAGGAAAGTCCAGAGCCATTAGAACTTGGGAGAGTAGAAATGAACATACACTTATTTTTGAAGTTGGAGAAGAAAGGAAACGTGTGGTGTGTGGTGGCTTTCAACTAAAGAAAGAAACAAAAGAAATTTGGAGATGATTTTGTGGGGGATTGAGTTTCTATATATAGTTCAATGTTTGGAAATAAATTTGGCTCCATAAGAAAATTTTGAATTTGCCCTCCAATTATTTTGATGAAAATTTGATTTTTTAGGATTCTTGTACTAGATAAGAAACATCCAGATGAACAAATAAATAATCTTTTTCCTTATTTGTCCAAATAAAAACTCTATTTAAATTCTCACTAATGAACTTCAATTATATATTTCATCAAGAGTATTAAAATTTATGATTACTTTTCATACACAAAAATGGTCTTTTTTTTGTTCTTGAAATATGTTAACACAAAAATTAAAATTCATGATTTTATCAAAATTTCATTACGAAAAAAAAAAATCACCAATAACATAACAATATATATTCAAATACAAAGATAAATAATAATCCGAAGTTTATAAGATTGATATATTTGTAAGTTCAAAGAAAATGCAATAATTGAATAACTAGTGAAATTATCTTGTTTTTTTGCAATATAAAGAATTCCAATATTGATAACTAGTCAATGATCAGATGTTCATTTGCAATTTATTTATCTATATATAAAATATTTTTTGCATTTCCTTGTACCAATACTCATTCAACCAAATTAAATTAAAGAAAAGTATACGATGATATCCTCTAGAATAATGTATGCAAATCTTGAATATTAACTTGACAAATTTAAAGAAATTATAAAAGGAATACATATTGTTCTTAGTTTAGTGAGAATTAAATATGGAACTAAAAAATTTATTTACTTTAATTATATGTTGACCAAATTGAGTATAGCTCACAAATTTGAAAAACTCCAATTGGAAATGGATATTTGGAATTGGACGAAATTTGTATAAGTTGTCATAATTAAACCGAACACATCATCTTTTAGGAGAACTATTATTACATAAATATATCATTATATATGTGTTGGGAGATGATTCAGTCTTCTCACAATCAGTTGAGACATAACTTAGTAGTCTTGAGCTCTGAATATTTACTGAAGATTTGAAGATCCCAAAACCATATCTTGACTGATGAACCATTCAATTGTAATGTGCTCTGTTTTGTCTCTGAGGTTTTAGACTCAGTAGACACTCTTCATTTGGTTCAGGCACTCAGTAGATTACCTGCCTCAATACCAAAAGTAGAAGACTCGAATACTTTGGACTCAACGGAGCAAGATATGCGAAAGGAGTCGGTGTAACTGAACTCAGGGAGGAGTAGTTCACTGAACTCCGAGTTGATATTCAGTAGAGCCGACTCAGCAGAAGCATGCTACTAAATAGAGATCAGACTCAACAACGGCTGGACAGTCTTCTGACTGTCAGGATTCTCTAAAGTCAAATCAGCAGAGTCAATACGAGGAAGAGAGAAGTCAGCTTCCGATCTCCTTGAAGTCCGTTGTCGTCTCACCTACTTTCCCGAACCGGACTAATGACAAGCGACCAACCGTCCATATTCCCGATTAAAGCTGCAAGTCAACAACTTTCCAGAAATGGAGGGAAAGGACACTGCAACCATACTTTGAAAGAGCCGTTAGCTACCTAAAAGAGAGAGACACAAGGATCGTCGTCTCCAACGGATCTATCCTTGCCTCTACTCTATAAATAGAGGGATACAATTCAAATTGAAGCTCACGAGTGAACCTACGAATCGAAAAACACACGAGCATTCAAGAGCAACTAAAACGTTCTAAGTCCTCCGCAAGAAGTTCGAAGAAGTAATCTTCGGCGAAAGACGACATACCTGCTCATAGGGAACCAAGCTGAACCTGAATTATAAAGCCTCTAGTATCCAAGTGACTGAACACGAACCTAAGTCTCTACTTAACCGTTCGTCGCTCTAGAAGCCACTTTCTCGTTCCCTATCCGTCTAACCTAAGCTCAGCTGATCATATCTATAGCTTAGACGAAGGAGTTCATATCTGAACTGATCCTTATTGTAAATGACTCCTTCATAGTTGGAGAGTTTTTCAAACACTTAGTTCGATACCTTGTAAACTGAGTATAAATCTCAAGACCAGTGTTTGTCCAGCGTACAAACCAACTGAGACTATCTCAGTATAATACATAGCTTCCTGATCATTCGGGACAGTGGGACGTAGGATTGTTGGATCCGAACCACTTTAAAAACGCCTGTGTTCTGTGTTCGTTTTTCTATTTTAACTGTTGCATTGATTATGGGCATACCGAAAATATCTTTAAAATCATTCAACTGAGTTTCAACTAGCTTAATCGACTGCACTAATATACTGAAACTGTTTTATTAAAAACGTTTTCTAAACTCAACTGAATTTGGGCCTACACATTTCCGCACTACTGAACTGGACGGTACTAAATTCTGACTCTAGTCAGCTAGCAGACCTCAGTAAAGTCAGTCACTCTGCCACGCGATTTAGAACAGCTTATTTGGTCTACTGAACTTGTTCAGTACGACACTCTCCTGAAAAAGACTGTTCGCGTTTAAAGTTGAGAAATCGATTTTCAGGTGTATTCAACCCCCCCTCTACACCTGAACGTTTATTCTCGGGACCAACAGTGTGCCTTTTAGAGGGTTCATATATCTTCATTATAAGCAGTTTATTCTACTTTAGAGTAAGATTAACATTCCAACATTTATTATGTAAATTATACAAGTCTACCTTACTATTGACAATGTTAATCAAGTATAATGTTAGACCATTACACATTAAGATATTTAAATTTGATGGCCAACCTGCAACCTTACTAAACATAGTATAAATAATATAATAAATAATTATGAAGCCATTTAATTACTATGAATTACAAAAAGATATTCTTCGAATATATTCATTATGAAGACACATTATTGCGTTAATGCACCGACCGAATGATAGTATATGAAAAAGGAAATACACCACAAAAGCTAATCCATAAACAGCTTTGCAAATGATCCAAATCCATCCCACAAAATCAGAAAACACACTTTCTGCTTTACACATATCTTATAGTTCTTACATTAACAAGTAATGAAACTACTTATATTTCATGAATATTCAACTTATAGCCAGCAATACTATATATATATACATAAAACACCATGTGAATTGGCATATTAACAAAAAGCCAACGCAACTACAAGTGATATTCTGCCAAAGTTGGCAACATATCAAAATACATTCATTATTTCACGTCCTTCATCTGCAAATCAAATTAACGTTGAAGGTAAATGAGGTAGACATTGAAGATAAATGAGATCTCATAGCCAAATAATGGAATGAGGGACAAGAGAAGCTAATACAGTAACTACTTGTGTTGCAAGTCTTTAAAAGACATAGTTGAGGAGTAAAAATTCTTAAAAAGTTCATCAATCTTCCTCTTTGCATACTGGAGCTCTTGGCTTTGCTTGAGAATTTCAGTCTGCTGAGAGTCGATCTTTGCACACGCCGCAGCTAACTCTTGACTTTGTTTCTCTTCCACACTTCGCAAATCTGAACTATTGTCCTTCTCCGATTTAGTGACCATCTTAGAGAGCATTGAGAAGACTCTCCTTTGCAAATAGTTTACTTGAAAAAGGAAATTCATATGGATAGTAACTGGCGGAACCTAGACTTACTAAAAGTTCTTCCATTGCTGGAGAAGACTCTCCTTTCTTATTCCCGATTTAAATTTAGTTTTTAGATCGATCTACGTTAAAGTTTCACTAATCTCAGTCTCGAGAACCTACATGAAGCCCCAGAATATTGCAGAATGGAGAAGCTACGTTTTTGGTACCACTTTGGACAAAAAAATTATCACATTCTACATTATAAATCACTTACGAAAGTTTTTGTCTCAACCATGTTATCTGCATCACTTTTTTCCTTTCATCGGTAATGCGATTACCAGATTTGATCATCTTTTCACGAACCTTTCAGAATAGCTAACTGTAAATACTGCTGCGCATAAGCTCGCGGTAACGAGGGAAGCCTGACAATATCTATGCAAAACAAGTTGTTTGGCTTGTGTAAATTTACTACTCACAAGTTTACTGTTCTGGCAAAAAGACATCAAACTTAATTTTTTGGGTTCATACCTTGTTGTCGCATTGATCGGTGTTTACCTTAGGAGCTCGTTCTTCTTTCTCCTTTTTTGAAGAGATCATAATGGTTTGTCTTACCATAAGCTAACATCTACAATATTTGCATATTGATATAGATTAGTTAACTAATTAAAAAATTGCACCTAAACTAATGATTTCATAAAATTAATACTCTCTCCGTCCCATTATTTATGTCCCATTGGGACTGGGCACGGTAATTAAGATAGTGGAGGTAAATGTGTAAAGTTGTGGTGTAAAAGTATAAAGGGGTGGGTCCACTTGCTTAGATTGATTGTGGTCCACTCATTTATTTCCTTATTTGGTATGAGACATAAATAATGGGACAACCAAAGAAGGAAAGTGGGACATTAATAATAGGACGGAGGGAGTACCTTGCGGAATTTTGGCTCGGAACCATGCATCAGCAGAATCTATTCGTTGAAGCTGCTATCGGGATGGTAAAGGGATTGCACATTGAGGGTTGTCCACATTTCCTTTTTCCAAAGTATCTGTTTTTCCCTTAGCTTCATCTTCTGCCAATGACGGTTTTATTTCTTCATCCACATTTTCTACTTTCGCCTTACCTTCTTCTTTTGTCAATAACTATTTCATTGATTTATAACGGACCCCGAACCATCTGCTGGTATCTATAGTGATAGCAAATGTATAAACTAATGACATAAACAGTTGAAGAAGCATATGTTGTTGCAGAGAAATTTATCAATTTCAGTTTATCTATGAATAATTATCTAATAATAAGCCTATAGACAAAGATATCCAGAAATATTAAAGTTCAATCTAACAAACTGAAGTACCCTGTTTTTACTTTTCAGAGTCGAAAGCCTGACCAATGAACTGCACATTGTTCAAATTCAAGTAACTAGAAAATCAAGCACTGAAATTGAAGCATCAAACAACAAGCAATCACATAATAAATTACGTTGCTTATTGTTACCCAGAAAACTAAATTACTCAGAAAACCCAAGCACTGAAATTGAAGCACTCAAATTACCCATCAAAACAAAGATATCAAGAAACAACAAGGTAATTAAACATATTTCTCCATTGGCACATACAAAACAAAAAGTTGCCAGAAAATTAATATATAAACAAAAGTACCTAGAAAATTGAAACACTCAAATTTACCCCTCAAACAACAAAATTATTAAACATGCACATACATTAGTGAAAGGCCTTCCAACTAAAGTTGTCTATTACAAATTCTATAATCTGAGTATAAACCAAGAAACACACAAGGAGTCTCACCAATTTGTTGTTCAAAACTTCTAGAATGACTTGCGTACATAAAATTCGTCCACATTCGACTCCATTATCATTGGTTTTAGTGTTAAATTACAATGATTGTAGCCGATTAGGGGGATTGCAGAATGATTGACTGTAGTTTCTTCTAGGGGTGTGCGCGGGCGAGTTCGGGCGGATTTAGACATAAAAATTAACCGATCTACACATAGGCGGTTTCATGAATTTACAAACCGTGGCGGTTTCATTTTTTTCCAAATTGCGGGGGGTTGGGTGGGACAGTTTGCGGACGGTTGCAGACGGTCTTGCGGGTCAAAAATTAGATATCCTAACTACTTAATTTTTTATTATCTATAGCGACTTTGACGAATTTTGTAAGTTGATTTAGTTAGAAGGAACAAAACTACTATGGGAAGACAATTATTTGTTTTAAACATGAAGTAGGAGACAACACTTTGGTGTACCACAAAAAAAAAATCCAAATCCGACAATGTATATAACTTCAAATGAAATGAGTGTGAAAGTATATTCTAAAATTCATGGCACTATGACACATTCATATGGAAAATGAATTTTTGAAATGTCACTTTGTTGAGTCATTTGTATCTATAATCTGGCTTTAATTTAAAGCTTTTAATTTAGAAAAGTTAAGACTAATATTAGAAAAGAAAAAATTAGGGTGGCGGGCGGGTCGGTTAACCGCCAACGGCAAACCGCAACCCACCCGCTCAATGGCGGTTTGCTAAAAAATTGAACCGCGGTTAATTTTGAGAAAAATTAACCGGCGGTTACGGTTTCCAACGGGCGGGTCAAGCGGGCGGAGGCAGTTGGACGGTTTTTATGCACACCCCTAGTTTCTTCTTCTTCTACCTCGCTCTAAATTTGAGGTTGAATTTGAGATAGTTCTTCGATAGGCACTCTCAATTTGAGAAAGAATATGAGATAGCAATTTGATAAAGAATTTGAGATAAAGAAGGAGAGGATTGAAGAATTGGTAAAGTAGAAATATTGAATGAAGAATATTGCAGATGTTTGTAAATGTTTTTGTTTTCTTTTCCCTACAACACATTTATTTATTTTTCTTTTTTCTGTTTCAAGTTGTGGCGAGAAAGGACCCAAAATCATCGCTGAAATGTGTAATGAATAAAGGTTTCTCTTTTACATTTTCTTTCCACGAGGAAAAAATATGACCTTCTCGCTGTCAAATAACCCGAATTTAAATTTTTTATCTTGGTTTCATAACAGCGAGGAGAGGCAGGATCCATTTCCTCACTGAAAAATATTCCAATAATTGATTTATTTATTTTGGTTAATAGTGAGGAAAATATGGCGAGGAAGAGTGTATTTCCTCACTAAAAGGGACATCAATAATGTTTCTTGCTAAACATAGACCTTTAACGATAAAATGAGTTTCCTCAACATGTTTTTTACTTACTTAAGAAAGATTTTCCAATAGTGGTAATTGATTGCCGTCCAAAGTAGAGCTATGAGAATGTTAGTTTACACTATTATATTAAAATAAAAAAGATATACGATAAACTAATTAAACAATAATGTAACTAAATATTCTGAGGCTGTAATTTAAATAAAATTTATGCATATAATTAATGCAAATCATATATTACATGACTGTGGTATTTAAGATAAAAAAAGAAAAATAGAAAACACTAAAAATTTCGAAGCAAATTAGATTCCTACGTATACGGTGCGAAAATGCGTGCTTTTACAATACAAGGTATACAATGACATGCTCCATAAATATGAGACAGTGAGATATTAATCTCCTCCACATCCGCCGCAACCACCACCATCTCCGCCGCCGCCACAACAGCAACCCACCTGGACTTGAACTACCGCTTCAGCAACCTGTGCTCCGTATTGTGAATCTTCTTCCACCCATGCACACGGATCAAGCTCCATTCATGCACATGCAGCCGTCGATCAAAAGCATGCACAAGATCATGCAGCCGTTGATTGCTTTCCCACGTGAAGATGTTAAGTTTGTTGATTAGTTAGTTAGTTAAGAACTATCTAGAAGCAATGTTAGTCAGATAGATTAGTTAGTTCGAAACATCTAGAAGGTGATATCTTTTGTATATATACATCTAGATAGAGAATAGCTTGTAAGTTAAATCATTCAGTTCATCAATGAAATCCTTTTTCTTCTTGCATTCATATTCATGCATAAACCCTAGTTTCAGTTTTCTACATGGTATATCCTCCTCTTCTCCTCATCTCATTACAAAGTATATTTTTTACTCTAATCATGCGAAGCTCACCGTGCCTATTCTCATTGGATAGATGCTATGAATACTGAAATCCAGGACCTTGAAGCAAACCATACCTGGATCATAACTGACCTACATGTAGGGAAGATTCCTAGTGGCTGTAAATGGGTTTACAAAGTGAAATACCATGCCGATGGTTCACTTGAAAGGTATAAAGCACGTCTAGTTGCAAAAGGTTTCACACAGCAAGAGGGATTAGATTATACTGATACATTCTCTCCTGTTGCCAAGCTTACCATTGTTAGAAGCTTGCTCGCCTTAGCTGCTTCCAAGAACTGGTTCCTTGAGCAATTAGATGTCAATAATGCTTTCTTACATGGCGACCTACATGAAGAAGTGTACATGCATATCCCCCCTGGTTTTGCTAAGGTAGGACCAAATCAAGTTTGTAGACTCTTAAAGAGTCTTTATGGTTTAAAGCAGGCCAACCGCCAGTGGTTTTCCAAGTTGTCTGCAGCTCTCAAGGATTATGGTTTTACCCAATCCACTTCTGATTATTCTCTTTTTACCATTCATCATGCCTCTTTTACTTTGATCCTTCTTGTTTATGTGGATGACATCCCTCCTTGCCAGTGATTCTATGTCTGACGTAGGCAAGGTTAAACAGTTTCTGGACAAATCAAACATCTAGGCAGCATGAAGTACTTCTTGGGTTTAGAAGTAGCTCGGTCCTCCAAAGGAATTTCCTTGTGTCAACGCAAGTATGTTCTTGAACTATTGGAACAAGAAGGCTATTCTCATTGCAAACCTGCGGCCTTCCCCATGGATACTGAGCTCAAACTTAGTACTCATGATACTGATTACCTAAGTGATGGATCCTCTTATCGCCGTTTGATTGGAAAGCTCATGTATCTCACGGTCAGTTTATGCAGAAACCAGGCTATACTCATCTTAATGCAGCTCATAGGGCCCTTCGTTATCTCAAAGGCAGTATTGGGCAGGGACTTTTCTATGCTTCAAACTCTGATCTTTGTCTAAAAGGTTTTTGTGATTCAGATTGGGCCATCTGCATTGATTCTAGAAGATCCATTACCAGTTATTGCATGTTCCTTGGAAATTCCCTCATCTCCTGGCGTTCTAAGAAGCAGGCCACAATTTCTCGTAGCTCTGCTGAAGAAGAATATAGGGCTCTTGCCTCTGCATCTACTGAAGTTTTATGGCTCCTCAAAATTTTTCAAGATCTCGGCCATCCTCTTACAACAACTATCTACTCGGATAGTAAATCTGCCCTAGCTCTTGCTGCAAACCCTATTCATCATGAGAAGACTAAACACATACAGATCGATTGCCATTTTATTTGAGAACATATTCAATCAGGGCTTCTTTATGTTCTATACGTACCTTCTTCCCATCAGTTTGCTGATATTCTTACCAAACCACTTGGGAAAGCCTCTTTCCAGTTTCTTCTCTCCAAGTTGAGAGTTCTTAATCTGTACTCTCCACTTGCGAGGGGGTATTGTGAATCTTCTCCCACCCATGCACACGGATCAAGCTCCGTTCAAGCACATGCAGCCGTCGATCAAAAGCATGCATGAGATCATGCAGCCGTTGATTGCTTTCCCACGTGAAGATGTTAAGTTTGTTGATTCAGTTTGTTGATTAGTTAGTTAGTTAAGAACTATCTAGAAGCAATGTTAGTTAGATAGATTAGTTAGTTCGAATCATCTAGAAGGTGATATCTTTTGTATATATACATCTAGATAGAGAATAGCTTGTAAGTTAAATCATTCAGTTCATCAATGAAATCCTTTTTCTTCTTGTGTTCATATTCATGCATAAACCCTAGTTTCAGATTTCTACACTCCGTCCACAACCACCATGTTACCGTCTCTCTCAGCCGCATTTTGCTGTTTGGCTTCGCTGCGGTTACAAGAATTGATCGCAGAAACTGATACCAAAACCACCACAATCACACAAAAGACGATTGCGACGGCGGTGCCGGGATCAACGCTTCCTCCTCCAGTGTTACTAAAAAAAATTCAAAGGGATGATATATAATTGTTGAGGGATATACAATTCAATTGTGTCGAATACGAGTAAATAAGAACATACAAATTTACGCGATGGGACTTATAAACGAGCAAGAGAAGAATTTCACTATTAAAAGATAATAGTGTATAAGCCATCAATAATAATTCTACTAAACCCTACACGAGAAATGCCTTTTATACAAGTGCATACCCATGTTGCATATATAAAAATATAATCGAATACGTAGCTTAAAAAACCAACCTCATTTCGTACGTTTTTTATATTTTCTCGTAAATCTCTCTAGTACGCTTTTGAATTAAATAATTGGTAACAAATTTCTTTCAAGAATGTTTTGTTCCCCAGAGCTTTAAGTACTGATCGATATATATAGTTAGACTGTGTGTGTGTGTGTGTGTGTTTGGATAAGAATTTGCTTCGGAGGAAATGTATATGTATAGAGACACAATGATATATAAAAAAACTGATATGAAAATGACTTTGTAATTAACCATGTCAATTATTATGTATGTAATTTTAGTCTTAATAATTAGCAAATTAGAGTTTAAAGGTAAGTGAATTCTCTCTTCTTTGCATTCTTTGGCTTGAACTTAATACTCTAGGGGCATGTTTGGTTGGTAAGAATTCTGCTACTATATGGATTCCAATTTTTTTTTAAATTCCTTTGTTTGTTAAACTTTATGATAGTAATTTGATTTTAAAAATTTAAAAATTCTCAATTTTGGTTTTAAATAAAACAGGATAGAGTAATAAAAATGTTAAAAATAAAGAAACTAGTGTGATATTCTCAATTTCTTTTTTCCATACTCTGAATTAGGATAGTCAAAGACTATATCTCCCACTCTCTCCAAAATTTGATATCTTCGTAATGGACGTTTAAATAAGTTGGTTACGACTTTTAAAATCGTAGCTCAAAACCAGTACACTTTCATGCGAATCCAATATAAAAATAGAAACGCGGTGAAAACTCTTCATTGTTTCTTGATGATTGAAAAAGAATTTAATAAAGTTAAACATCAAAGAGTAAACTTTGGTGGAAAAAACGATATAAAAATCGAAAACGCGGTTTATTCTTTATCACAATCGAGTACATATTGTCTTACTAAGTTGTCTGTTTTGAGGTTAAAACCAAAGTACCAGTTTAACTACAACGCTGTCGCATCGATTCTGACTTTTTGCAAGACTTGTAAATTTAACTTTTATTCGTGAGTACGTTAATTAAGAGTTCAATTCTTCCAAGCTCAATTTTTTATACAATAAAATTTAATTTAACTAAGACTATCGACATTTTATTTTCTTTGAATACAATAAAATTTAATTTAACTAAGACTATTGACATTTTATTTTCTTTGAAAGAAAAAAATAATCTTATAAATTTAAGAGGGTGAACAAATTAATTGGTTGAATATACTTGAATATCTAAAGTCTACTATGATTTTGGCCGTATCTTTATTCTGTACAATTTACTGGAAATGATAGTTTATTATAAATGTTTTTTCAGTTTAGATTTTTACAATAACATGAACATCTGAAGTTTTTATTATAATTATTTACTAAATCTGAAATGAAATTTAAAACTTAAATAGTGGAATGTAATTTTAAAATTGTTAAAAATATCAAATATATTTACAAAATTTAATCTCTTTAAAAATATTAGAAGACTACTAGGAAAGAAGTATGATAAACATAATTTCAAAAGGATTGTTTTTTATTTTTAGTTTTAGCCACCTCACTTAAACAAAGAATAATTTTAGTCATTTTTATAAATTGCTACACAAAATAGTTAATAGTATAATTTTTCATCATTTTGCAGAGTACACAAAATACTCGAATAGATCCTGAAAACCGTTTTCTCTGCATTTGCATCTCTTCATAGCATCTTATACCACATTCTTCAACGTCTTATATTTCAGGTATAAGGACAGTACCAATATTTTCAGAAAACTACGTGGTATGGTGCACTTAACATCGCTGCATGACAGCATGACTGACGTCCTAGAGAAATGACCCATTGTTCCGATGGTCGACAGCGTCGAACTTGCAATTGTGGCAGTAGTAGGTGCCAAAACCGGTGCAAAATTCCTGAAGGACAAAAGCCTCTTTACACCAGAAGAGAGAAAGTTTCATAACCTTGACCGAGTTGCACGTAATGCAATACTGACAACGCTCAGTGACTCATATCTCGGAAGGGTGCACGACTGCAAAACTGCAAAGGAGCTCTGGGATGCTCTCGCAGTGCTGAGTCAAGAAACTCCACAGATCAAACAAAACAAATTGGAGCTGGAGCTGCAAAAGTTCGAAGCATTTGCAATGATTCCCGGAGAGTCAATTGATGATTTCAGCGTTAGATTCACAAATCAGATCAACATTATCAATGGGTTATGGAAAACATTCAGCAACAAGGAGACCAACACCAAAATTCTAAGGGCTCTTAGTAGGCCCAACTGGTACTCTTTTGCTACTAGTTTGCGAAGAACTGACTTAAGCTCTATTACTCCTGATTACATCTTTTCAGAACTGAATGCAAGTGCACAAACCGACTGAGACTAACTCAGTATAATAAAATAGCCTCCTGATCTTTTAGGGACAATGGACGTAGGATTGTTTGATATCCGAACCACTTTAAAATCGCTGTGTTCTTTTTACTGTTGCATTGATTTTAATGTTCAGACTGAAAACTGTTTTACAAATCATTCAACTGAGTTTTAGCAAAGCTTAAACTGAATGCACTAACCTACTGAAACAGTTTTAGTAAAAACGTTTTCAAACTCAACTGAATCGGGCCTACACTTTTCCGCACTCTACTGAACTCTTACTGAACGGTATTGAATTCTGACATCAGTCAGCTAGCAGGCCTCAGTATAGTCAGTCACTCTGTCCACGCGATCCAGAACAACTTACTTGGTTTACTGAACTTGTTCAGCAAGGCAATCTCCTGAATTGGATTGTTCGCGTTTTAAGTTGAGAAAGTTTTCAGGTGTATTCAACCCCCCCCTCTACACCAGAACGTTTATCTCGGGACCAACAACTGGTATCAGAGCAGGAGTTCTCTAAGACTCTTGTTATCTGAAACTGGTCTACTTGATCGGATCCTAAAAATGTTTTCACTGCATATCATTCTTCATTCATATCATTATTTAACATGTCTGTTGGTCCCGAGAGTAGACGAGTCTTCAGGTGTGGAATACACCTGAGTCAAAGTTCGAGAACGAGCGCGAGCCGGTCATCGCTGAATCGTGCATGGCCGAACGCGCGGGCGAGAATCCTTCTACGAGTACGGTCTATCGAGTCCGTCGGAGAAACAGTAGTTCAGTATCAAGTTTCGAGTGCGGAAGAGTAGGCCCAAAAGAATATCGTCTAAGTCTGAAAACACCGTTTTTATGCTATTTGATTTAAAGTCAGTTTTATGCAAGTGAACAATTAAGCACAACGACAATAAATCAACACAGAGTTTTTAAAGTGGTTCGGATATCAAACGATCCTACATCCATTGTCCCGAAAGATCAGGAGGCTATTTATTATACTGAGTTAGTCTCAGTCAGCTTGTACACAGGACAAACTGCGGCTTGGGGATTATACTAAGCAAGTCCCAGTTTACACGGTTATCAAACTAAAGTGTTTGACAAACTCTCCAACTATGAAGGAGTCCTTTTACAATAAGGAACAAGTTCAAATATGAACTCCTTCGTCTAAGCTATGGATATTACAATAAGATCAGCTTAGATTAGAGAAGGGGAACGAGATAGAACTCTAGAGAGAAGAACTATAAGAATATATCTATAAAAGATTAAGTTCTTCTCTGGATATGGCTTGAATCTTCTAGAGTGTTTGTTCGGTTGAGCTCGGTTCCTTGGATGTGTCCATCATCGTCATGATCGACCTCCCATCCTTTTTCTTCTCTCTTTTCTGCGTGAAGACCCTTCTCTATTTATAGAGGTGACCAAGGCATATGTTCGTTGGAGAGGACGATGCCACGTGTCACTTTATGGGGTAGCAAAAGGCTTTATTTGAATTCTGTAGAGTCCACTATCTTTAATGAAAGTGGTTGACTTGCAACTTTATGTCGGAGACTCTGCCAGCTGGCTGCTTGTCATTGGTCGAGGTACAGAGAGTGGTTGAGATCTATTCAGTCTTCAAGGTGATACTAAAGCTGACTTCTCAGATGTACGACCTCGGACAACTCTACTGAATTGTTCTTCTGAAGTCCATGGTCAGTTAAAGTAACTGACCGACCGTTGCTTGAGTCCGCTCTTGATTCGTAGATAACCTTTGCCGAGTCCGCTCTTGCGAAGATCAACTCGAGTACGGTGAACTACTGCTGCTGAGTTCAGTTCGATCGACTCCTTTCGCATATCTTGTTCCCCGCTGAGTCCAGTATTTACTGAGTCTTCTACTGAATGCATAGCTGTTGAACTTTAGCTCGTCTACTGAGTTCCTAACACGGTGAACTCAGTTAAGCTATAACAATATCGAAAGCTCATCATCCAGCTAGGGTTTTGGGATCTTCAAATCTATCATAGTGAACCTAATTCCCAACAATTTCCCCCTATTTGATGATGCCAAAACTTCTACAAACTTCTCCTAAAAACTTTCTACATGAAACTACTAATCTAATCAACACAGTTCCCCCTTTTAATCATGATACCAAATCCCCTAAAACATAAGACATAAGTCTGACAACTTCCCCCTAGGCAAGTGGCACATCATTACGAGACACATAGATATATATATCAGTGAAGTGTGTGTGAGTGTTGAAAGATAAGAACATGCTCTGAAATTTGGGACACTACAGATCTAATTGATAGACACTGAGGATCTGATCTGTAGGCCTTTTCGACCTCTTGGTTCCCCCTGAGTTGGATCTGGGTGTTTTGGGGCTTGAACCTTGGATCTTCCTATGATAGCTGGGCTGAGGTGTTTACATCTTCTGTTCATTCCTTGTTTGAGGGGTTGTAGATTCTGCGTGTCGAGTTCCCCCTTGACAAACCTATCGCCCACTGGGACGGAGCTTTTCGTCGTCCCTTCGCATTCGCTCGGCCATTAAGATCTCTTCAAAGTCCTTATACCCGAATTATCTAACATTAAGAACATGGTATAGGATGCTATGAATATTATGCAATATGCGCATGCTGAGAAAACGGTTTTTCAGGATCAGTCCAGTTAGACCAGAGCTCTGATCAGAATAACACCATGCACTTTGATCAGAAGTACATCGTGCGCTTTGATCAGAAAAACACTGTGCGCTTTGATCAGAAGAACACCGTGCGCTCTGATACCAATTGTTGGTCCCGAGAGTAGATGAGTCTTCAGGTGTGGAATACACCTGAGTCAAAGTTCAAGAAAGAGCGCGGCGGTCGACGCTGCTGAATCGGCATGCTGGCCGAACGCGCGGGTAGAGAATCCTTCTACTGAGTACGGTCTACAGAATTCAGTCAGTAGAACAGTAGTTCAGTATCAGGTTTCGAGTGTGGGAGAGTAGGCCCAAAAGAATATCCGTCTAAGTCTGAAAATACCGTTTTTATGCTATTTGATTTAAAGTCAGTTTTATGCAAGTGAACAATTAAGCAGAGCGACAATAAATCAACACAGTTTTTAAAGTGGTTCGGATATCAAACGATCCTACGTCCACTGTCCCGAAAGATCAGGAGGCTATTTATTATACTGAGATAGTCTCAGTCAGCTTGTACACAGGACAAACTGCGGCTTGGGGATTATACTGAGCAAGTCCCAGTTTACACGGTTATCAAACTAAAGTGTTTGACAAACTCTCCAACTATGAAGGAGTCCTTTTACAATAAGGAACAAGTTCAACTCTGAGTAGATAACTTCTGCTGAGTCTGCTCTTACTGAAGATCAACTCTGAGTACAGTGAACTACTCCTGCTGAATTCAGTTCGACTGACTCCTTTCAGTATACTTGCTCTTGCCGAGTCCAAAGATTTACTGAGTCTTCTACCGAATGCACAAACTGTTGAACTTTAGCTAGTCTACTGAGTTCCTAACACGGTGAACTCAGTTAAGCTATAACAATATCGAAAGCTCATCATCCAGCTAGGGTTTTGGGATCTTCAAATCTATCATAGTGAACCTAATTCCCAACAATGTCTGATATGTCAGGAATCAGGATGGTACGCATGTTCTCAGTAGAGAACTACGGGGTATGGTGAGTCAGAATGGAAGCTCATCTGACTTCCCTCCACGACAGCATGACAGAGGTCTCGGAAGACGGACCTATCGTTCCCATGATCTATAGTGTCGAAACCCAGGATCCAGCATAAGGAGGAGAAATGGTAACCGGGAAGAAGATCCCTAAAGACATAAGCCTTTTCAGTCCAGAAGAAAAGAAGCTTCACAATCCAGACCGGGTTGCCAGGAATGCCATACTAACCACCCTGAGCGACTCTTATCTCGGAAGAGTTCATGACTGCAAGTCCGCCAAGGAACTCTGGGATGCTCTAGCGCTACTGAGTCGGGGGACTCAGAAGATCAAAGCAAACAAATTAGCGCTGGAACTCCAGAAGCTGGAGAGACTGTCTCTCATGCCTGGCGACACGATTGAAGATCTCAACGTCAGATTTACAGATCTGATGAACACTATCAACGGGCTGGGAAAGACGTTCTCCAACCGAGAGATGAATCTCAAAATCTTGAGAGCACTGCCAGACGGACATTGGACTCCCTTTGCTACATTGCTTAGACATTCTGATCTTGATATTGTTTCTCCTGATCATATATTTTCAGAATTGAAAGCTGAGGAGTTCGAGTTCGGTCTACCACAAAGGAAGCAGCGAGCTAAAGTTGACACTCAGATTGACCATGCCTTTAGAGCATCAGTCAGCACAGCAGCTCCCGCATCTAGCAAAGCTGAGCCTTCAACCAATGATCTACAAGAAGGAAGCCTAGCTAAGAGATATGCACTGCTTGCCATCAAATATCAGAAAGAAAAGGAGCGGCGCAGAAAGCTTTCCAGAGTCGTCAGAGACTCAAAGAGTAAGTCTGAATACTCACCTAGGCGCATTCCTGAATCACATACTTCTGAATGCAGGAAACAGGAGGATTCTGCAAAGTCGAAAGACAGAGAGAGCAAAGAAGGCAGAGTCACCTCCTGCTACAACTGCAAGAAGCCAGGACACTACCAATATGACTGTCCTGAGCTCAGTACAGCTGAAAGAGCATCACGAAAAGCTCAAAGGGAGAAGTTCATCAAGAAGCGTCAAGCCTACATTGCCGGTGAACTCTCAAACGACTCAGACGAAGTCAATTCCTTCATGGATTCATCAGACGATGAAGCGGCATTCACTATGGCCCTAGAGCTTAAAGAAGATGCTGAAAAGTGTCTAATGACAGGAGAAGAGGATGAGGTAAACTCTCACGCACTATTTAACTCCTCTTCACACTGCACACAAGATACTATTTCAGGTGCAGATGAGAATCTGGACGTTGCTATTGCATACGATGAAGAAACAGAACATGAAGGCACCTCATCCTAGCTATCAGAATTCTGACAAGAAGATTAGCTCAAAATCACCCCAGTTCAGTCAAGGGGGAACCAACAAAGTGAAATGGGCTGATCAGTATGGACCTCCGCAGCTGACACATCCAGCTCAGTATGAGTCATATTATTATGGTCCTATACTTAGAAGAGGTTCCAAAAGTCAGAAGAAGAAGAAGAAAGCCGTTCAGAAGGCTAAGGTCAGCATTCCACCACCTCAGAAGATCAGGACTCCTGAACCAGTAAAGCCTCGGAAGTCAACATCAACCAGTCCAGTGGTTAAGTATGTTGATCAGAGTGGAAAGAAACTGTCTGAGACCACCAGGGTCGTAAGACAGATTTGGGTTTCCAAAACTAACGCATAAGGACCTAAAATCAAAATAAAGGGTACCTGAGTATAATTCTGTTTTGCAGGTGCACAAGGACTGTTGGGTGATGATTCTACCCTCAGCAGTGTCGATAATAGTGGGAAATGATTCAGTCTTCTATGCTGTGAAACAGTCAGTAGCCCTGTGTTCTGAATGTATTTATGAAGATTTGAAGATCCCAAAACTCTATATTGATTGGTGAACTATTACGTTGTATTTTGTTTTGTTCGTACTCGCCAGACCCTCGCTCTCGGTTTGAGGCACTCGGTAGATTATCCGCCTCAGCACCAGAAGTAGAAGACTCAGTAAATACTGGACTTAGCAGGAGCAGTATCTTGAAAGGAGTCAGTAGAACTGGACTCAGCAGGAGTAGTTCACTGTACTCAGAGCTGATCTTCAAGTAGAGCAGACTCAACAGGAGAATACTACTGAATCAGAGATCAGACTCAGCAACGGACAGAGTCTTCTGACTGTCAGAATCTTTGAAGTCACCTTTCAGAGTCAATACGAGGAAGAGAGAAGTCGCTCGATCCCCTTGAAGTCCGTTGCTGTCTCAACCACTTTACGAACCTCGACCAATGACAAGCAGACACGTAACCTATATCTACTTAAAGCTGCAAGTCAACAACTTTCCAGAAAAGGAGGGAAAGGACACTGCCACTATACTTCAAAAGAGCCGTTAGCTACCCAAAAGAGAGAGACAAAGGATCGTTGTCTCCAACGGATCTATCCTAATCTCTTCTCTATAAATAGAGGGATAAATCAAATTTGAAGCTCAAGAGAAAAACAAACACGAATACACGAAAAAAAAACGAACTACCAAGAACACACAGAGCATTCAAACAAGCTAATCCGAAAAGCCTAAAGTTCGAAGAATCTATCTCCAGTGAAAGACTACATTCTGGCTCATAGGGAACCAAGCTTAACTTTTTCATACAGCCTCTAGTATTCAAGCGACGATACACGAACCCAAAGCTATATTCAGTTGTTCGTCATTCTAGATGCCACCTTCTTTTTCCCTATCCCTCTAACCTAAGCTCAATAGCATATATCCATAGCTTAGACGAAGGAGTTCATCTTTGAACTAATCCTTATTGTAAAGGACTCCTTCACGCTTGGAGAGTTTTTCAAACACTCGCTTGATAACCGTGAAAGTGAGACTTGCTCGAGTATAAATCTCAAGACCGGTGTTTGTCCAACAGATACAAACCAACCGAGACTACCTCGGTATAATAAATAGCTTCCGATCTTTCGGGACAAGTGGACGTAGGATTTTTGTGTCCGAACCAGTTTTAAAAATCTACGTGTCGTGTGTTCCGTTCTTAACTATTGCATTGATTTACTGTTCATACTGAAAAACCTTCTTTTAATCATTCAACTGAGTTTCAGCAAACTAAATAGACTGCACTAATCAACTGAAACTGTTTTGATAAAAATGTTTTCTTACTCAACTGAATTGGGCCTGTACTATTCCGCACCACTGAACTCTATCTGCAAGATACTGAATTCTGACTCTCAGTCAGAACAGCCTATCTGGTCTGCTGAACTTGTTCAGTACGACATCATCCTGAAAAAGGACTTCATATTTAAGTTGAGAAAATCGGTTTCAGGTGTATTCACCCCCCCTCTACACCTAAACGTGCTCTCGGGACCAACAATTGGTATCAGAGCAAGAGTTCTATAAGACTCTTGTTATTCTGAAACTGGTCTACTTGAACGGATCCGAAAAAATGTTTTCACTGCATATCATTCTTCATTCGTATCACTATTTATCATGTCTGATATGTCAGGTATAAGGATGGTACCCATGTTCTCAGTAGAGAATTATGGAGTATGGCGGGTCAGAATGGAGGCTCATCTGACCTCTCTCCACGACAGCATGACAGAGGTTGTAGAGGACGGACCTATCGTTCCCATGATCGATAGCGTCATAGCTCAGGATCCAGCAGATGGAGGTGGAATGGTGACCGGGAAGAAGATTCCCAAGGACAGAAGTCTCTTCACTCCAGAGGAGAAGAAACTTCACAACTTAGACCGCGTCGCCAGAAACGCCATACTGACCACCCTGAGTGATTCCTATCTCGGGAGAGTTCAGGACTGCAAGTCTGCAAAGGAACTCTGGGATGCTCTAGCGCTACTAAGTCGGGGGACTCGAAAGATCAAAGCAAATAAACTTGCGCCCGGAACTCCAAAAGTTGGAGAGATTGTCACTCATGCTCGGTGACACCATTGAAGATCTCAACGTTATATTTACGAATCTGATGAACTCTATCAACGGGCTGGGAAAGACATTCTCCAACCGAGAGATGAATCTCAAAATTTTGAGGGCACTGCCAGACGGTCACTGGACTCCTTTTGCTACCTTATTACGTCATTCTGATTTAGATATTATTACTCCTGACCATATCTTTTCAGAACTTCAAGCAGAGGAATTCGAGTTTGGCATACCTCAAAGGAAACAATGAGGCAAGCCGTCCAAGACAAAGATCTCCAAAGCCGAGCAAGGCTGAACCTTCACTCACTGACACACAAGAAGGAAATCTAGCCAAGAAATATGCACTGCTTGCCGTAAAGTATCAGAAGGAGAAGGAGAGGCGCAGAAAAGTGACTAAAGCCCTCAGAGAATCCAAGGGTAAGTCTGAATATACGCCAAAGTGCACTCCTGACTCGCATACTTCTGAATGCAGGAAAAAGGATGTCTCAGCACAGTCGAAAGATAGTGAAAGTAAGGAAGAAAGAGTCACCACCTGCTATAACTGCAAGAAGCCAGGACACTATCAGTATGACTTTCATGAGCTCCATACTGCTGAACGAGCAGCACGTAAAGCAAGAAGGGAGAAGTTCATCAAGAAGAGACAAGCATACATTGCTGGTGAACTCCAAACGACTCAGATGAAGTCAACTCCTTCATGGATTCATCTGATCATGAAGCAGCTTTCATGGCCCTAGAACTTGAAGCTAAAGAAGATGCTGAAAAGTGTCTCATGGCAGGAGAAGAGGATGAGGTAAACTCTCATGAACCATTTAATTCCTCCTCACACTGCACACACGACACTCTTTCAGGTGCAGACGAGAATCTGGACGTCGCGATTGCATATGAAGAACTACTCGACGAGCAGATTCAGATGAGTTTCTAGCTTAGTAAGACTCTTCAGGAATTAGATACCCTGAAAGTGGAGAATCAGAGACTTTCTCAGGAAAGTCAGGTCGTTACTGAGTCAGAAGGACTTGAGTTGAGACTCAGGGAGGAGATAAACTCTCTGTTGGCCAAGTCTCAACATCAAGAAGATCAGATCTCAGTCCTGACCAAAGACTTGACTCAGAAAGATACTGAACTGAGTCTACTGAAGCAAGAGTTGTCAGGACTTCAGACCGAGTATGAAATGCTGAAGAAAAGTGATGATGTCTGGAGGAATCTGATGACAGAGCGATACATGGGCGCTGAAAAGAAGCTGGAGGCTATGCTAGCAAGCAACAAGCCCAAGCATTGCAAGAAAGGACTTGGATTCAGCCAAGGAGCCTCCTCATTTGCCCCCGTAAGCTCAGAAACCCGGCTAGCTGATAGGTTTGTTCGAGGGGAGACCATCAATGCAGATATACTAAACCCCCTAGCCAAGAACAAACAAAAGATGAAGGCCCCTCATCATACCCATCAGCAATTTGATAAGAATATCAGCACCAATCACCCCAGTTCAGTCAAGGGGGAACCAGCAAAGCAAAGGGGGCTGATCAGTATGGACCTCCTCAACTGACACATCCAACTCAGTATGGGTCATATTACTATGATCCAATAGTCAGGAGAGGACCCAAAAGTCAGAAAAAGAAGAAAGCCGTGCAGAAGGCAAAGGTCAGCAGTCCACCCACTCAGAAGATCCGGACTCCTGAACCTGAAAAGCCTCGAAGTCGGCCAGAATAACAGTCCAGTGGTTAAATATGTTGACACAAGTGGAAAGAAACTGTCTGAGACCACCAGGGTTGTGAGACAGATATGGGTTACCAAAACTAACATCTAAGGACCCAAAATCAAAAATAAAGGGTACCTAAATATAATTCTGTTTTGCAGGTGCACAAGGACCCTTGGTATGTGGACAGCGGATGCTCAAGACATATGACGTACCAAAAAGACTTGCTGAAGAATTATACTACTGAAGAAGGACCTCGAATCGAGTTTGGAGACAATGCTAAAGGCTACACCAGAGGCTATGGAACACTCAGCATTGGAACTGCAACAGTTCCAAGAGTATCATATGTTGAAGGACTTCAGCATAACCTTCTCTTTTTTAGTCAATTTTGTGACAACTCGAATAGAGTGATTTTTGACGCTGGTTTTTGTGAAGTTATTAATAAATCTATAGGAAAAACAGTGTTATCAGGTTCGCACAAGAAGAATATCTATGTAGCTGACTGGAACTCAGCTAAACCTGAAGCGTGTTTGTTGGCGAAAAATGACAACAGATCGGGATGGCTTTGGCACAGAAGACTCAGCCATCTCAACTTCAAAACGCTCAACAAATTGGGTAGAAACACTCTAGCAAGAGGACTGCCGAATGAAGTATTCAGCAAAGACACTCAGTGTGAAGAATGTCTGAAGGGAAAGTAAACAAGGAATCAAAATCTGCCAGTTACATCTCCTTCCACTGATGGAATCCTTCAGCTGCTACATATGGATTTGTTCGGTCCAGTCTCTTCAGTGACGATCAGAGGCAAGAGGTATGCATTAGTGGTCATTGATGACTACTCGCGCTACACATGGGTCATATTTATTGCCAACAAGTCTGACGTCAAAACAGAGTTACCAACGCTTCTGAAAAGGCTCAGTGTCGAGAAGAACACCAAGATTGTCAAAATACGTTCTGACAGAGGAACTAAGTTCCTTAATTTCATGGTGGAGGAGTTCTGCAAAGCTTTACTGACCGTGATGAAAACAATGTCATAGTAAGGAACAAAGCAAAACTCGTGGCAAAAGGCTACTGCCAAGCTGAAGGGATAGATTTCGATGAAACTTTCGCTCCAGTTGCAAGATTGGAGGCAATCAGACTATTCCTAGCCTACGCAACACATCAAAGATTCAGAGTTTATCAAATGAATGTGAAGTCTGCTTTCCTGAATGACATGCTGAAAGAAGAAGTCTACGTGGAAGAGCCTCCCGGCTTTCAGCAGGGACATCAAGTATACAGAGTCAGAAAGGCTCTTTTGGGTTAAAACAAGCACCCAGGGCTTGGTACGATACCCTATCTGAGTTTCTTCTTCAGAAAGCTTTTCAGAAGGGCACAGTAGACTGCACTTTATTCTGCATTCGACTGGAAGACGACCTATTGCTTGTGCAAATCTACATAGATGACATCATCTTCGGCTTGAAGAACGTCTTTATATGTCAGCAGTTTGAGAAAATGATGAAGGATAAGTTCGAGATGTCAATGATGGGAGAGATGAACTATTTCCTCGGCTTTCAAGTCAAACAATCTGAGAAGGGGACGTTCATAAATCAAGGGAAATACACTCGAGACCTCATCAAGAGATTTGGTTGCACATCCGGCAAACCAATCAAGATCCCGATGAACACAAATATGAATATCGATCTTGATAAAGAGGGAGTATCAGACTCAGTAGACACTCTTCATCCGGTTCAGGCGCTCAATAGACTACCCGCCTCAGTACCAGAAGTAGAAGACTCAGTGTTACTAGACTCGAAGGAGCAGCTTCATCGAAAGGAGTCGGTGGGCCGAACTCAAGCAGAGTAGTTCACTGAACTCAGAGTTGATCTTCAGTAGAGCCGACTCAGCAGGAGCATGCTACTGAATAGAGATCAGACTCAGCAACGGCTAGACAGTCTTCTAACTGTCAGGATTCGCTAAGTCAAATCAGCAGAGTCACTACGAGGAAGAGAGAAGTCAACTTCAGATCTACCTTGAAGTCTGTTTTGTCTCACCTACTTTCCTGAACCTTGACCAATGACAAACAGCCATCTGTCCATATTCTGATTAAAGCTGCAAGTCAACAACTTTCCAGAAATGGAGGGAAAGGACACTGCAACCATACTTTGAAAGAGCCGTTAGCTACCCAAAAGAGAGAGACACAAGGATCGTCATCTTCAATGGGTCTATCCTTATCTCTACTCTATAAATAGATGGATACAATTCAAATTGAATGTCACATACGACCAAAAGAACGAACCAATCCAAAAATGAAGAACACGAGCATTCACGAGCAACTCAAAACGTTCAAAGTCTTCCGCAAGAAGTTCGAAGAATAATCTCCAGCGAAAGATGACATACCTGCTCATAGGGAACCAAGCTGAACAAGAATTATAAAGCCTCTAGTATCCAAGCGACTGAACACGAACCTAAAACTTTACTTAACCGTTCGTCGCTCTAGAAGACACTTTCTCATTTCCTATCCCTCTAACCTAAGCTCAGCTGATCATACCCATAGCTTAGACGAAGGAGTTCATATCTAAACTGATCCTTATTGCAAAGGACTCCTTCATAGTTGGAGAGTTTTTCAAACACTTAGTTTGATACCTTGTAAACTGAGACTTGCTCAGTATAAATCTCAAGACCAGTGTTTCTCCAGCGTACAAACCAATTGAGACTATCTCAGTATAATACATAGCCTCCTGATCTTTCGGGACAGTGGACGTAGGAATTCTGAATCCGAACCACTTGAAAAACTGCATGTGTTCTGTGTTCGTTCTTCTGTTTTAACTGTTGCATACTAAAAATATCTTTAAAATCATTCAACTGAGTTTCAGCAAGCTTAATCGACTGCACTAACATACTGAAACTGTTTTATTAAAAATATTTTCTAAACTCAACTGAATTTAGGCCTACACATTTCCGCACTGCTGAACTTCAGCTGAACGGTACTGAATTCTGACTCTAGTCAGCTAGTAGGCCTCAGTGAAGTCAGTCACTCTGCCACGCGATTCAAACAGCTTATTTAGTCTACTGAACTTGTTCAGTACGACACTCTCTTGAAAAGGACTGTTCGCGTTTAAAGTTAAGAAATCAGTTTTTAGGTGTATTCACCCCCCCTCTACACCTGAACATTTATTCTCGGGACCAACTGAGGTCCATACTGATCAGCCCATTTAACTCTGTTGGTTCCCCCTTGACTGAACTGGGGTGATTTTGAGCTAATCTTCTTGTCAGAATGCTGATAGCTGGGATGAGGTGCCTTCATCTTTTGTTTGTTCTTGGCTAGGGGGTTAGGATCTCAACATTGATGGTCTCCCCTTGAACAAATCTATCAGCTAGCCGATTCTCTGAGCGTACCGGGCAGATGAGGAGGCTCCATGACTGAATCCAAGTCCCTCCTTGCAGTGCTCAGGGTTGTTGCTGGCTAGCATCGCTCTATCATCAGATTTCTCCAGACATCATCACTTTTCTTAAGCGTTTCATGCTCGGTCTGAAGTCCTTACAACTCTTACTTCAGTAGACTCAGTTCAGTATCCTTCTGAGTCAAGTCATTGGTCAGTACTGAGATATGATCTTCTTGATGCCGAGACTTGGTCATCAGAGAGTTAATCTCCTCCCTGAGTCTCAACACAAGATCTTCTGACTCAGTACCAACCTGACACTCTTGATAAAGTCTTTGATTCTCCAATTTCAGGGTATCCAACTCCTAAAGAGTCTTACTGTGCTGCAGGCTCATTTGAATCTGCTCGTCTAACAATTCTTCGTAGGTGATCGAGACGTCCATATTTTCATTTGCACCTAAAATAGTATCGTGTGTGCAGTGTGAAGAGGAGTTAAATGGAGCGTGAGAGTTTACCTCATCCTCTTCTCCTGCCATAAGACACTTTTTAGCATCTTCTTCAAGCTCTACGACCATAAATGCCACTTCATTATCTGATGAATCTATGAAGGAGTCGACTTCATCTGAGTCGTCTGAGAGTTCACCGGCAATATATGCTTGACGCTTCTTGATGATCTTCTCCCTTCGAGCTTTACGTACTGCTCTCTCGAGTGATCGAGCTCGGGACGCCATCACCGATAATGTCCTGGATTATTGCAGTTGTAGCAGGTGGTGACTCTATCTTCTTTGCTCTCGCTGTCTTTCGACTGAGCTGAGTCCTCCTGTTTCGTGCAATCAGAAGTATGCGATTCAGGAGTGCGCTTGGGTGTATATTCAGACTTACCCTTGGAGTCTCTGACGACTCTTGAGAGTTTTCTACGCCTCTCCTTCTCCTTCTGATACTTCACGGCAAGCAGTGCGTATTTCTTAGCTAGGTTTCCTTCTTGTAGGTCACTGAGTGAAGGTTCTGCCTTGCTAGACGTGGGAGCCACCGTGGCCGACCGATGCTTTGAAAGCATGGTCGATTTGAGTGTCAGCTTCAGCTCGCTGCTTCCTTTGGGGTAGACCGAACTCGAACTCCTCAGCTTTTAATTATGAAAAGATATGATCAGGAGAAACAATATCTAAGTCAGAATGTATTAGTAAAGTAACAAATGGAGTCCAATGTCCGTCCGACAGTGCTCTCAATATCTTGAGATTCATTTCTCGGTTGGAGAATGTCTTTTCCAGCCCGTTGATGGTGTTCATCAGATCCGTAAATCTGATGTTAAGATCTTCAATCGTGTCACCAGGCATGAGAGACAGTCTCTTCAGCTTCTGAAGTTCCAGCGCCAGTTTGTTCGCTTTGATCTTATTAGTCCCCCGACTCAGTAGCGATTGAGCATCCCAGAGTTCCTTCATGGACTTGCAGTCCTGAACTCTTTCGAGATAGGAATCACTCAGGGTGGTCAGTATGACATTTCTGGCAACCCGGTCTAAGTTGTGAAGCTTCTTCTCCTCAGGGGTGAAGAGACTTCTATCTTTTGGGATCTTCTTCCCGGTCACCATGCCTCCTCCTTGTGCTGGATCCTTGGTTTCAACACTATCAATCATGGGAACGATAGGTCCGTCCTCCAGTACCTCTATCATGCTGTCGTGGAGGGAAGTCAGATGTGCCTCCATTCTGACTCGCCATACCCCGCAGTTCCTACTGAGAACATGGGTACCATCCTGATTCCTGACATATCAGACATTGAAGATTGTGATATGAATGAAGAATGATATGCAGTGAAAAAATTTTCTGGATCCGTTCAAGTAGAACAATTTCAGAAAACAAGAGTCTTAGAGAACTCCTGCTCTGATACAAATTTTTGGTCCCAAGATAAATGTTCAGGTGTAGGGGGGGTGGGTGAATACACCTGAAAACACTTTCTCAACTTAAAACGCGAACAGTCCGTTTCAGGAAGATGCCGTACTGAACAAGTTCAGTAGACCAAATAAGCTATTCTGAATCGCGTGGCAGAGTGACTAACTTCATTGAGGCCTGCTAGCTGACTTAGGTCAGAATTCAGTACCGTTCAACTGAAGTTCAGTAGAGTGCGAAAATGTGTAGGCCCAAGTTCAGTTGAGTTAGAAAACGTTTTTAAGAAATCTGTTTCAGTATGTAAGTGCAATCCTTTAAGCTTTGCTGAAACACAGTTGAATGATTTTGAAAGATATTTTCAGTATGAACAGTAATCAATGCAACAGTAAAACAGAGCACAAAGAAGACAAGAAATTTTAAAGTGGTTCGGATCCAACAATCCTACGTCCACTGTCCCAAAAAGATCACCAGGCTATTTTATTATACTGAGTTAGTCTCAGTCGATTTGTGCACTGGACAAACACTGGTCTTGAGATTTATACTGAGCAAGTCTAATTTTAAACGGTGTTGGATATGAGTCAGTAGATGATACTCAGCTGTTCGTGGTTAAAAGAAAATTGGGGGAAATCATAGTAGTACTATGGAATTGAAGATCCCAAAACCGAGCTGATATCAGTAGTTCAGTGTGTCGTTAGGATTAGCTGATGTATAGGTTAGACTTGTTGTAATCAATTTTATATTCTTGTCTAAGTCCTGTACGGGGTAATTGTTGAACTGATCTTCTGTCGAAGATACTTTTCAGAACCCCACGTCATCAGTGTAATCGCTTGCGTTCTTCGATCATCACCGAGTAGACCTCGGTAGAAGCCAATCCAAGGCCGATAAGTCATCGCCAGAAGAACTCATGCAAGCCCAAGTACCTTCGCAGCCGCCACCGACTTACTCGGGGTTACATTCCTTGTCGGCCGACTCGGTCGAAGAAGACAGAGACTTTGCGGCATCAGTATCCGACGTAAAGCGACCCAACTACTTAAGTCTTTTCAAAAGTTCAGCAGAAGATCATACGAGGTTGTTTGAATGGTCAACTCTGACATTCTCACCAACCACAAACCTCGACCAATGAGAAGCCGACAACGCCTTACCTGCTCCAAACAGTAAAGCTGCTCTCATGTACGTAATTAACCGCCCTGCTTGCAACAAGTTCGAATTTATGGCCATTTTCTTTGGAAGCATGTGACACGTGGCATCGTCGTCTCCAACGGACATATGCCATAGCTCACAAACTATAAATAGAGAAGATTTCGAAGCTCCACAAGCGCGAAGCACGAAATTAAAAAGGGAAATTGCTCAAGCTCTCAAACACTCTAGCAACTCAATCGAACCATCCACGAAGAATCTTGCATTTACTAGAATATTTTTGTGGTTCTTCTCTCTAGAGTCTTTAGATCCCTTTCTTCTCTACCTAAGCTCATTGTCAGATTTATAGCTTAGATTCGAAGGAGTTCATTTTTAGTGAACTGTTCTTATTGTAAGAACTCCTTCATTAGTTGGAGAACTATTTTCGCTCCCTTTCGAACTTAGGTTTGAATTGTAAAGTCGCTAAGGACTATAACTTAGAAGGATCTCGTCATGTGCACGGTTCCTTGCCGAGACTTGCTCGAGACTAATCAACAAATTATCTCGCTCGTTGAGGACCGTGGACGTAGGATCTTGCATATCCGAACCACATTAAACCGCTTGTGTTCTTTCTTGGTTTTATTGCATACAAACCTTTGAAAATCATAAGTTTGCATAAAACGTATTTCTAAAATCACACGGACCAAAAGAATTTAATCTGTGAAAACACGTTTTCAAAAAGAGACAAACTCCGGCCCCACACTTATCCACACACTTAAGTCTCCGACCGAGTTTTGAAGTACCGACAAAAGTCGGTAGGGAGAGCTCGCTAGGCCGACTCACCGTCCCGTGATCGAAGGTTTATTTGACACTTGTTCATCGGGCTTGCAACCAACGACTTCATTGACCTTCACCGAGAAAAAGAAACGGTACTCGGGTGTATTCACCCCCCTCTACACTGATATTTGTCTCCGGACCAAGAATTGGTATCGAGCGCACGGTGTTCAACCGACCACCCGTTCGAAATACTGGGTCTTCTCGAACCGATCATTGAAAACGTTTTCTGCACAAGCATCTCTTCATTCATCCTTATACTCGTACACATAATGTCTGACATGTCGGTATCGGATGGTGCCGATGTTCTCAATAGAGAACTTCACGGTATGGCGTGTAAGAATGGAGGCACACCTTACGTCGCTGCACGACAGTATGACTGACGTACTGGAGACCGGACCTATCATTCCAATGATAGACAGCGTGCAGTTCGCTGAAGTGGAAGGTGAAGGTGCTCGTATCGGTCCGAAGGTTCCCAAGGACAAATCTGCCTTCACGCCTGAAGAGAAAAAGCTGCATAACCTCGACCGAGTCGCACAAAATGCTATACTGACAACGTTCAGTGACTCACACCTCGGGAGGGTGCAGGACTGCAAAACGGCGAAAGAACTTTGGGACGCTCTGGCTGTACTGAGCCAAGGAACTCCTCAGATTAAAGAAAACAAGCTCGAATTAGAGCTTCAAAAGTTCGAAGCCTTTGCGATGGAGCCCAGTGAAACCATTGACGAGCTGAGCGTTAGATTTACAAATCAAGTCAATGTGATAAATGGGCTGGGAAAGGTGTTCTCAAACAAAGAGATGAACACAAAGATTATTAGAGCGCTACCCCGACAGAAGTGGCTTCCTTTTCCTACTTATTTACGTCGCTCTGATCTTAATGCTCTAACTCCTGATGTTATACTTTCAGAATTAAAGACAGAGGAATTTGAGCATAGTCTACCTCGAAGTGTTCCAAAGGTGCTCCGGTGACACTCAAATCGATCATGCCTTCAAGGCAACAGCTTAGCAAACCGGAGGCAAAAAGATTTCTTCCAGGCAAGGCGAGGCTAGCTGCCGCAGATACAAAGACATCCCAAATGTCCGTCGTACGACTACCGCACCGATGGCTCTCAAATACCAAAGAGAAAAGGAGAGAGTCGAAAGTCGAAGAAATATCACGGAGATTCTCCCCCCCGGTAAGAAAGAATATTCAAAAAGGGAAGAATCTAACACTTCCTACGAATGCGGGAACACGAAGCTTGTTGCTAGTCCACCAAAAGTTTTAGGCTGGAAAAAAATAGCAGAACATCCACGTGTTACAACCGCAAGAAGGAGGGACACTATCGATACGATTATCCCGAACTCTCGCCTACTCAAAGAGCGTAACGGCAAGCAGCCGAAGAGATAAATTCGCCCGTAAGAGGCATGCCTACATAGCCAGGAGATATCCGACAACTCAATTGGAAGAGGATACATTCATGTACTCTTCGAGGATGAAGCTGCATTCGTAGTCGTTGAAGTCTGGGAGAGAAGGTTCCCGAGGAATCAGCGAACAAGTGTCCGATGGCTGAGAAGAGGTCGAGGTAAATTCTAAACTTAATATAACCTCCTCTTCACACAACACACACGACACTTGCTCCGTCTCGGATGACCCTATGGACATAGTACAAGCATATGACGACTGCTAGAGGAACAAATTCAAATGAGCAGAGTTCACAGAACCATCCAGAACTAGAACAGTAAAGGCCGAGAATAAGAGACTTTCTTCTAATTGTCAGGTCTCTACTGAGTCAGTGGATCTAGTTGCGAGACTCAAGAAAGAGATCGAATCTCTTATGACTAAGTCTCGCCTTCAAGAGACTCGTGATCTCAGCTCCCGACCAAGGACAATTTCGAGAAAGAGACTGAAATAGCCCAACTCAGTCAGAAACTCTCAGACGTACAGAAGGACTATGATTCTCTCAGGAGAAGTGATGAGGTCTGGAGAGAACTGATGACTGAACAATACCTGGGAGCAAAGGAGAAACTAGAAAGCATGCTCGAGCACAACGGCCAACCGCTCGTGAAAGAAGGCCTTGGCTACACCCATAAAGCTTCTACCTCCAAAAGCTCGAAGCACCGGGCCGATAGGTTCGTCGAGGAAAGGTGCAAGCCGCCGACACCACACCTCGTGCGAAGAACAAACAGTAAAGTAATCGCACCTCGCCCGAAAGCAGCAACAAACAACCGACCAAAGGTTCCCGGCCCAGGACACCGAGATCAAACTCGGGGGGAAGCAAGAAGGTCGAGATGGGCGCAAACGCACAAGGAGCCACTGTTTGAGCATCCGGCTCAAGACGGTTCGTACTACTATGAGCCCAGGGTCGGGAGAAGCGCTAAGACTCGAAGAAGAAAGCGCCCGAACCCAAAATCATCGCGAAAAGTCGCATCTCCAAGTCCTGTGGAGAAGAAAGCCGACAAGGTTCAGAAGAAGAAGTCGACTTCTAAGGTCCCGAGACAGATTTGGGTTCCGAAATCACCCACTAACCAAGAAGGACCCAACCGAACCAAAGGGTACCTAAAGATGCTTCGTTTTGGCAGTGCATAAGGACCTATGGATAGTGGACAACGGCAGCTCAAGACACATGACATATCGAAGAGCCTCGCTAACCAACTATGTATAAGAAGATGGTCCTGCAGTGAGTTTGGAGACAACTCTAAAGGCTACACAAGGGGATACGGAACGCTGAACATTGGGACGCTTCGTTCCAAGAGTAACATATGTTGAAGGACTTCAACATAATCTCCTTCTCGTCACCAATTCCGTGATAATCTTAACAGAGTTATCTTTGACGCCGGTTTCGTGATGTTGTTGATAAATCTACAGGGAAAACAAGTGTTATCGGGATCGCCGAGGAAAAACATCTATGTTGCGAGCCGGAAAACCGCGTAACCTCGAGGCTTGCTTACTAGCACGCATAAAACGGTGACAAGTCGGATGGCTATGGCACAAGAGACTCACCACCCGAACTTCAAGACTATGAACAAGCTAGCCAAGAACACCAAAGTCGAGGACCGCCCAACGAATCGTTCGTTAAAGACAGTAAATTGTGAAGCATGTCCGAAGGGAAAGCAAACAAAGAGTAGCAATCTACCTATTCCGTCACCTTCCACTCGATGGAATCTTTCATCGCCGCACATGGACCTATTCGCGGCCCTCTCCAAATGACTATAAGAGGCAAGAAGTATGCCCTCGTTGTTATTGATGACTACTCGAGATATACTTGGGTCATCTTCATCGCCAATAAATCTCGATGTTCAAACCGAGTTGCCCAATCGAAGAAGCTCAAAGGTGGAAAAGGACATCAAGATTCAAAGAATTCGCTCGGACAGAGGAACAGGGTTTCTAAACTCGCAGTTAAGACATACCGCGATAAAGAGGGAATTAAACACGAGACATCAGCTGCTCGCACCCCTCGCCAGAACGGACTTGCCGAACGAAAGAACGTAACACTCAAAGAAGCAAGCAAGAACGCTCCTCGCAGATTCTGACTACCCCCGGTCTCGGGCTGATGCTACCGACACCGCCCCGCTACACTCGTAATCGCTCACTACTCACTCAAGCAACACATGAAGACACCATATGAACTATGGAAAGGGAGAATTCCTTCTATTTCTCATTTTCATATTTTTGGGCCGTCCTTGCTTTATCCATAATAATGGGAAAGATCAGCAAGGTTTTTGATAGCAAATCCGATCAAGGAGTTTTCTTAGGATACTCTCGAAGCCGGTAAAGCCTTCGAGTCTTTAACTATCGGACTCTTTGTGTGGAGGAAAGCCCTTATGTTGTTTTTGATGAATTTGTTACCGAGAACATGGAAGATACACAGTTAAATCGATGATGTCAGCAGCAAGCTACGGGATCTCTGGACTTACCGATAAAGCCGAAAAGATCCAAAGATTGTTGGGATGATGAGTCGACAATGAACAAACTCGGACTCAACCAACAATCGACGTAGCCGACCTAGTTGATTCTCCCGAACAGAATCAACAACGGGTAACATCGGTCGATGAGGAAGCCCCTGGTAACCGAGACCTCTACCGAGAATATAAACTCGTGGGAACGATTAATGTTCCCGAGCTAAATGCCCCCTGAACTTGGAAACTCAGTGGATCCTAACCTTCTTACTTGAAATATTGCAATCTCGAACGATACTACCGAAATGCCTAACACTCCTACCGATTCCCGAAGAAGTTGTATCAAAAGAAGAAGCCGGACTCGGATGATCAGCGGCTAGATGCTCATTCTTCGTATCTTATCATTGGAGATCCATCAGCAACGATAAGAACAAGATCTAGATTTAATCAAGGCGAAAGCTCACTATATTCTTGTTTCTTGTCTACGTAAGAACCTCGGTCGATAGAGGACGCCTTAATGATGCCGACCGGATCATCGCCATG